>CM056993.1:360072043-360537043 GCA_029891345.1 Dryococelus australis | reverse complement strand
TTTCGCAACACAGCTTGTGCAGTTTCAAGTACGGAATCAAGTGGGCAGAACTATGACTAATGAGTTGCCTCGCCGGTAGGGTGATTACCACTTCCCAACACAGTGAACTGTGTTCGACTTCCGGTGGATCCGAATGCGTGCTTGCCGCATGTGGGAACCGTGGCGGACGTTGCCGGTGGCGTGTGGGGTTTTTTCTCGGGGTGTTTTGATGTTTTATCTGCCACGGCATTTCGTCCCTTCTCCACCCACATCTCGTCTAACCTCGTCTATTCGACTCGCCGATCGGAAACTACGTGTGTTTTGTGACTTCAAGGATATTTTGTCATCGTTCACACATTTGCTCCACATGCGATTGTTGTTCTTCGTACGAATTCAAAACTTCCTGTCCCTTTATGGCACCCCTTTCACTTCTTCAAAATTTGAGCAGCTTTCCTTAATAAAAATACGCTATTTTGTAACCAATTGTGATAGTTTAAATTCCTTCTCGTAATTTTTAAACTATACAGTTTTCTTAACTGTTAATGCAAACTTTATATCCTGTCTTTATGTAGTACTTGACGTATCTCTTTAGTTGTCGTCTTCGCGATCAGGCAGTTTCACGTGGAAAATGGTCTAAACGCGTTTCCTTCCTGGTACGCATCTCAAGACATTTTACGTAAAGTCTTCCCTTGTGTCTCTCGTTATAATTCGTATGATCGCAGATTGGTTCATCTGTATTTTCTTATCCCAAGGGCAAAAAAATCTTTTCTATGGTGGTCCTGACACCGTCCTTGAGATAGTTGGCAGTTCATAGGGGCTGCAGATGACACGTGGCTACTGCAATTAAGGTGATACTGGTTCGAATTCCGGCTGGACCACACTCAGCTTTTCGCATGAGCTGAGATATGGAGGACGTTGGCGATGGCGGGTTCGTTTTATAAGTGTACATACAAACATTTCCCCCGACATTTTATTCGTCTCCGCTCCGTTTTACAAGGTCTTATTCCATTAATTTATGACGAGCGCTTACCAGCCCTTGCTCAATCCTTGACATTGTGGGTGCTAAACCCTCCACTCGCCATTTTTTTTTTATTTTTAAAGATTTTTCTTTATATACGCAGACATCCGGGTTTCCCATCCAGTAATATGTTATAAAACTCAGATTCCATCACGAATTACTTTACTCCTGTGCACAAGACTAGTTACGGGTCTTTGTTCTCTTTACTGCACACTGGCCAATCGAAATATTGTTAGTGGAATATGTAGGGATGTGCTCATTAAAAAATCGCATTACAGATTTTCCTGGAATATGGCAAATGGGGGGAAAAAAACTGCACATCAAAGGCGGCCTAGTTCGAACGAGCGAGTTCACTTAAGCGGCACAAGCTTGTTTACTAGAGATTCTCGGATTAATTCGTCTGTAAGTAAGAATGTACAGCTTGCTAAACATCACAGTGCAGATTTACTGCGTGTATCTAACCACACTCCTGCAGCGGTCTTGTACAATATTAATTAAGTTATCGCACTTTAACCTGCTCAAGCCCTTCATATATATGTTAAATATTCTTTTATTTGGAAACCACTGGGTGTGACAACGTAATAATACGAGATAAATAGCCTAATCAAAAGAAGATGTATACACAAAATTCCGAGTAAATAAGTCGTTTAGAATTATTGTATGCGTCAATATGGGATATTTTGTATTTTTGTTGATAATATATCAGTGTTTTAAAAACCTGATGGTGCATGAGAGGCAGATGTTTCTGAACGTTATGAACAAAAGGTAACCGAGATGTAAAGAAGGCGTGATCATGTCATCTCAGTGTAGGCCATGGTATGGTTGGGGGTTGATATATGAATCCCAGATTGATAGAAACATTACGAAAGGGCGTGGAATATTTAGCAGACTGTCCACTTCCGAGAAGTGATGCTGTGTGTACTGGAAACCGGATTGTCTCGGCCTTGCAATGCTTCCCGGAAAGCCGCCAAGCCAAACATGTCTGCTGGTTCCAAGAGAAGCGAGGGGCAGTGGGCGGAATAAAGCAGTGCTTCCATTAGGTATACCCTATAGGGATTTTGTCCCTGTAGGGGTTGTGGAGAGGCCAGACCTGGTTCGGCCGGTAAACATTGTAGGTCATGGTGATTGAATAAGTGCATTAATCTACGAGCAATTTGGAGCAAATTGTTTAAATGGAGAGGCCGAAGGGCACAGAAGCGAACGAAGCGATGGGCCGCGTGCTGCAAATTGACGGGTCCCTCCAGAGCCACCCGATCAATATACAGGAAAGAAAAAAGAAAGTACTACTTTTGAGACAGCGAATGGTAATTTCGGCTAATATGCGCAGTACAAATTATTTTTCCTTCACTGCAGAGACTCAGAGCTATGTAACCAGTTAACCTTATAATAATGATGATAAATAACATAGGCACCTTATGCACGTACGTCATCAATCATTTAGAGTCGCGGGTTAATTTGACAAGGCAGGCTTCACAAGCCTTCATGTACTCGAGCCTCAGTTGTTCAGATTTACCCCATAGCAGGTGTCACGGGATTCTGTCATCGTTTTATTGCACCTCAACTGTTGGCCCTCATTCATCCAATGAGTGGTTTACAAAATGCGATCCAAGTTTAAAAGGAAGTCATATGTACACGTTGCAGGAGTCTAGCGTGTTATCGCAATTTCCGGATCTCTAACGGCAATGGTCCTTCGCAGAATGCGCAACGAGAGGGGCTACTTGCTGTTGTAGGCTGTTCACGGTAAAGGGAGCACTTTTGAGGCCCTAGTTACTTTTTCCTTAGAGTTTTTTTTTCTATCCTTCAACCACATTTTAAAATAAATATTGCATGTAAGTAATAAACCCAGTGTGCATATTCCACCGCACTCGGAAGTTTACATCTCAGGCTAAAATAAAATATATTTATTGACTATTATTCCAAATGAGAGGGCTTTCAAAAGTGCTCGTTTTACCGTGAACAGCCTATTATCACAATATGCTGTGTGAGGAAAAGTGATGAACCAACTGCGAGATGTGGAGCGTGAAGAATCTTCACCTCAGGTGCAGCACGATATCAACATTTTCTTCGCAAATGTACCTTTCACTTTCAAGTTTTTTTTTAAAGTGTTAATTGCTTTTATACACACAACTTCGTTAAAAAGGTTACCTGTGTTCATTAACTTTCCAATTTTATTAATTTCGTCTGTCGGAGTGACGTACATATCTGGTTACATATAAAATAACACATAAGAACACCACACACAACCGTTATTCTCCGAAACTAAAAATTGTAGCCAACTATACGGCACAAGGATCAGATGCAGGTACATAAAAGAACTTGTGAAATCAACCTTAGAAAAATGTCACTACCCCTACCTGCATATATTTTAACGGGCTCACTGAGTGACGTGTGCCGGATAAATTTGGTAATGATGGATGAAAAGTAGTTCCATATGCTAACGTCGAATAAAAAATGTCAGGTAACCATTTGCGAAAATTAAAATTATTTCTTATGCTTTCTGTGTGTCCCCCCCCCCCCCTTCGGTGTGTAAAAATGAGCAGATTTATAAAGTGTTTACTTTTCTGATAATTTCACAGTTTCACTTGACCGAAGCATGAATAAAGTGACGAGGCCCATGGCAATGTTAATTTTATATAAGGTGGAAGAATACGCAATGTGCATACAAGTAGATCTTAAGCAATGCTTCCAAAAGTACTCATTTTAACGCGAAAAGCTTATATTGGCCATACACTTATTAAACACATATCCCGGAATTAGCTTGGGGAGATTTCAGAAAACTTTGGGAAAATTAAATCGCTATCGCTGGTCTACGAATCGAACCCAGGTCGTCTGAACATGAGTTCAGTGTGCTAACTCTGCGCTGTTTTACTTGATGAAAATGAGGTGGACTGTTCAAATCAGTTACTGAAGAAGACCAACTGTAGGCTATAGGACGTGGATATTCGGGACTGTCAATGCATAACTAAGATGGACGTACGACGTGAGATGTAATGTATATGTAGTGGTTTGGCAAACTCGTTGCATGGCGCAACGACTGGATCCAAGCAGGTCATATTCACAAAAAGAAACAATTGTATATTTGGGAACCGTCTAGTGTATGGGAAAGTACCTGTTGTGCTAGTGTGTATCAGTGAGCGCGTATTTTATTTATCCCGATGTTGAGGAACTTCGTTTACGGGAAGGGGTGGGGGAATGCACTCTATGACTTAAAGGGCAACACCCACCAATTTTGTATTCTAGGTTCCCGTCTTACTTGATGCGTGGAACGATACCCCAGAATGGAATAACTACGGAGAGAGAGTTTGTAAGAAATAAAGACGTGCCTCGACAAATCTCAGAGGTCATATCAGTAGTGATAGGAAATTTTCGCGAGTTCAGTGACCTGCTGGCTACACTCTAAGGAATTATGTATAAATTTACCATATCGGTGTATACGCACAGTGACAAAGCGCGAATAGTAAAATATTTCCCCATACATGCATGGTAACTTTTGCTACAGTTGCCCGGGAAAGAGTTAAGTGCGTAGGGAAGTTCCAAACTTTGTATAGTAGCGATACTAAATATTCCCATATTTTTCAGCCTTATACGTAGTATTATTACCGTACACTGTAGAGTTTAAAAACTTCCTTACAGTTGAGGAAGTTTACCAGAAAATGTTTTACAATGTAGACTTCACAGTCCTGTGTATCCTCAAGGCTCAGATGTCTTTTCAGACCCATGCGAGTTAACACTTTGTGGACTACTATCGAGTGTAGCTCGAGCAAAGCTAATTTGAAAATTTCTTGATTGTTCAGAACAAAACTCGCATGGATATGCAGTCTTTGTTCGGCTAGTGTTTTAAAATGACCTCACAAGAACACGACAGCGCAGTAACAATGATATTGCTAACGATAGAATATTTTTCTTTCATAGCCACTTAAAGGGACATGATTGATTGCATTTTATACGATGAAGTACATTTGATTGGGTCAATATCAGCTTGGCTCTCCATTGTTTGATGACCGACCAATAATGAACGCTGTAAATTACAGAATATTGTCCGGTGAGTTATGAACCAACAGGACGATGGTAAGTTCCAACACATACACCAACAGAACCTGTGTTCTTGGATATAGGTGACCCACTTATAATTTGTACTAAGTGCCAGCAAATTATGCGCAGACCTCGATGTGTTAAACTTATCTAACTACGAGATTGGGTCTGAAATAACGTGTTTTGGAGTACAACTAGTAGTGGAATATTTTCGCGAAAAACAGGTGGCCCCTCCAATGTTACTCCACACTTGGCAGTATGTCACTCGTTGCTTGCTACCTTGCACAGAGTCGTCCAGGGCGTGTCAAATGACATGTGATAAAATTACAAAGGTCACTTCAGTGTACACGTGTTGGACGTCTATCTTGCCCTGAAATGAATTCGCGTAATTTCCCTATTCCCAGCTATTGGTGAGAATTATTTCGGGACAAGCTAGAATTCAAACATTTGGAACTGATCAACGCGTTATATGACAAGTCGATTTTCCTGGGACAATAATAAATATGCACTGACATGCAACGACATGTTGATAGTTGCGTGATGGTACATGCTAAGATCGTGAAGTCTAGCCCTCGTATCATTAAACTTTGCAATTTTTTCAGCTTTCTAACCATTGGTAATAACCCATTCGCGTCTCTCACATGGGAAAATCTTGACTCATACCCACCGACAGGTGAACACGAATCACTAGACCTGAAAAATTCGCGAGTTCAATGACCTGTAGGCTAGACTCTACAGTCATATGTACAGATATGCCGATTTCAACTACACATTGGTTGTTTGCTGTCACAGTGGAAGGCGGCGATTGGACCAGCGTTCTCCAAGAAGTGTCATACACCATGTGGACCAATAGCTAAAGTTATATATAAACACACGTGTTTTGAATTCTAGCTTGTCCCAAAAGGAATCCACGAATTCTTCAGATATCTACGAATCACTGTGGAGGGAGGCTAGCATACTGAAAGAAAATATTTGTTAGTGGCTACAAAAACTGTATAGTGTATTTCTAAAACTGTATAGTGATTTCTAAGGCGAAATTTTGTTGTTAGTAAAAACCAGATTGTGTTGCCCAATAACATGCAGACAGACTAGTACTAAAGCTATTTACTGTTCACTAACATGTTTGTTCATAAAAAAGAAACGTTTATTGGCTGCCACGTAATATTTATTTGGCAGCAACAGCAATCAGGTCATTCACAGCAAAACATTTTGCTGCGACTGCAAAACTACATTGGTTTTATTCTGCGCATGCGCTCTGGCATACTCGAAGTAGCTATACCCTCTGTCTGGCCAGGACCCCATATTTGTCTGTGTTCGGTTCTTTGGATCAGGTTACGAACTAATTCATGAGGGATATTCTAAAGTAGGGATGAACGGATTATATAATTCCTTTATTCCAATTAGGCAAATGTGTTACATGTAAATGATTCCAGAAAATTAACTTTTCATGAGGTGAAGTGTGCAAGCCTCGTCAGGTGTGCCACTTATTAGATTTCGGTATATACAAGCTGAAGGCAATAACTGAAATCGAGCAAGGTAGCTTATCGGTAACACGCTGAGCTCGTGGTAGAGGGGTACATGGTTCGAGTCCCTCTCATGACGGCTTTTTATTTAGTGTTTTATTGTTGTTAGATCATACCTATTTACGGAAGCTCGTAACCCGCAAAACACCTTCGTGAACCTCACTAACCAGTATTGCTGCTATCATCTAAACACATCTTCGCTGCGACTGACGAACACATTATTGCCTACTAAAACACTGGATTTATTTGTGAACACAAACGTAATTTTGTAGTTTCCACTAAATACTGGAATCACAAAAAATGTTTTGCTGGCACCACAAAAACTTTTGTCATGTGTATATCGACAAAAGAATTTCGTGGTCACCAGCGAAGCTTTTTTTTTTTTTTTGGTCACCACAAAACTGTTTTTTCAGTGCTTATTCGGAATCTGGACTAACAATTAATTTTCCAGTAATTTGATATTAGCGAGTAAAATTCACAAACCAGCATTTACAGACAGTGCGTTCCACTAACCCCGACCTCCGCCTGTCAAATGCTGTGCACAGAATCCGATGGGCGAGAATAAAAGAATATACAGAAGAGAAATGATGATTCGCTGATTGGCTGCGCAAGGCTTTGGGACGAGTATTTTGTTTGATTGGTCACTGCGTGTATACAGCCGTGTACACACGTGGATGCCATTTTTGGCCGATACTGGATATTGCAAGGCTCGATGAATACAAAGGGACGAAACGGCGTGGCGGTTCCTTTAGCGAGCTCATTCTCTGATTGGCTGCGTGAAGTTCTGGGAACGGGCCTTGTGTCTGATTGGCTACTGGATACTGCGAAATGTTTCCTGTTGGCTGGGCTGCCGGCTGGTGAGTGTATCACCAAGCGATTATCGGCCAATGGCGTTCCGACTCATCGATTGCTGGCTATTGACGCCATTTTGCTGGCGCGTGCGCGTGGAGTTCGCTGTATAAGCGGCTTACTCACCTCTGTGTTCTTAAGTATAATCTATTCACGGTTACATCACACTTTTCTGAAGCCCTGCTAAAGTTCTACTTCCAGGATATTCCTCCGCCTCGTGCAAAACAAGCTTAAAAAAGTCTAGAAAACTACACCAAAGGACTACGCACTGAATTTGTGCGCTCTGAATTGTAATAACATTTCATGTGAGAACTATTTCTTACTAGGCGCTACCAACACACGTGTTCTTATAAATATTTATTTTAAATGAAATATTATAATTTATAAATAAAGGATTGGTAAAACTTTAATTTAACGAAATATAAGATACTTCTATGTTAACAGAGACATAAAACGCTCGTGACACAGAACACGTTTCGGAAACAACCAAACACGTTATACTTGGGGTGATTTTTCAAAGGTTAGATTCAAAAAGTGTGAAGAGCATGTAACGTGTTACTGTTCTAGGTCTTGAATGATTCATATTGCCATAACCGAACAGAGAGCAACCTTCCCAATTGTTATGATGGCGAAGAATTATTTATTTGCCACACATTAACTAAGAAATTAATGTAGGCCTGAAAGGTTTGAGATGGATTCACATCCTCAAAGTAGCATGCGTACGTACGTGTGAATAAAAGTTGGACACTGCATATATACATGCATATATTCACATTCACACTCAGCGTACGTACTGTTACGTATTAGCTTTTAAGTCAATTCATACCTGAAAGGGGCTAATGGGCGTAACTAAATAATGCGTCATGATTAGGTATAGAACAACAGTGTAGAGATCTGCATAATGCGCGGTATTATTTTGGGACAAATTAGAACTCATTGCCCTATAAGTTTCTCATCACGACCCGTGATTTCGTTGGCTGATGGCTTGTGTATGAGATCATGTGCCTGAGTAACTGTGTTACAGGTGATTGGTCACGCTGACGTTGAACTGTTACTATTGGTTAAAAGAGTCTTTCACGTCGAGCCACAAACACTCTCGGCCATTGAGGGACGTCAGTAGCACGCACCTTGTAGTTTAGTTTGCTGCAGAAAAATAACGCGAATTTTGCAGGTCTCTAAGTATAAGATGGGGTTTATTGAACATAAGGATTATACAGTAACGTCAATAACTATTTACGTGACTATTGATCGAGGGAGCTTAAATGGAATACCAAGATGCTAATTGATTATATTAAGTTTTATTACCGCACGACACTACCATTATAATCTAATTGGAAAGTACCCGCCTTGTTCATGTTTCTGGAGGCTGATTCTGGGAGGCGGTTAACGACGGCTGGACATCCCCATCTCCATATCTTCTTGGTCCGCTGCCCCGTTGACAAAAGACGCCGTTCCCAGTGTTACGTTGGCCTATATCGGGGGCGTTGTTTAATATTTTCGGCCCCGTTTACTGTCCGGTGGAGAGGGTTTCTGCAACTGTCTTTCGCAAGGTGTTATTCCAATCACGCTCGTGCCCTGGTTCAATGTTTGAAGGTGTGATCAGGCAGGCCGTTCAGCTAAGGCCTGATCACTTCATAACAATACGTAGAAAAGAGTAGCAGAGTAGATCAACTTTCAACTTCTACGTTATGTACGGCTGAACTCTCAGCCAATCAGAATGTCTTTATTAATAATAAATTTAATTTCCTAACCATAATTATTAAGTCAAAGACAATAATATAAGAAATTCGGATTTATTTAGTCAATGTTTTAAAATTTTTACCACGTTTTGCACAAAGCTTGCAAAAAAACACAAAATAATAATCTCGCTTCTTAAAGTTACGTTTTTGTTTGAATGTCCACCGACAGAAAACGTACACATGAACGCGCGCGCGTTACGGAGATAATGCGAATACGCCTTTGAAATTCTGGCTTTAATTTCGTTTTAAATTTCTTGTAAGTTGGTCTCCAAACAGCAGTGCGAGCATGTAGACCAACCGACAGTCGAAGTGCAAAAAGGTGCTACAAGCCGTAATCATGCCTGGGGGGGGGGGGGGGGCTTATCTCCATCCACCGGGTAACCAATGGCCTTAAAATCCCATTTTACATTTCGGCTCGTCCAGTGGAACACTTCACGACTGGGAAACGACCGGCCGTCCTGCTAATTGGCTGCTTGGCCGGCGGAGTAGCCAGACCAGTTCTGAAGACGGGAGCTTTATCGCATCTCTGGCAGCCGAACAGGGCAGCTGTTTTCCCCTGCATCTGACTGGACCGCTACGCTTCGTTGCCTCGTTGCGTCCTATAGCAGATGCATCGGAACACCAGCCTTTTTTTCCCCCCGTTTACGCTGGGAAATGCGGAGTCAATAATCCAGAGACCAGCATCCCCGTAGCTTCAGCCATTACCAGTGTGGATATCCTATAAACTACAAGGGCAGAACATTTCTCCCCGATTTAGTAACTTGTATGCTATAATAAGCAGTACGCTTTCTAATAAATCCCTACTGCTCCAATGAGTAGCCAATTTCATCCCAGATCAGATAGCACGGTATTATGCCACTGTTAGGACCCAGGTTTTATTATTGCCCCAGTGTCTTCACGTCGTATCCAAGTACACTGTGAATTCTTTGCAGAAGTAAGTCAGTTGTATACATCTTTGAAGTCTGTAGTTTGTTCTCAAATGAAATGCGCGGTTTTTCCTTGAAGTTAGTTAACTAAAAAGAAACTGTTAAGGATTTTGATATACCACGCAGTTTAGCACTTTGTAGACTATGCTCGAGTGTAGCTCGAGCAAAGCTAATTTGAAACTCGCATGGATGTGCAGTCTTTTTTCGGCTAGTGTTTAACACGACCTCGGAAGAACACGACAGCGCAGTAACAATGATATTGCTAAAGATAGAATTAATTTTTTATAGCCACTCAAAGGGAGATGAATGATTGTAAATCCTTTTATACGATAAAGGGCATTTGATTGAGGCAATATCAGGTCGTATTTCCGTTGGTTGATGACCAACCAATAATGAACGCTATTAAGTACTGGGTGGGGTCCGGTGTGGTATGGACCAATACGACGATTGTGAGTTCTAACACAGACACCAACAGAACCAGTGTTCTTGCAGTAGTGTATATAGGTGACTCACTTATAATTTGTCTAATGCCAGTAAATGTGTGCAGACCTCACTGTTTTAACTAAGTGCAAATATATCACCGCTGTTTTCAACATCTACTGAAACTCAGGAATTTAGTTGCGCCCTGAGTTTTTTGTCCGACGTTTTGACAGTAGTTATAGCTGCCGTCATCAGAGAAATAATTTCTCACCAACTGAGGATAGCCAAAGCATTGGCCTTATAAATTCAGGTCTCTGGACGGCTGTTTCCGTGGTTGACTGGGCTCTTGGTCCAATCACAGGATAACTTCCTCCTGATTGGCTGAGTTGGTTGGACAATTGTGAGTTTATGATCACTGCCCTGGTTGGTTGAACCTTCTGGTCAGTCTCAGGCTGTCGACCTTCTGATTGGCTGAGGTATTTGGCCAATCGTGGTGAGTCTGAAGTCTCTGTCCTCTGGTCACGTTCTTTCGAATCACATAAAAATAGAGTCCTGAAGAATTCGCGGATTCATTTTGAGACAAGTTATAATTCAAAACACGTGTGTTTATATAACTTTAGCTATTGGTCTACACGGTGTTTGACACCTACTGGAAAACGCGGGTCCAATCGTCGCCTTACACTGTGACAGCAGACAACCAATGTGCAGTTAATATCGGCATATTTGTACGTAAGACTGTATAGTCTAGCCTGCAGGTCATTGAACTCGCGAATTTTTCAGATCTCTGCCTATAACTTACGAAAAGCCGTACCAGTATTTTATTTAACTTGTACTTCTGTGTTTAAGTTACTATGATTGGTTGATATATGTTATCTTTATGAGTGTACAAACGAATATAGATATTAGCAGATAGGTCACGGAAGCCGCGACATTTTCTGACCTATAGTGCCTGTGTTCGCGGCGCCTTTTTTCTTTCTTTTTTCAAATGCCTTTATGTTTTGAGTTTTAAAAAAGTAACCGGCCTGTGATGCCAGTCAGCAGAGTTCAGATAACTGTGGGTTCGATGACCTTCACATTGGTTCGTATGTTCAAGCTGATATCAACTGCTCATCGACCTTTTTCTACCACAGTGGGAGGTCGTGATGGGGGTCTTGCATGTCCATTACTGGTTGAGAACTCTCCAGTAGCAGTGAGATAAATCTTTGACCAACAGCATTGATAGTAAAAACGTGCGAAATTTGGAAGTCTTTGCGTATTCCCAAACGAATTCGCGAAATTTTAAAGTCCATTGCGATTAATCCGACTGCTGGAAACCAAAGGTTCGCGTTAATACAAAAGACTTTGTATAGTAGAACGTTAGAGCTGACTATATTCTCCACTAAACCAATACAAGTTGTGCTGGTCTCTGTATTTCTACTCACTTTCTTCCTATTGGTCCTGGCTACGTCGGACACGCTAACAATATTCCGCAACGATTATTATTGTGTGTTGATCGGCCAATGGAGTCGCTTGTTGACTAGGTATATGCCAACCAATTTGTCGTGACAGATGTAACATTTTTCACAACCCGTCTTGTTCATTTGGGAAATTATTAAAATTAACGCTTTTATTCTTATCAATTTAAATGTTAACTACTTGCAATTTTTTACTTAGTTTCCCGTAGAGTCCAGTGAAACAGCAAAACCATAGAGGTGTGAGATATGTCTTCAAGAGCTAAGAAATTCCCAAATAAACGTTGCACGGAGTATATACGTGGCGTCGGCGTGTCGAGCGGCTAAGCGGCGCGGTACGGGCGCCAAGTGCAGCCGCTCGAACGGACACGCGACGGTAGCGTGGTGCTGAGAGGCCGGGCAAGGTTGGGCAAGAGTTCTGCTTGCTGCCTGGCTGACCCATATCAGCCGCGGCCCGCACATCTGTTCGGTTCGCCGCTCCTCCTCGCTCGTCCTCATCCCGGCACTCGCACACCTGCCCCGCCATCTCCCCCACACTCTTGGAAACACGCCTCTGGCCGCAGAGTAGATGAGTGTGCAGAAGCGGAATGGCGTCGTGATCCCTTCCACGTGGGCGAACTCGGTCGCTCGTTGGCTGTGGGAACGGTCATTGAGTCTGATTGGCTGTCGCGCTGTTGCAAGACTCCAAATGGGCGTTCCCGAGTTTGTGAGGGATGGTGTTGTTGATAAAAATATAAGAAGTATATTTTATTTTTAATTTATTCACGCAGCTATTATTTGCATCATTAACTATATATATATATATATATATATATATATATATATATATATTATATATATATATATATATATATATCTTACATTACTACTGTTATTATCATTGAGCGTAATATTTAATGTTTGTCTCAGTTCTTCTTCGTCTTATCCCATTCATGTGGGGTCGACGTTTCGGGCAAGTCTCGTCCATTTGGGCCCTGTTCCAAATGTCGTTCTCAATCAACTGCTTCTCTCTAAGATCTTCTCCCACGCAGCCCACCCATCTTCTATGTCTTCCTCTCTACCTTCTGGCTACCACCTCCAGGTCAAGCACTTTTTTCCCCCACGCAATTGTCATTCCTGCGCACAATGTGACCAAACCAGAGCAGCCTTCTTTCTTGGACTTCCTGAGTCAGTTCTGTCCCTTTGATACTGCCCCTTATGAAGTTGTTCTTGATGTGGCCTAACATAGAGATACCTTATTAACGTGTATATATTTGTTACATTCATTTAATTCACACGTATTACTTACACACGTCCTGTCTGTCTATTGCTATAATTCAAAAAGTTTTACACTCACACATCCAGTTCAGTAGTCCCGCTCGCCAGTCGCACCCTTCACTATACCGATGCTCGCAGTCCGCTGACTTTACTCACCATCAGTAGACTCTTCGCTGGCTCGTCGTCTCGCTGGTCTTGGCACACCTGGCGCTCAAGGTCGCAGAATACTCCAAACTCTAAACTGTTGGCTCGGAGGACCGTCGCGGCTTAAAGAGTTTCACTGGTCCGATCTGGAAAATTCCCCACACTATCTGACTCTCTCTGGAAGAGTCTAGGGGCGATGACCTGAACGTTCTTACGACGATAACCCCATAAATTCAATCCGCTCTAAATTTGGGAGTGCGCGAGTCACAATAGGCTTATCTGGCGCGTGGCGGCAAACCTTTGTGAATCTCCGCGTTCCTCCTCGAGTTACCTCTCGTCCTTCACACGCTGATTAGCTCGCTCGAGCAGTGCGGGGGCAAAGGTAAATGATGCGGAGCAGCAAGCATGTAACTGCACGTTATGGAATACTCTTTATTCGTCGGGCTGCGGTTTTGCAAGTTGCCCTCCAGGTACGGCAGCTGATTGGTGAACGACTTTCCGCCATGTTGATGTCCTGCGAGGCCATTTGATTGGCGTGTGTGGCTGGCGTTTTGAATGCACGCTACCATTTCTCCTCTGTATTCTTAAACACTCCGTGTCTCTGGGCAACAAGCACCCTCTACTAGCGGCCAACCTTACAACCTTTCACACACTTATCATTTCTACGTTTGTTTCTAAATGGTGTACGCTACCCACGGCATTTGGGTATTGTTTCATTCAACCTTAGAAAAGTATGCTGACTTTACCTATATTTATAAGGGGCCGCGGTAGTGTAGTGGTTAGACTACTCGCCCCCACACCATGGCGAACCTGGGTTCGATTCCCGGCGGGCCCGACCCCGGATTTTCGCATGTAGGAATCATGCCGGACAATGCCGCTGGTCGGCGAGTTTTCTCAGGGATCTCCCGTTTCCCCCGCCCTTGCATTCCGGGGCTGCTTCATACTCGCCTCGCTTCACCCTCATCGGCTCTAAAGACCTCGATGTTAAGAGCCGCCCAAATCTCTTCACTCACTCACTCTACCTGTATATGTTTTAACGGGAACACTGTCTGGCATGCGCCTATTGAAGTTGGTATAGGCTGTTCACGGTAACATGAGCACTTTTGTAAACTCTGCCTAAGATATACTTGTATACACGTAGTGTATTCCTCCGCCTTATGTAAAATTAAGATTGCCATGGGCATCATCAGTTTATTCATGCGTCGATAAAATGAAACTGTGAAATTATTAAGAAAGTAAATACTTTACAAATCTGTTCATTTTTACACTTCGATGAAAAAAAAAGTTAAATAAATAATTTTAAGTTATCACAAATAGTCACTCCCTCTATCGTTACCAACTTTACAGGGTGAATGTCACTCAGTGCGCCCATTTTTCTAAGGTTCATTTCTAAAGTGCTCACTTTATCGTGAACAACCTTTAACTACGATTAGGAATTAGTTCCATGTCATTAAGTTAAATTAAAATTGTTAGGTAAACATTTGCGAATACTGAAATTATTTATTTTGCTGTCCGTTTTTCCTAGTGCGTATAAGTGATAACATTAGCAAACTCGAGAAATATTTACTCCTCTAATAATTTTACAGTTTCACTTGACCGATGCATGACTGAAGCGATCAGGTCCAATGTAATTGTTAATTTTACACACGGTGGAATTATACACAAAGTGCATACAAGTATATTTTAAACATGATTTTTAAAAGTGCTCAGTTTACCACGAACAGCTACTAGTATATTTGATATTGCAATTGTATGACTCCCTTCACTCTCAGAGTCCGGGTAGAACTTCGTGTGGATTTACCTAGTAGCTACTGAGCTGAAGTTTTCTTGAAACACAACTTAAATTACTATGGAATATTTTCACAATTAATATCTGCTCGTAGAGAGGACAAGTGCTAAGTAATACTAGTGTTTTAGTCTTAAATAAAAAAAATTAATGCCATATGTACTTCTACTAACACATAAATTCAGTTTTATTTCCATGTTTCAAATTTTCACGCAAAAAAAAATCACTTACAATTTTCTTATCAGTACTTAACAAGAATATTAATTATTGTGTCTAATAATGCAGCAAAAAAGCATTTCCTTACATTTGACCTATGACATTTTTTCATTGAATATACAGACAGAAGAGTTTTAAGTAAACAATTAAATTGGTATGCGCTTAGGTCGAAAAATGCTTCCTCCACTTCCGCTTTATTTCCAGTGTAAAACATATTCCGTGTAGTATAAAGTGAGACATCTATATCTCTGCTAAGCCGATGAATTAACGAAAAATGCCTTTAACGGATAAGATTTCAGAACGATAACCAGTTCCTGCCAGCCGCTCCCATTCGTGTTTTATGGCGTGTAATGGATGATTGCCGTATCACCGTTCCAATGATCACGATTCACGGTTTCGGCACCAGCGAACGCGAGCACTTTCTCCGCCTAATGATGACACACGGCCTTGCCGAACGGACCAGTCGACGCAGTCACTCTTTAGCCTCGTCTACTCCATAGACTGAAGATGAAGTAGACCGCTTATTCGTCTTCTGCGCATGTGCCCAACATTGACCTACCTCGATCATACACAACTGTCAAAGTGACATAGTCAACAGTGATTAGAGTGTTAGTTTATATCTTAAATTTTGAAACGACAAGCACTGTTATATAAATAAAATACATTTACCAAATTGAATTTCATTAAAATGCATTACACATTGGTTAGAGGAAGTATACAAACATCTCTAAACATTTGCTTACAAATCAGTTTTATAGCCTAAAATCTAAATCATGCGGTTTTCGCTAGACGTGTTGGCAGAAAAGCAGTTCAATGTTGGGGCAAGGAGAATGGTTGTGCGCAGCCAGCGAGATCGGTCTATCTCATCTTTGGTCTATGGTCTACTCGCGTCTATCTCGATCACAGAGTAGGTAAGTACACAGAAGTGGTACATCATGGCGGTTTCTTTGTTGTACGTGTACCAGTTCGCTGATTGGCTACGCGAGTCTCTTGAAGTTTATGCACACTTTTTGAATCAGACCTTTGAAAAATCACCCTATGTATGACGTCTTTGGTTATTTCCTAAATATTTCATGCATTACAAGCGTCTTAATCCTATGTTAACATAAAATTATACTATTTTTCTTTAAATTGTAGTTTTACCTTAATTTATTTATAAATTATTATATCTAATTTATAATAAATGTGAATTTTAAAAAGTGAGAAACACTTGTGTTGGTATCGTCTAGTAAGAAATATTTATCGTGCAAAATATTAGTACAACTGAGCGCGCACGAATTCGGTGTGTCGTTTTGGTTAAGCTTAGTTTGCACGAGGCGGAGGAATACCCTGGAAGTAGAACTTCAGCAGGGCTCCAGAAAAGTGTGAAGTAACCGCGAATGGATTATACCTCACAGTAAAGTTACCATAGGCGAACGGTCTTCGGACGCGTTTCTGGTCAATTCGGCCCTTACTGGTGTGCGCGGCTGGAGTTCGTGATGTATAAAGCTGCAGTCAGCAGTTTGTCGCGCCCTTTAGCTACGTGATCTTCAACCAATCGCGGGTATACTTTTTTTTTTTTCTTTGTTTCCGATCCGCCCACCAAATGTTTGACCGAGGTTCTAACGTTTGATGGACGGACGCATGAGTCAAGCCGCCGCCATTTGACGACATCCCTTGCGCATTGAAATAACATGCGAGGCGGTGGATATGTGTTTATTTATCTTTAGTAGTAAAGTTAAAAATTTGTAATGTATAAAAAAAATCTCCAAGTAAATTCTTGTCACGTAAAAAAACTATTTCCCAAAAATGTTCTCCTCTGAAAAGTAACTCCAACCAAAATGTACCTTCAGCCAAAGTAAGACGACAACGGACGACTGCCGGACGGGGGACTAACGGACACGGCGGACCTGTGTGAGCGCGTTGTTTACCTGCTGTATTAGTATTATTATTAAGTAAGTTTTTCTGTCCCCTGCCGTTCGACCACGGCGGTGTAACCTAATCGTCCTCCCCCCCCCCCCAACACGACGAGCCGGGTTCAATCCCCTAGGCGACCAACCCGGATTTTGCGCAATGCGGAAACGGGGGACGATGCTGTTGGCGGGCGTGTTTTCTCGTGGCGTTCCTGTTAGAAAACCTCGCTTCAAAGAGGTTTTATCTGTGGAACTAATTAGTTGCTCAGCAATTTTAGCGCGAAGCTGCGAGATGAACGAATCCATGAACCGCAAGTCCACCGGCATTCGTCGGGATTGGGAGTTGAAACGCACTCGGTAAGCCTGCCAAATTTAGCATGCTGTGGCGAAATATGCGAGCGCTCAAAAACGACTCGTCCGTACCAATTTATCTTCAAACACACTACGTTAAGGACATTGTGGAGAAAAAAAATATTATAATTTAATTTTTTCCACACGCTATCCAAGTTACAAATATTGCATGTGATGTCTTTGCGAGTACATAAACATTCTTGTAAAGTACGTAGCTTTTTTAGCATAACAACATGTAAAAATTAAATGCACTCTCCTTGGAACACAGAAACAACTCAAATTTGTACTCATGCATAAAACACATAATTATCTCAGCGCAAATATTTTGAGAGCTTCATCGAGATATGGGCGTAGTCACACACAAAATTATTAAAAAAATTAACGGAATGCAGTTCTTATATAATAATATGATTGGCGGCTGTCCCTGAATCTTCTTAATATCAATGAGATAATATACCTTATCTTCTCCTGTTTCGTTTTCCATAGGCGTACGTATTATTGATTCTTTGTGTTTGTTGTCTAGCCTTAAAAAATAAAATAAAATTGTAATTTTGAGAGATATTTATGCAGAAAGTATACAACATAGGCCTATTAATATTATTTGCTGTGAATGGACTTTATTTAATGTAGGCAGGTTGGATGTGGTTTGTGGTTGTGCAGAAATATAGAATAATGCATATTTGTTGTCTCATGCCCTCAGGAGGTGCTGAGCAGTTCGATCGAGTGAACATTTATTAAAATAAAATCAGGAGATGAGAATGATGCACGAACTGGAAATATGAGCCGCTAGTTGTTTTTGCAGGGCAGGTCTGATGTTCCACTGGCCCGATCACGGGCGGAGTGTTTGCCTAGCGTAATGCGTACGCGCACAGGCGCTGATGGCTAACGTGACGACTACCTTGTTGGTTCTCGCTCCCGCGGGGGGGGGGGGGGGGGTTGGCGGCGGTTGTGCGGACGAGCTCATGACGGACGGGAATCGATCAGCTGGCAGCCGGACAAAAAAACAGGCGCGCCTTTGGCGGGCACGTCCCGCCGGGCACCTGGCATTAAGGACGGGATTACGATAGCTCCACGTTTCGCGTAGCACTTACCGAGCAACACGTCCGCGTAAGCCGGTTAAAGGCTGTTCACGATAAGGTGAGCGCTTTCGAAATCACCTTTAGAAAAAAGTCACTGCCCCTGTCTGGATATATTTTAATGGACGCACCGAGTGACCTTCGTCGTAAATCTGACCACGATGGAGGGGAAAGTAGTTCCATGCATTAAAGTCGACCAATAAGTGTCAGGTAACCATTTGTGATAACTTAAATTATTATCTCTCGTTTTCTGTATTTTTTTTTAATACATCGAAATGAAAAAAATTAGCGGTTTTGTACAATATTTACTTTTCTAATAATTTCAGAGTTCCGCTTGACCGATGCATGAATAAAGTGATGAGGCCCATCGAAATGTTAATTTCACATAAGGCGGAAGAGCACATAACGTGTATACAAGTAGATCCAAAAGTGCTCATTTTACTGCGAAGGACCATGACTAATATTTTCCAAGCAGAACTCTTACGATCATAGGGGCCACAGTGGCTGAGCGATTAGTCTGCTCGCCGCCCACCAAGGCGATTCGGGCTCAATCCCCGGCCGGGCCACTCCAGATTTTCGCATGTGGGAATCGTGCCGGACGATGCCGCTGGTCGGTGGGTTTTCTCAGGGAGCCGCCGTTTCCACCGCCCTTTCACTCCGGCGCTGCCCCCATACTCACCTCAATCACCCTCATCGGCTCTCAAGACTTCGATGTTAAGAGCCGTCCAAATCGCTTCACTCACTCTTGCGATCATTCCACTTAACGTTCGTTTTATGTAAAATACTGTCAATGTCCACCTCTTGCGTGATACGTGATACGAGGCTATGCTAACCTAACAATAGAGACGTCGTTGTGTTATCTTTGCATATCATGGATTTTTTTTTTTCCGCTATATCGTCTGCTCACGTTTTTAATTCATGTACCGCGTATATAACTTTCTCCTGTAGATTAGGACGTAATGTGGCTAAAATAATTTGTTTTGTAATACGTAATATTTTAGTGGCCTTTACATTGCAACAGTTTATTAATTATATTTCTCAGAAGTATAGAAATGCATGCACGAAATACACAATGTTTACTGCTAGGTTTAACATTTTTAGTAAGCTTATTTCATTAAACAAAATTTTAATTTTCTCTGCAGATGAAAGTTTGTTAAATACGATTTCTTCCATGGCTACGATAAACTGTCTACATCGCCCAGAAACATCTGGTTTTTTTTTTTTTATGATACGACGATGTCCAAGTTGTTTTCGAAGTTTATATACGTCACGAACGCTGTGCTCTCGCAACTTGTTATTGCCACGTGAATGTTTGAACACAAATATGCTTGTATAATAGGAATCGTGAGCATTTTAATTATGAAAAACAACAAAACTTACCCCCATTTTCATTCTGTGCACAAAGGTTACGTGCTTACGTGAAACATCACAGTGTACTAAAGGCTGTTCTTGGTAAAATGAGCACTATTGAAAGCCTTGCTTACTTTTTACTTGTGTGCACGTTGGGTATTATTCGACCTTATGTAAAGTTAGCATTGCCATGGGCCTCATCACTTTATTCGTACGTCGGTCAAATGAAACTTCGAAATTATTAGGAAAGTAAATATTTTATAAATCTGCTGTTGTTTACACTTCGATGCATTAAAAAGAAGAAAGCCAAAAAAATTTAAGTTATAAAAATGCTTACCGAACACTTTTTATTCGACGTTATAGGCTGTTCACGGTCAAGTGAGCACTTTTTAAGGCCCTGCTAAATTTTTCTTTTCAGTTAATCTCTATCTTGCCACCACTTTTTAATATGAATATTGGCATGTGGCTAATAAACACTGTGTATACATTTCACCACCCTCAAATATAAACGTCTGAGGCTACAATAAAATATATTTATTAGTGGTTAATGCCTGTTGGGAGGGCCTTAAAAACTGCTCACTTTACCGTGAATAGCCTATATTATATGAAACTCATTTCCATCCGTTGTTACCAACTTTACTGAGCGAATGTCATTCGGCTCGCCCGTTAAAATATATGCAGACGGAGGCAGTAACAATTTTCTTATGTTCATTTCAAAAGTGCTTATTTTTTTGCGAACAGCCTTTACCCAAAAAAAAAAAAAAAAAAGACCACGATTTACATACACGTGAAAATGTAGCGTGAAATGTGTTACGTGTAACGTGGAGACATTTTCATCCCGTCCTGCGGCGGTCTGGCCGAAGGAGCAGAGGTGGCAAGCGGTAATTAAAGCGGCTGGTCGGTACACACTGTTGAAAATGTTTTCAATATATTACGCAAAAACTATCGGCAAACAAATTTAGGAATCGTTGCTTTCTCAATAACGGACTCCCCGTAAATTTCCGTGACTTCACGGAACATCTCAGTAAATTATTTTTATTTGTTGTTCTGTTTTCTCAGTATAAAAGAAAATGTGAATAAGAATTATGTTATATATATATATATATAATTATTTCCGATTATTACTCTTTAGGAGAGCGTGTGAACTTGAGCCAATCACTGCTTCACTTCCTTTCCTCTTATCCTTTCTTCCCAAAACCTCTTAATTAATTCACTATGTTTTTTCTTCCTTTCCTCTGTCCATCTTCTCCCTACCATTCCTTCTTTAGGGTCTTGTTCAATTTTCTTGTTTCTAATTATATTTCTGAATTTTTTCCTGTCCTTAATTTCTTCTTCTGATATTTTCAGTTCCATGCCTTCTTGTGTTTCTTTCATCCAATTTGTCTTTAATTTACTTGCATTAACGATATTGAAAATTTTCTTCGTGAGTCTGTCTTCACCCATCCTACATAAGTGTCCAAAGAACTGTAGGCGTCTTTTCCTAAACTTGTATGTGATGGTGTCTGGGTTTTCGTATAATTCTTTTGTAGGTCGTCTGACCCAAGTTCTGTCTCGGAGGATCGCACCATGGATTTTCCTACGGATCTTTCGTTCTTGTTTCTCAATGTCATGAATTTTAGTCATTGCCCTGATTAATGTGGTTTCTGCCGCGTGTACGGCTTCTGGTCAAACAACTGTGCTGTAATGTCGTAGTTTCGCATTACGAGATACTGCTCGTTTGTTATAGTGATTCCATGTAATTTTGTACGCCTTTTATAGTTTGACTATTCTTTCTGTGTTGGAGATTGTGTTCAGTCGCGTTGGTTGGATGGTTTCTCTCAAGTACTTGAAGTGAGTGACTTGTGAGATTTTCCCATACTGCGTTTTCAGTGGGAGTTTTCCTGTTGATTTGGTGTCCATATATTGAGTCTTTTCATATGAAATTTGGAATCCGGTTTTATACGAGTCTGACTCTAACCACTCACTTACTACTTACTCGTAAAAATATAATGTAGGCGTATTATGTAAAAATATACTGTACTATTTCTAAATATGTGACATATGTAACTTTCACAGTTTCTAGTAGCGTTTGAGTGTTTTAAGTTTTTCTGTTACAAGAGTCTGGGGCTATTTGTTGATGTTGAAGGATTAGGTCTAATAGGCGCATATATCCTAACTACCACAGAAACAATACTTTTCTGTTGGGCGAAGAAAGATTTTTGTAGATTCGGCATTGTTCTTCCCGAAACATGTAGCTACAGGAACTGATGTCTTTTTGTATTTACGGAGGTATGCTTTCTTTTGAGTCATTAATTTTTAATCGTGTAATTTTTTTACTAACGTTATATTTATTTGCTAATAAAATCCTAGTCTTCTTTAAATATAAAAAAAATCTTTCAACTTTCAATAATTTTAATTACTACACTTTTAATAAAATATAAAGTCACAGAACTACTTTCGCAGATTGCTGCCAACATTACAGTCGGTGATTAAATAAAATAATTTGGAGTTGCGGGTGGGGAATTTTTTCCCCCAATGGTTGGTTTCAAAAGTCTTCAATTAACCTCGAACGAGCTGTATCACTCCCGCAAAGCGGCATCGCCTCGGGCGCCGGGCCGCAGATTACAGTCGCGCAACCATCGCGCCATCTGTTCGCCAGCACGCAGACGAACGCGAAAAGGTTAACCTTTGCGTGGGAAGTTCTATGGCTACCTCAAGGGGATGTCGAACCCCCAAAATCAATTAATTTATAATTGTACCGAATGTTGTTCAACTCGCACGCATTATATGCGATGGCATTTTCCTCGAATAAAAAAATTAGACGTTATATTTTTTTGAATAATTTGATGTCAAATACAAAATTCTTCTGTTTTGTTGCAGCCGTGGTGATAAATACTAAGTTGTAGGTATGAAAAAATTTACAACAGGAACTAATGCCGTAAACTACAGCTTGTCATATATGTAATCGCCAAATAGCACTCATTACTAGAGACCTGCATAATTCGCGTTATTATTTTGGGACAAGCTAGACGGCATTGCCCAATAAGCTCCTGAACACGACCCTTGATTTTGTTGGCCGATGGCTTCTATACTTGGTCATGTGCCTGTGTAACTGTGTTACAGGCGATTGGTCAATCTGTCGTTGAACTGTTACTATTGGTTTAAAGAGTCTTTCACGCCGTGCCACAAATACTCTCAGCCATTGGAGGACGTCAGTAGCACGCATAACACCTTGGAGTTTAGTCTGCTGCAGAAAAATAACGCGAATTTTGCAGGTCTCTACTCATTAAATTTAAAAAAAATGTTAATATTATGCATGGAATTTTTTTTACAAATCCTGCAAAATATTCTAAGTCCAATGCAAGGTGGAACGAAGGTGACCAAAGGAAATTATTACAAGTCCAACAATGATGAATGCCTGCAGTAGACAAAATTCAAGATGTTGGTTCGATGGGAGTGAAGCACAAGTGACAGAATGCATAATTAGTGTATGGCTAAGGTACAATAGAATGACAGAGCATGATGTCATTATGGCTGCCATGAATGAAAGAGTAAGATAAATGTTGACTATGGAAAATGAAATCCATAATAATGGCCAGGAAAAAAAGATGGTGTTAAAGATGGCAGACAAGATTATGGACAAGATGGTAGCCAGAAACAAGACGGTGGACAGTATGGCGGCCTGAAACAAAATGTTGGACAAGATGGTGAACGATATGGTGGCCAGAATCAATATGGCAGCCAGAAACAAGATGGCGGCAGGAAACAAGGTGGTGGCTGGAAACAATATGGCGGCCGGAAACAAGATGGCGGTGGCGATGTGAAAGGTTATCGCGAAAAGTCACACTGTGAATACGCCTGCAAATTGTAATACTGCCAGGCTGCTGTCACCTTCATCGACTCCCTTTTATCTGTGCCTCAGACACCCAAAACTGTTTAGCACACTTATTTTTGGCCATGCGCCCAATAGTGCAGCGTATCGAGCATTCACTGCGTATCTCAGTCGCTATGGAACATATAATACTAAGCATGTTTTTATAGGCTGTTCACTTTAAAATGAGCACTTTTTAAAGCCCTGCTTAAGATCTATTTGTAAACACGTTGTGTATTCTTTCACCTTATTTAAAATTAACATTGCCATGGGTCTCATCACTTTACTCATGCACCGGTCAAATGAAACTGTGAAATTATTAAGAAAGTAAATACTTTACAAATCTGCTCATTTTTACACTTCGATACATTAAAAAAACAGCAAGCGAAAGAAATAATGTTAAGTTATCGCAAATGGTTACCTAACACTTTTTATTGGGCTTTAATATATGGAACTGCTTTCCATCCATCGTTACCAACTTTACTGGGCGAATGTCACTCGGTGCACCCATTAAAATATATGCATGCAGGGGTAATGATATATTTCTAAGGTTCATATTTAAAGTGCTCATTTTATCGTGAACAACCTTTATGTGCGGATTCCACTCATAATAAGAACATGAAAAGGAATGATAGCATTTTTGTAGAAGAGGGTAAACTAAGAAGTAGTTGAGTTATAGAAATTGTTATAAAATTGTTACATAGATTTTAAGACATGGGGCCAAAGGAAGAAACGGTGTTAAGGAATGTTAATTAGGTCAGAGAGAGAGAGAGAGAGAGAGAGAGAGAGAGAGAGAGAGGAGAGAGAGATGATAATAGAGGAGGAACTCACCCGGTCTCACAGGAACTCACCCGGTCTCACACACTGGCCTCGCCGCCCCGAGGTAACAAATCGCCGCACCAGATCTAGCAGCTGAACTCGCCCCTGAACTGAATTTATTCACTGCGGCAATGCGTAATACACTGCCGAGACTTACTTCAATATTTACTGAAGTATTGTCGTTATTGTTCAAACGCAAAAGTAAATTTATAAACCAAAATATCTAGGCTTGTTAAATAACATCTTTATGATTGGTGTCAAATGCATTGATGAGGTAAGTTGCTGAACAAATTCTGTTTATTTCGCTGAAATCGTTTGAATAAACTGTATTAGAAAGCACATATATTTAAAGAATTAATATTTTTAATGGCTGAGATGTAATTATATTATTATTATGTCTTTTCTACCAGTTTCTTATTTTTAACATATATTTTCAATATTTTTGAGCGCTTTTCTGTTTCCATTAATAAATTTTCAAAGAAGTACTCGTAATAACGGATTTGTGCATAACTAGTTTCCATAAAAAATAAATAAAACATTGTAATGACAGCGGCAATACATGGTTATTTCGTCAGATGATGGCTATCTACAACCTAATCACCATTTCTAACACGAAGTACAATTCTTGTCCGTTCTATTTAATGCATTGAGATTTGAGACCACAGTAATAACTAACGTCAATAATAATAGGCTGAATGCCCAGATGCGCAAGTGTGCCAATGAGCTAAGTATTAAATTCTGTCAGCTCTCGTAAAACATCACGTTGAAATGTTGCCGGTGAACGGAAATTGACTTCTGCTCTCCATACGAGCGCCCCGAGGGAGAAACAGAAATGAAATTAAACAACATACAAATGCAATCAACTTCGTGTCACTAGAGGCCGAAGAGAAAGGGAACAAATACTCGAACGCCAGTCGGAGCACAGTCATCCTTCTCTCGTCCAGCATCGTTACAATCGAAATAAAAATAATAATAAGTTAATTTAGTGTTTCTGGCTTGCCCCGCTAGGCAAAAGACTGACATCACACACATCTGGCTATTCATGGATACTGCGGGGACACAAATTTTAGACCGCTCGCACTTTTGAAAGCCCCCGCTTAAGGGGTCTGTCTAGCAAGCCTGCAAATGGTGGATCATATCATAGTTAACACTTTGTAGACTATGCTCGAGTGTAGCTCGAGCAAAGCTAATTTGGAAATTTCTTTTTTGTTCAGAACAAAACTCGCATTGATGTGCAGTCTTTGCTCGGCTAGTGTTTAACATGACCACACAAGAACACGATAGCGCAGTAACAATTATATTGCTAACGATAGAATTTTTTTATAGGCACTGGAAATGGACATAATTGATTGTAAATCCTTTTTAAGATAAAAGATATTTGATTGGGTTAGTATCAGCTTGGCTTTCCATTGGTTGATTACCGGCTAAAAATGAACGCTGTAAACTACAGGGTAGTGTCCGAAGTGGTATGGATCAATAGGAAGATGGTGAGTTTTAACACAGCCACCAACAGAACCGGTGTTCTTGCAGTAGTGGTTATAGGTGACTCACCTCTAATTAGTTTTAAGTGCCAGTAAATGTGCGCAGACCTCAATGTGTTAAAGAAATTAATTCTCAATAAGTATCAGTTTTAAAGCTAATTATAAAACTAAACATTCAACGCAACTTTCTCCAAGAATACCAGCGTGTTAATATATATATATATATATATATATATATATTCGTTATTTTCTTTTGTAAAATGAAAATTTTAATATTAAATGTTAGGAAAAACTAAACATAAATATAAACAAAATTTTAGAATGAGCCAGTATTTCTTTAAAATTTCAGTATTCCAGTATTCCTTCTGTGATGCAGAGGGTTGGTGTAAAAAAATTATAATAATGTGAAATTTGAAAAATGGTCAGATATTTTTAGTGGTGTCTCACGAAAAGCACTTACGAAACGTTTGATACCCTAACACAAATTTCAAGTTTTCATTTCAACTCCAAAGATTGTCTCTTTTGCTGTGAAAATGGTTAAAATGTATATTTTTAGAATCACTTTCAGCTGCTACATTTCCCATACAGAAACTAGAGAAATGTCTTTAGACACGCATCATACTTTTATCTTTATAAGCGCCATAAAACTGTAGGATCACCGCTTAAAGTTCCATTGAGGCAAGTCGCCTATGGCAAGACTGCGCGCTAGTCGAGAGCCTTGTGCGTAGAGGCGATCAGTCAAGTGGTCACTCGGCCTTAAAGCTCATGTGTTTCGCATCCTCTAACGCGCAAACTAGATTTACACTGTAAAAAAATAATGGGAAAATACCTGGCAAGTGTCAGGTAATATTGGCAAACTTGTGTGGGAAACATAGTTTTCCTTACAGATAAGGTAACATTACCGCACTCTGGAGTAAAATTCACGTCCATGGTAGTGGAAAATCCTATCCGTGGATGGGAAAATTACCTTACTACGCGTGCTTCTCTTCAACATTCTAAACAGCTTAGTGAGGGGACGGGCGGAAGAAACACGCTAATATTAACCGATGCTCATATGCTGCCGTCGTGGTGTATTGGATAGCGCCTCGACCAGCATCGACCCATCCACCAGCAAGTGTCGGGGATTTTAGTGTTGAGGATTCAGTTACTATTCTTTAGAGAACATAGGTAATAAAACAAATTAACTGTACTAATGCTCCGGAATATTTTTTAAATATAATTTCATTGTACACTATAGTTAATTTTCTCTTACTTGTATGGGATTTTACCCCCACTTCTGTTAGGTACTTTTCCCGTACGTTAGAGAATAATACTTAAATTGTTGTGTAAATTTACTCTACATATTTGACATAATTTTACCTTACATGTAAGGGAAGTTTACTTATTTTTTTTTTGTAACAGTGTAGGCAGGCGAAAACATTAAGATCTACTTTTCTGTAAGTTTTGTATCCTCCTACTGTGCGTAGAGTATTCATTTCCGTGGACTTGATCACTTTATTCAAGTGTACATCAAGTTAAAAAGCGCAATTGTTAGAATACTTAAGTTTTGTCTTCACCCCTTTTGCAGAAAGTCTTGGTTTTAGTGTCATTATTTCGGTTTCATAGTAATTACTGACAATTTACGATTATATAAAAATTTCATTTTACAAAAAATTTTATATTTTTATGCATAATTTTTATTGTGTGTTACTTGCTTGTTGTAAAATTTCAGGAACGTATTAATATTTTATCAATAAGTTCCTGCTTTTTTTGCAAGCAGGAAATAACATACTGTGAAAATTAGATACAAAAGTACTAAACAACTAGTAAATTGTAAATTTTCTGTAATCAAACATTTGCAATAATACCTCTGTAACTGAAATTATGACACGAAAATGATGAATTTCTCCATAACATGTTAAGTAGCGCCTCAATATTTTACTAATATGTAGAAACCTGCATAATTCACGTTATTATGTTGGGACAAGTTAGACCTCATTGCCCTATAAGTTTTTGAGCATGACCTGTAATTTCGTCGGTTGATGACTTCTGTACGTCATGTGCCTTTGCAACTGTGTTGCAGGCGATTGGTCACTCTGACGTTGAACTGTTACTATTGGTTAAAAGAGTCTTTCAAGTCGTGCCACAAATACTCTCAGCCATTGAGGGACGTCGGTGGCACACACTACACATTGGAGTTTAGTCTGCTGCAGAAAAATAACGCGAATTTTGCACATCTCTATTAATATCTAAATTTGTACTATGATGTGTACAGAGCGAAAAAACACACCAACTTGATAAGCCGTAAATTAAAACATTACACAATCAGTACAGCGACAGCACTTAGAACTATTTTCCTTGAGTCGTTGCCAACTGAACTGAGAGCCTGCGTTCCAGTGTATAAGGTAGGTTATGTAGTTAAGGTGCAGTGATTTTTTTTCAAATGTTGATTTTTATAAGTCCGCATTTCATCATTGGCAGCTTATAGCCGGCGTTAGTACCTGTAACGCATAATAAGTATTAAGGATTATTCTACTCAGGTTGGAAAGCCCAATGCTTTTACACTAACGTTTGTGAAAAATGCAACACCAAGAAGGCTACATATGATTGAAATGAACTTTATACCATAGATTAGGTACAAGACAATACAAAATTGATTAAGTTTACAGAACTGTACATGATCTCTGTCCGTGAGAATTCAGTATGGTGTGAAGCCCCCACGTGCTGCAATCAGAACCCCTACATGTCGTGACATGGAATCAAAGAGGACCTGGATATGTTACTGGTTAATCTCCCTCCACGCGGTTTGTATGCGAGTCCACAAAGCATCAACAGTGGTTGCTTGAGGACCGTTATGAACAAGTCACCGACCATCTATATCCCAGACATGTTAGATGGGCGATATGCCAGGCGAACGTGCAGGCCAGGGGAGCAGTGGTACTCATCTTTAATTGAAGAAGGCTCGCACATTCCTCGCCACATGTGGCCGGGCATTGTCCTGCTGAAATATGACATGTGGAGTCGCCTGAAGTACCTCGGGCTCTAAAACATTCCTGATGTAGCGATTGCTGTTCAGATTGCCCTCAATACGTAGGAAACGAGAACACATGTTGTATCTAATGGCGCCTCAAACCATCACACTTGACGTTTGTCGGCTATGCTGCTCCAAAATGCAGGCTGCCAGATTGTGGTCTCCCTGGTAGCGTCTAACACGTATGCGGCCATCCGTGTAGGACAGGTTGAAGTGGGATCCGTCTTAAATCACTACATTTAGCCACTCACCACGCCAGCGACGGCGTCCACGTGCCCATTGCAGTCTGAAGCGTCTCCGGTTTCTGGACAGTGAAAGCCGACGCAATGACACGCGTGCCACCAGTCCAGCCCACAGCAGACGGCGTCTGATCGTCGATACAGACGGGTGCACACCTGTTGCAGTGCTCCAGTGTCGAGCCAACACTGTGGGCGAGGCTGTATGGTCCGTTACAGCCATGCGGACAAGATGGTGGTCATCCCGTGCTGTGGTCACATTGCGTGGTCCAGTACCCGCTCGTCGCTGCGTACGACCTCTTCTATCCACTGGTGCCATACACGTACATCACTGTCGTAGCAGCATGTCCTGTTAGAGCCGAAATGTCACAGTATGACAAACCAGTTTCCCAGAGACTGATCATTCTGCCCCGTTCCAATTCACTCACAGGCTGATATGACGCCCTTTGACGTCGACGAGGCATACTGGCACTTGCTTTCACTGTTTGATGGCTCTTCACTGACTCAGCTTGGCTTAACACGGACCTTTCCAGTTACACATGAGAGGGCGCTGCTGGGCTTAAGTGTGCGCCATCTCTGTGCAATCGGAATTACTTATTGTTGATACACTTTTCTACACATCCTCTGAGTTTGGATTCATTCAGGCCATTCTTTCTGGATGCTGCAATTTTCACAAACAACAGTGTAGTTTTGCAACTAAAATTTTTCGCCTTCATAGTGCATTGGTGTTGAATGTGTGCCACATTTTTCCGTGTTGTAGGTAAGTAAGTAGGGCAATTTCAATTTTAATAAAATTAATATAATCGCGTAAAATCTTCCGGTTTCTATTGTGTTAGAATCTACGCAAAGAATAAATTTTCTTCTTCGCACTAAGAGTAGAAATATAAGGAAATATTTTTCTATGTTGTTTAATATTCCATTGTAAACTAAATTTAGAAAAACGATGGGTTACAAAATTACTTAATTTAAATATGACAACTGAATCGACAAATAATAGTGTAAATGGTCAAACATATCATTTTTAGAGCTATTCAGCGCAGTTTCCCTTAAGGGGGAGGAGTAAAGTACGAAGTTCCTTTTGATGACGGCTATATTCATTTCGCTTTTAAATTCGTTAAAGAGGCTGTTAGCAATAAAGTGAGCACTTTCGAAATGAACCTTAGAAAAAAGTCACTGTCTCTACCTGCTATATTTTAATAAGCGCGCCGAGTGACATTCGCCCAGTAATGTTGGTAATGATGGATGGAATGTAGTTCCGTATCTTAACGTCAAATAAAATGTTAGGTAAGCATTTTTGATCCCTAAATTATTTCTTTGGCTTTCAGTTTTTTTTTTGTAATACACCGAAGTGTAAAAATGAGCGGATTTGTAAGGTATTTGATTTTGTTGATAATTTCACAGTTTCACTTGACCTAGGCGTGAATAATGTGATGAGACCCATGGCAATGTTAATTCTACATAAGGCGGAAGAATACTCAATGTGCATACAAGCAGATCGCAAGCAGGGTTTTCAAAAGTGCTCAACTGACCGTGAACAGCGTATACACGTTATTTCCATTTAAATAAGCTTGCTTATGAACGTTTGAATGCGAAACACGGTTGTATATTTACTGTTTTCTTTCGTAAACACCGTTGCGTGGCGTGAATAATAGTAACGTAATGAAATCGATACTTACGTACATCCCCAAGCCAAAATTTAATCGCGATTCAAGCCAAACTCGAACTTTTAAGAGCAGACAAAATTAACTGATCAATTTTAGCTCTACATTAAAAGCGACGTCTCCGGTACAGCAGCGCCCGTTGCGGAGGGATTTTTCCTTATGACAAACTCTTCTATGAAGAATATGGTTTTGTTGTCAACCTGAGAAAAATAAACCTTACAGGTACTCTCCACTATAGGCTGTTCACTGTAAAGTGAGCACTTTTGAGACCCTAGTTACTTTTTCCCTATCAGCCATTTGTTATACTTTTTTAAGATTATTATTGCCATGTAACTAATAAACACAGTGTATGTATTTCGCCGTAATCGAAATATAACGTTTAGGGGTACAATAAAATATATTTATTGACTATTATTCCGAATGAGAGGGCTTCAAAAAGTGCCCACTGTATTGTGAACAGTCTATATCGAAGTATCGTACAAGCTTCCTCGTGGAAAAATCGCGTCTGGAATGCCAATGAAGCGGCAGCATGGCACTGGAAATCAACGCAAAGCCTAGAATAAGTAATTTTTAGCAGAACTTGGCAAGAATTTCTTCATTCTGTCAGTGGGAATTAAAATATTTACTTAACATCTGTGATAATTTATTGCATGGTAATTAATTCAGAAATAATTTTGGAACGCGCCAGTTCATTGCTCCCCCCCCCCCCTTTTTTTTCCCCCTACGATTTGTCATTGTTGGAACTAGAATGAACTGCCGTATTTAATCAAGCAAGGTATTTTTTATTTTTTTATCTTAGCGGAGGAAGGCTTCCGACAAAGACTGTAATTACATCGTTACAAGGGTTCCGTTTTCTTACTGTCTTACGCTACGTAGTCATTTTGTGTAAATGATCCTCGATGTTTTTTCCATGTGCTTGGTTTTTGTATAGTCTATTCACGGTTTCTTTACACTTTTTGAATCAAACCTTCGAAAAATTACCCAATTTCTGACGTGTTTAGTTATTTCCTGAACGTGTCATTTATCACGAGCGTTTAATGACTCTGTGAACATAAAGGCATCGTTGTTTTCGTTTAACTTGTAGTTAGACTATATTTTCTTCATAATTTATAATATTTCATATATATAATATATATAAAACAGTAAGAAAACACTTGTGTTAGTAGCTCCTAGTAATAAATAGTTCTTATGAAAATATTATTGCAACTGAGTGCGCACGAATTCGGTACGTCGCACTTTGGTGTAATTTTCTCAACATAGTAAAGCTTAGTTTTCACGAGACGGAGGAATATCCTGGAAGTAGAACTTTAACAGGGCTTCAGAAAAGTGCGAAGTACTCGTGAATGGATTATAGTGACCCGGGTGAAGGAGATATTTCACGTGTTGGATTGTTAGGGTCTGTGATTAAACTAGTGGACTGTTTTCTGTGAATTCTCTAAGAGAGCACGAAAATGATGGTTTGTTCAATGTTAAGATTCATAACAACCACCTTCCTTGGTACCCATACTCGATGCAATGATGCTGGCATTTTAGCTCTAACGTGGAATCGCATCTACGTTTCTCTCTCCGTCGCTACTCGGCCTAAAGCGTTGCGATGTTATCTCGGAGGGACTACAATTCCTTGCCAAGGCATTAGTTCCGCAGCTGCTTCGCTGCCAGTTACTTGAAACCAGTTCGTAAGCCAGTCGGTAGCATATATGAGCGTGTTTCGTTTATACGGTTTCTTCCAACTATTGTGAAGCCCTTTCTTAAGCTTTACTTCCAGGATATTCCGTCGCCTCATGTGAACAAAGCTTAATCAAATATAGAGAAATTACTCCGAAGGGACAGCGCACCGGATTCGTGCGCTCTCAGTCTAATATTATTTTGCATATTATGAACTATTTCTCACCTTAATAATAATCAGATTAATTATAAATGAAATATTACAAATTATATATATATATATAAGTAAAAGTTCATTTTAACAAAAGACTAATCACTTTTATGTTAATACAAGTACAAGACGCTTGTATTGCGTGACATATTTAGGAAATAACCAAAGACGTCATACATAGGGTGATTATTCAAAGGTTTGACTCAAAAAGCGTGAATAAACCGTGAATAGACTATAACATCAACTGAGGCTGCATTTTCGTCAGGAAAATGTGATCCGGTAACACGCATACGACCTACAGTTAGAGAAAATATCGTTCCACGTTATAATTCAGTACCAAATTTATTGGCATAAGTATATGCTAATTTGAAGTGTATCAGTGGACCTCCACACACACACACACACACATCCGTCACTCACTGCAGGATTAAGAATCAGTATAGTCAATTCACGGTTACTTACAACTGTTTTTAAGCCACGATCAAGTTCTACTTTAAGATTATTCCTCCGCCTCGCGCAAACAAACCTTACTCAGTCTAGAAAATTGCGCCATAAGGGACAACGCACCGCATTCAGTTCAATAATATTTAGCGTGAGAAATATTTCTTGCTAGGCATTACCAAAACACCTATTTCCTCTCTGTTTGTATTAATATTAATTATAAATGAAATATTATAATTCGTTGATATATTATTAATAAATGGCCAACTTAACCGAATATAAATAACTTCCATGTCACCATAAGTATAAAACGCTTATGATACATTACATATTTAGGAAACATCCACACGTGTCATACATTGGGTGATTTTTCAAAGGTTTAAAAATGGTGAAATACCACGAATAGGCCTTATTAAATATTCAGTACTCTAAAGGCTGTTTACGATAAAGTGAACACTTTTGAAATTAACCTTAGAAAAAAGTCACTACCCCTGAACGCATATATTTTAATGGGCGTACTGAGCGAAATTTGTCCAGTAAAGTTGGTAACGATGGATAGAAAATAGTTCCATTTCTTAATTTCGGGGGGGGGGGGGGGAGTGTTACGCAACAGTTTGGGATAACTTTAATTATTTCTTTCCCTTTTTTTTAATGCACCGAAGTGTGAAAATGATCAAATTTGTATATATTAACTTTACGAAAAATTTCACAGTTTTACTTGACCGACGCATGAATAAAGTGTTGAGGCCCATGGTAATGTTGATTTTACATAAGGCGAAATAATACACAATGTGCATACAAGTAGATCAAAAGCAGGGCTTTCAAAGGTGCTCATTTTACAGTGAACCGTAACTTCATTCCGTGTGGGTGGAGAAGGAGAATAAGTGTAGTGTTTGTCGTGGCAGCCTTGCTCCAGAGTGTTTATAACGCGAAATGGTAGGGCCTCTGCCTATAGTTGAGAGGAGAGAGAGAGAGAGAGAGAGAGAGAGAGAGAGAGAGAGGAGAGGAAAATGGCAAGAAAAAAATACTTTTGTGTTAACATATTCATAAACCAGAAGAGAAGATATTTATATAATGTAGTATCTTCAGGGATGAAACTGACAGCGTTGGCCACTAACACCACTCCTCCATCATGATCGTGGTATAGAGTAGGTGAGAATACAGAAGCTAATCAGCCGTTTAAAACTCAAAACTCACGCAGCCAGTCAATGGCCACGTCAAAAATGATCACCAAGCTTTTTCGTATCTGTATACTTCCTATATGGTATAGGCTGTTCACGGTAAAGTGAGCACTTTTTGAAGCTTTCTCATTTGGAATAACAGTCAATAAATATAGTTTATTTTAGCCTTAGACGTTAACTATCGAGTCTGGTGAAATATATACATTGTGTTTATTACTTATATGGAAATACTCATTTTAAAAAAGTTGGAAATACAAAAATTGGCTAATAGGAAGAAGAGTAACTAGGGCCTTAAAAGTACTCACTTTATCGCGAACAACCTATAACATGGGGTATAGACATCGTGTTGTGTTAGGCCCCGTCCACAATCGCCTTGCATGACTTAAATAACATTAGTTACATAGCATAACAACCGAGATCTTCCGTCTACAATCGGCGTTAACGAGAAAGAAATAAAACCCTCGTCAAACCAATTATAAAGGGAAAACGAATAGGAAATAATTTTTTCCAGCACAATAATTTTTATACACGTGACTTGGCAACAGCAGTTTTTTTATGAGGTTTCGCATCCACATTGGCCGACGTCAAAAACTTGGCGTAAGATACTCAGCGATGACCATCTTTAACGCAGAGTCACGCAAAATAAAGCGTCGCGCCAAATACTAGTTGTGGACGCTGCAATCTCAAATGCAGGTTTTTACTTCTTTTCGATCCATGTTACGTGCACCATGTCGATTGCAGACGGGGCCTTAGGAATCAACAGCTGAGGCACGTGGCTTAGTTCGCATGAAGACTGCGCTCGTGTTATGACTTCATCAGTGGCGGGTTGTCCGTGCCTCCAGAGCAGCTGGAGAGGTCGCATGTCTTTGAACCTCGGCAGGGTGGCAACTGCCGGCGAAGTCTGTTTCCAGCGCCGATAACCATCGGGGCTACGGGAGGAACAGCGTTACGTAATCGCTGACGCTCCGACACAACAATGCCTTCCAATCACGAATTCAAATTACCTTTCTAAACAGACGGCAGTTGTTGACCCGTTGCCACCTCTGAAGCACACGCAGAACAATCGATCAGTCGCTTTAATTAACAGGCTGCACGCCGCAGGGCTGAAGCTCGCACGTTTGTAAACGTTTCTGCAAAGTATAAAGTTTTTTTTTTTGAGTTGCACAAACTGGCAATCCCTAAATAATACTTTTAAGTAAGGGATAACAGGTTGAAGTGGCCATTTAAGGTAAAGTTATATTTAAATCGTTTACTGTAAGTAAAAACAACAATAATAAATCATCCTCCTTACACTATAGTTATCGTACGCGCAACAAAATATATTTATCTTTTTAAATCTTGTATGATACAATAAACGTGATAAAAGTGATACGTTATAAATAGAGACCTGCAAAATTCGCGTTATTCTTTGGGGACACGTTAAACTTCAAACACGTGTACCTTTTCAACAGGTTTCTCATTGGACCATACTTTATGTGACACGCCCTGGGTAACTCTGCGCCAATAAATGAACACTTCGCAATTGTGTGCCACAATCACGCGCAGTTTTTGTCAGAAAGGGAGTGAATTCAGAATGTATGCAGCCAATGGAGAAAAGACATCGGCTCTAGTGCATGCGGTACTGATCCTCGTTCAGGCAACTCCACATGCCATATTTCAGAAGGGCATTTCCCGGCCACATGTGGCTTGATATGTCGCTCATTGAGCATGTCTGGTATACGGTTGATCGGCAACCTGTTCGTCACGGTCCTCCAGTAACCACTGTTGATTCTTTGTGGACTCGCATACAAACCGCATGGAGGGAGACTCCGCAGGAACAAAACAACAATTTTATAAGTCCTCATTTCACCGTTAACAGCCCATATAAGGTTGAATTTACTATTTACTTATTTTTACCTATAATATTTATTTTGTAGGTATTTAATATGACTAAAAAACAGGGAGGAAATAGGTGTGTTGGTGATGCCTTAGTATATGCTGTTCAGGGTAAAATGAGCACTTTTGAAAGCCCTGCTTAAGATCTACTTGTAGACATGTTGTGTATTCTTTCGCCTCATGTAAAATTAACATTGCCATGGACCTCATCACTTTAATTCATACGTCGGTCAAGTGAAACTGTGATATCATTATAAAAATCAATATCTTACAAATCTGTTTAATTTTTTTATATTTTTACGCTTCGATGAATTAAAAAAAAAAACGGAAAGCGTAAAAAATATTTAAGTTATCACCAATAGTCACCTAACACTTTTTATTCGACGTTAAGATATGTAAGTAGTTTCCATCCATTGTTACCAACTTTACTGGACGCATTTTATTCAGTGCTCCCGTCAAAATATATGCAGGTAGGGGCAGTGACTTTTTTTTAACGGTTGATTTCAATAGTGCTCACTTTATTATGAACAGCCTTTAACAAATAGTTCTTGAATAAAATATCATTAAAGTGATTGCTCACGAATACTATGTGCCGTTCCTTGGTGTAATTCCCTAGGCTAAGTTAAGCTTTGTTTGCATGAGGTGGAGGAATATTCCGAAAGTAGAACTGGAACAGGTTTTTGAGAAAAGTTTAAAGTAACCGTAAATTGACTATTAGATAGATTTGCTCCAAGCAAACTGATCTTTAATTTAGCGAAGCTGTCAAGACATTTTGCTGGTTAACGTTAAGAATAGTGTCTGAAAACTTGAGGATTATTTTAAGAGCCTAGCTTGTTCATTCTATGTTGAGTGTAATGGTGATAGGTTAAAAAATTCCAAGGACAGTAGCCGCGGTGGCTGAGCGGTCGGCCTTGTCGCCTCAAACCAAAATGAACCGGGCTCAATCACCGGCCGGCTCACTCCCGAATTTTCGCAAGTGGGAATCGTGTCCGGACGATGCCGCTGGTCGGCGGATTTGCTCAGGGATCTCCCGTTTCCCCCCGCCCTTTCATTCCGGCGCTGCCCCGCTCTCATCTCGCTTCGCTAGCATCGACTCTAATGATCTCGATGTTAACAGCAGCAGCCAAAATCTCGTCACTCGCCCCGCAAGCCCTTCCTTATGTGAGAGCAACAGTTAATAACGTCACAATTGGGAAATCGAAACTTTTTTTTTTTTTTTTTTCGTATGAAGTGTACAACTTAAAAATTTCATTAAAGATGTTAACACAAGGTATTAAATTTTAAAATTTCCATCGTTTCTTAAAATATTCTATCGAGAGGACAACTTTTGCAGGAACTTTGTTTTCCTTTTTTCCGAATATATTTGCCTCATCGTGATCAAATCCATTCCTCGTCACCCGCAGAACCGTCGCTATAATAGTAAAGCCGGGTGTACACGAGGGGCGACTTGGTCACGTGACATGGCATGCAACCTTGCCGAGTGATTGATGTTGGGTGACAAGCACCTTTCTATACAAAAGCAGGCGACCTCCATTAACAAGGTCGCTAAGGCGTCTACGGACCACGGAGATTTGTGCGTCGTATTTAGATATAAGTTGAGGTCAATATACACTACGTAAGCTATCTCCCACTTAGTCTGCTGGCGTAAAGCGGAGACATACAAATTAGTGCAATGTTGCTGAATTCCAACGCCAGCTTAAATAAGCATCATACTATAGAACGGACTTTGGAGTCATAGTTATGATGTTAGTTTTGCGAAAGTATGTACTCAAACATTTGTTTTAACAATCGTAAATTTATTCAAAACGAAGTTTACAGCAATTTTTAATTGTTAATATTAATGTGAAACTTTTGAGTTTTGATATCTACTACTTTTTGAATAAAGATATAATAAAGGAAGTATTTTTCATACCCACAGCTGAAGACTAAAAAACACGAACAGCGCTACAGGACCTTTGAGACATTAGGATTACAAGAAATTGCCAGCGTAGTAAATGATATTGAAATTATTTTTAAAGTTAGTATACTAGAATACCGGTATTGTTTGGTTTGTATCACGTTTGTTTGGCCATCTCAAACGTTAACTAGTCATACGTATTTAGTCCTATATAGTGAAATGACTAAAATATGAACTATTTAAAATTTATTTATACGGTTATATTAATTTGTTGACAAGATATGTAAATGCTGTTAACAATCATATACAGCAATAACTGATAGAGTTTACAGTTTTTGATTTTAAAAAATGGACATGGTTTTGCGAAGAATTATGGATAGAAATCTAAAATCAGTAAAAATGGATCAAATAATTATTTTAATATTAATTAAGTAATATTATATACAATTCTATTATATTTAAATGTATTTGTCTTTTAAAACATGTACAGCATACATTTCTAATAGGCTTTCAAGGTGATTAAATTCAGTTGAAAATAATTTTTTTTTTTAAATTTTGGCTACAATAGATATCTTTATATTAAAATAGTTATTATATATTGTGAAACAATTATGTTTTCATATGTACTGATTTTGTGGTTTATGTTCTTCAATAAATCGAAGACAGTCAAAAAAATGTTATTCGAAAATTATAACATTGTACACTGTAAAAATAGTTTTCAATATTTACTGAGAAATTGTACAAATGCTTTAGCAGTAGAAGAGTTCTCTTGTAAAACTACTCGTTCGTAAATTTACAAGGGCCGTGCTCGTAGTTGAACTCAAGAAATGTTTGTACTATACTGAGCCGCATCCTCGAGTTTCAGCAAAATGGTGGACACTCAACCAACAACGTAAAACCGCATATAACTGTGGGTGATATAAAGTGTAGTTGCGTGCAAAAATAAATGTATCGCGAGTCTAAATAATGTAAAACGCTTAAAGTACACAAAAACGACCATTTTTTATCAAACGTGACCGTATTACTAATTAACTGTTAATGTTTCCTAGCTACACGGAACACTTAAAATTAAATAGCACAGTACCGGTAATTGCATTCTTCTTAATCAAATAACTTACCTAACATTTTGTAAGTACTTGTAGTTATATTTACATTAAAATAATAGCTAAGCAGGTAAGTCAAGTTAGTCTAGCGGTTAAGGGTGTAGGCTAATAATTTGAGGGGTGCGTGTTCTAGTCCATGTGCTGGCACAGTGTGACATTTTCTTTCTTATATTATATTTTCATTTTTTTTAAAGATACTCGTATTTATTAACTTATCACATTTCTTTTCTAGAAAAAAAAAAACATAATTTAATGTACTCTTTTCAATACTGTAAGTTGCAATACAAGGCTATCATTTGTAATGTTACAAATATATATGTATTGCCGATTTTACAAGAAAACTGACTGTAGTTTTACGAAGGGGTTTCTTGGCAACTGGGTTTCCATGGATTTTTCTTGTAAAAGTAGAGAAATGTTTTTAGACTATATATTAACTATTGTTGTACGTGATCGTTTTAATAATTAACATTAAAAGGTCGATCCAACAAATGCTATCGAAATGTTTCAAATTAAACTGTTGATATCACATTCCAGAACTTCGCTCCCAGCGACAGCTTTCCATAGCCATCTTCGGCCAATGTATAATCAGTCGCGCATCATCGGCTTTACCCACACAAACAAAGCACGCCACAGTCCACAGTCTATCTTCGTGGAGAAGAATCACCACAGAATCACTTCGACAGAATGGGCGCAGTGTTGCGGTGTCACCTGTAGACAAGCTCTCGGAACAGTTACACGAACAGCCCTCCGACACAAGCGACCAGTTGGCGGACACTGCCGTCCGGATTCGTAGAGCATCGTGGCCACATAGTAGAAAGTACGCAAAGACGAAATCGCGAGGTGTGCGTATTATGTGTGTATGTATATATAAATATGTGTATGTATATATATATATATATACACACACACAATAAATACATGTTCTTATTTGACTGGTCCAATCAGAACAAAGTACTCCGACACTGGACGTCCATGATTCGCTGACAGTCACTTGGCACGTGACATATAAAATCATCCAACACACGAAAGTGAATATGAAATAAAGTGTTTTTTTTTTTTGTACAACTGGTCTTGTGATCTTTTCGCGAAAATTAAGTTCTCCTAGTTATGAAATAGAACTGGTCGTAAAATATTTTCGCGAAAATCGGGTGTCCCTACTTACATACCAGATAAAAATAAGTGTTTTGAATTTTAGTTTCGCAGTGTAGAAGTCGACCCTTTTGTGCCTGCCTCGCTAGCTCCAACCATTCGCCGATGATTTTGCAGACGTTTCATGTAGTTACAAGCGACAAGCGATAAGGGAAACACCTGTGTGTTGCAAGCAACGGAAATGGCAGGTGGAACTCATCGGGACAAGTCACGGCCGTGTTGACGTAGTGTCAGTCACTGTACGTTTGTTAAGGCGGTCGCCTGTTAGGCGCGTGAGTTACATTGCAGCGTGTTTGAAATACGAGTTCCTGGACGAAATGTGTAAACGTGTCCCCAATATGTTTGCTTACGAAAGGAAAGCATATTTCAGACAATGACGGAATGGTAATCTCAAGACATCACGCAACAGTGATGAACGTGTTTCTTTATATCCAAAATTTTAAATGACAAGCACTATTATATTGACGAAATAATTTTACCATTTTGAATTTAGTCAAACTGCATTACAAATTGGTTAGGGGATGTATGAAATCATCTCTAAGCACTTGTTTACAAATCAGTTTTCTAACCTAAAATCCAAACCATGCCGTTTTCGCTAGACGTATTGGCAGAAGATCATTTCGATGTCGGGACACGGAGACTGGTTCTGCGCAGCCAGCGATATCGGTCTACCTCATTTTTAGTCTGTGGAATACTCAAAAAATAATAATAATACTGATTTAAATCACTGATTCATATTAAGAGTGTAATAGAGTGAAAAATGCCACTGCTTGAAGTCCTATAGGTAGGGATAGGAAAAATTCGCAAGTTCAGTGACCTGTAGTCTAGAATCCACAGCACTGTGTATACTCGAGCCTCAGATGTTTGTTCATTGGCTGCTGCCCCAGAGAGTAGCCAGTGTTACTTCACACCTGGCAGTATGGCACTCGCTAGTTGTTTCCTTGAGAGTCTGCTATTGGGTGGGAGTTATCCAGGGTGTGTCTAATAAACTGCGATCCAATTGCCAAGTCAACTTCACTGTACACGTGTTTGACGTCTATCATGTCCAGAAATGAACTCGCGAAATGTTCCTATCCTTACCTATAGGTACACGCGGCGCGGCGAGGACACTGCAAGCCAACTCAAGTGTCTTGTCGCGTAGTGGCGATAGGGTACGTGATGCGATTAGTAGTGTCACAATTATCGCCCCTTAGCTTCTCGCCCTGAAACGCTAAAATATATCCTCTACGCCCTACAATTTGGAACAACCCTGCCGGCCAAAAAATGCCCGCGAAAGGAGATCAAGGGACGCAGTTGAGAACTGTTGACAGCAATGAGCCAAATGAAATATTCCCAGAAACTTTTCAGTGACAGGAGACATCATACAACAGTTGGCAGCAGTGGCCCAGGTGAGGAGAAGCTTTCATGAACTGTCGGCGAAAGGAGAGTCGTTGCAACAGAAAACAGTTGGCAGCAATGGTCGGCGAGGATAAACCGGTTGTTGGCACTAATGCTCTGAGTCTTCTTCATGTGGATAACCCCCCCTCCCCTCCCTTGAGAGAGAGGTTTTTAATTGAAGATCAAAACTACGACAATGGTGGGCGAATGGAGGCGAAAGCTGTTTATAGTCTATTCACGGTAAAATGAGTAGTTTTGAAAACTGTCTCATTTGTAATCATAGGCAATAAACATATTTTATTTCTGCCTTGGTCGTTAAGGACCTAGGTGCATGAAAGTAGGATATTTATATCATTTGTGACATAACTTGTTTTCCAGCGGATTTTTAAAATTTTTGGCACTTCAAGTCGTAAATAACCACTTTTAGCACCATCTTAAGTTGTTAGATATTCACTGCCGTCATTAGTCTTGAAGCACCGATTGCAGATAAGAAAACAAAAATTCTTTCGTTTCGTCCAACAGTGCTCCGAGAATAATGGCGGCAGTGGATATCTGACAACGTAAGAAGGTGCTAAAAGTTGTTGTTAAGGTCTTGAAGTATCACCATTTTTTGAAAAAATCCGCTCTGAAACAAGTTATGAAACAAATTATGTAAATATACTGCTTTCATGCACCAATGGCCTTAACGTCCGAGTGCGGTGGAGTATACACACTGTGCTTATTACTAGGGCCACCGGTTTTCTTCGAAATGATTTACGCGCAGGCTAGACTTCAATATCCTATGTGCACACTTGGAGTCTTCGTTTGACTATTGGCCGTTTGTCTTTGTGTGGAGATAGTCGGTTACATGAGTGAGCCAATCAGAATTATTATCCTCTGATACTAACCGTCCGTGGTTTGCGGACAGGCAGATAAGACGCATAATAATTCAAACTATCCAATCACGAAAGTGGTTCTGAACTAAAGTGCGTTGGAACATAACTTGTCCTGAAATCTTTTCGCGAAAAACAGGTGCCCCTGTTTATTACTTATACTACTGTATTGTACTGTTTATACTGTATTTATTTTAAAAAGTGGTTAAAGGATAAAGAATGGCTGAAATAAAAAAGTAACTAGTGCCTCAAAAATGCTCACTTTGCCGTGAATAGCCTATATGAAGACCGCAGGAGGCGGTCACCATCACGAGGAAGAAGTTCGCGAACTGGATTTCGCCAGTAATTTTCTTGGAGGGCAATTTGCGTCGTGGCTGTCCGTGACGGGCTGACGTTGCCCGCGGCTCGGATCTGTCCGTTTTTTTTTTGCCCCCGCGATGCTATCGGCGAAAATCGAGACGGATTGTGTGTGCGGACGGTTGGCAAGGCTTAGCGCGGAGACTGACATGTCTCCTTGTCGAGCCTGGAACAAACGCCAGAAATTGCGCAATATCCCAGCTGAAGATGCATAGTTGCTGTCACAGAACAGACAGAGGAATTGATGTCCAGTGATACTGTGGTATAGGCAGTGAATTAGGAAAGTTTACCTGTCTTAAATTTACTAAAGGCAGTTCACGATAAAGTGAGCACTTATGAAACCAACCTTAGAAAAAAAATCACTGCTCCTATAATATGTTCACTGTAAAGTGAGCACTTTTGAGGACCTAGTTACTTTTTTATTTCAGCCATGTTTTACCCTTCAACCAACTTTTGAAACAAATATTGCCATGTAAGTAATAAACACAGTAAGAATATTCTCCCAAACGCGAAATTTAACGTCTAAGGCCAAAATAAAATATATTTACTGATTATTATTCCAAATGAGAGGGCTTTCAAAAGTGCTCACTTTACCGTGAATAGCCTATACCTGCATATATTTTAACGGGCGCCCTGAGTGACATGATCCCAGTAAAGTTGGTAACGATGGAGGAAAAGTAGTGTCTTATCGTGACGTCGAAAAAAGTGTTAGGTTATCATTTGTGACAACTTATATTATTTGTTTCGCTGTCTGGTTTTTTAATGCAAAGAAGTGTAAGAATGAACAAATTTGTAAAGTATTTCCTTTTCTAATAATTTCAAACTTTCACTTGACCGATGCATGAATAAAGTGAAGAGGCCCATGACAATGCAAACTTTACATAAGGCGGAGGACTACACAACGTGCATACAAGTAGACCTTAAGCAGGGATTTAAAAAGTACTCATGTGTCTGTGAACAACCTATAGTTAGAGACCTGAAGAACTTGCGGATTCATTTTGGGACAAGCTAGGATTCAAAACACGTGCGTTTATATAACTTTAACCATTGGTCCACGCGTTGTTTGACACCTCTTGGAGAATGATGTCCAATTGCCACCTTCCGCTGTGACAGCAGACAACCAATGTGCAGTTTATATCGTCATATTTGTACATGAGACTGTAGATTATAGCCTGCAGGTCATCAAACTCGCGAATCTTTCAGGTCTCTACCTATAATTCGCTGTCTATACCACTGTTATCACTGTATCTTTGAGCTATTGGCTATGGGTGTAGGTTTTATTTTCGGTGTCATTATCTTAGCGTAAGGATAGGCGTAATATGATTTCACACTTACGTTCTATAGACGAATGTATACAAGTGACTCTAATCAAATCATCGTATCGTATTGCCAAACAAGAAGAAAGAAACGAAATAAGATTTCACAGATTGTTAATCAACCGTGAACCAACTACCTATAGAAGATTTTTTTTTTTTTTTCGCCCTTCTTGTAGTAACTATACGCTCACTCTAAACTTCAGTTGCTCGAAATCAGTTGAAGCAGCGAAAATGGGGTCCAGTGTATATCAATGGCACTTTGCATATTATAATAGTGGTTGAAATTTACTGATTCCTTAGTTATTTCTATTGATTTCCCAGTTTCACAAGACTGATTTGGCCAGCTGTCAGCAGCTTCTTCACTTACTGTTATAACTTACGCTGCGCTCTTTAAAGTGCCGGTGTGTAAAAGCCGTTCACGATAAAGTTAGCACTTTTGAAATCGACCTTAGAAAAAGTCACTGCTCCTACCTGCACATATTTCAAAGGCCGGCGCATTAGGTGTCACGTGACCAGTAAAGTTGCTAACGATGGAGGTTAAATGTCTGAACGTCAAATTAAAAGTGTCAGGTAAACATTTGTGATAGATAACTTACATTATTTCTTTCACGTTCTGTATTTTATAATTATCTAAGTGTAAGAATTAGCAAATTTGTAAAATTCTTTTTTTCTAATAAATTCATAGTTACACTTGACCAACACATGAATAAAGTGATGAGGCCATGGCAGTGTTAGTTTTACATTGGGCGGGATAATACACAACGTGTTTATAAGCAGATCATAGAAAGGGCTTTCAAAAGTGCTCATTTTACAGTGAACAGCCTATACCCAGAGGACGCATTGCTGGAGTTTATTTTTCTGGCGAGATAATGCTTGGCAAAGCAATGTGATATTTCGAGGTTCACTTAAAAAGTAGCGTGGTCTCTAAATTATAGAACCCAAATATTACACAATTCATTTAGACCTTAATATACACGTAACTGTGCTTCTGTTCACTACTGTAATAATGCACAATCTAAATGGACAGGTACAGCATGCGGTGCAATTTCCATACTTGTCTTCAGACAAAATGCGCACGGTAGATGTTGCAATTCCCACACTGTAAAAAATAATGAGAAAATTACCTGACAAGTGTATCGTAACATTCGCAAACTTGTAGGGGAAACATAGTTTTCCTTACAGGTAAGGTAAAATTACTGCGCTCTGCAGTATAATTCACTTACATGTTAGTGAAAAATCCCATACATGGATGGTAAAATTACATTACGACGCGTGCACGACTTCAGCATTCTCAACAGCTAAGTGGGGGGGGGGGGGACGGGCGGAAGAAACAATCCTTTAACACGCTTCTATTCACTGGAGCTGTCACGCTGTCGTCGTTGTGTAATGGATAGCACATCGGCCTATCGTGATAGTGGAACATGGTTCGCGTCCACCCACCAGCAAATGTCAAGGATTTCAGTGTTATGGTTTCGGTTTCTAATCGTCAGATAATATAGAGATCAAAATAATTAACTGTACTAATACTCCGGGGTAATGTTAAATGTATTATATAATACACTAGCGGACCCGACAGACGTTGTCCTGTACATATGTCTTAAATTTACACAATGTATAGTTTTTATCTACACTTCAAAACCCTTCACACACTAATTACATCTGAATGTAATATTTCAATTAGCACGCGATTTATTTTAACACAATAACAACACAAAGTTACGAAATTCTCCTGAATATGATCGCAGCGCCACTATCGGGACAAACTGGAAGTAAAATGAAATATTTTTGTATATTCGACACCGCGATCGCAGCTCTGTCTGCCGGATACAATGTAAAACATTCCAAGATCAACAATAACTTATAAATAAAAAAATTATTAAATAAACATTTTGTAGTGGACCGAATTGTGAATCTAAACCATTCTCGAATCCACTTGAACACACACAAAAAATTTCCATCAAAATCGGTCCAGCCGTTTAGGAGGAGTTCAGTGACATACACACGCATAGAAGAATTTATATATAAAGATTATGGTTAATTTTCCTTTACTTGTATGGGATATTTCCCCACGTTTGTCAGGTACTTTTCCCGTACAATTAGGGAATGGTGCTTTACTTGTTATGAAAATTTACTCTACATTTAATAGGTAATTTTACCTTACATATATAGGTAATTAGCGTCTCTTACATGTAAGGGAATTATAACTCAAATTTGTTTTACAGTGCAGGGAAGTCGCACGGTCGTGGGGATACGGAACGAAATTCCGCGAGAGTGCAAGCTTCTGTGTCCATGCAGGGAACGGAATAAGAGCTTAATCAATATGACCCGACTCCGGGCTGCACAGATCATTCGGCCGAGTAGTAGGTCCAGGCGAGGCACGACTTACTTGGCCCAGATAGTAAGTATGCCCTGGCAGCAGCTGGCTGGGTCCATTCCGAGCCACAACTGACGTCATCGTGACTTGTGTGTGTGCTTCCACGCCGTGCGTGATTCATGGGCTGCTCGCACCGACCGAAAATCACGACTTGATCTGAGATCATTCCCCCACACGATCTAGGATCAATGTGCTGAAACGTTGCAGCGTCCTTGATGAAGAATTCGTCGGAGATCACTTCTAACTTGATCCCGGACGATTTATCGGTTAACGCTATGATCAGCTGGTAATTAAATAGTTTTTTTAATTGTTTACGAGTAATATTTCGTTAGTTATTATTCCAAGTTAGTGTCAGTGAAAGAATTTTATTCGTGAGATCTGCAGTGCGTATGAGTGAACGTGTGCACATGAGTGTGTATGGGTGCTGTTATGGGTGCGTGAGAATAGGCTTATGAACGTGCACATACAATATATGGATGCACTAGTTTACTGCATGCACACTTATTAGCTGAGAACAAAAGTACCATCCGTAAATTGTAGGTATGCTAATCGAACTGGCGATAGCACCTGATAAAAAAACTATTTAATATGTTTTATGGTCTTCAAATCGACATAAAATGCACTACAACTAATAATATTTAGTTCAATAAAAATAAAACATCTTGTTTAATAGGCACTCTGTTTATCTTGTTCTAGGGAGGTTGCGGACATAGAGATAAAAACAGCCCTTGAAAACAAAATAAATAAGAAATGAATACCTTTAATTACGAATAGAAAAATATTTCAATATTTCTGATTAACTGCAACTCTAACGCGAAACTATATAACTCCAGAAATTAATAAGGAAAGACAATACATTACAGAAGGCAACCATTAAGGTAATACTTCTGGGGGAAAGAAGTCCACGTTCTTAACTGTCGACTGCGTTGGGAAACAGCTGTTTGGGCAAACTCATGGCCGGAACAGCCATAACCTTACAATTAAACACAACTTTGAAGTGGACATCTATTCTAACCCAGTTTTTATTGTACAATTTTTAACGTAATTTGTTGCAGGATCAGTTCATCAATATATGGAAAGAGTTTCGGTTGGAAAAGAAAACACCGAGCGTGCTTATATCTCACTTAAGAGTTTCCAAATAATCTTTACGTGTCAAGAAAAAAAAATTGACTATATAAATAGCTTATTTGGCTGCTAATTTTTGTTCGCAACCTCCTGCCATCTGCTGTGTAATGCTTACGACTTTCGCACAAAACACGTCTATGTTATTTTGGAACAGGAGTGTAGGTTTGTTTTAAAGCGGTAGCCCCGTCGTAGTCGTGCCCATTACTGAAGGTGTGACGTCACATCAACGGCGTCTGTCAGGTTCCCAATCCGTCATGCAACCTCGCCGTCGCGCGAAGCGGATCGCAATTTTGGAGATCCCCGCGAATGGAATTTCTCGGGACGCTTTGTTTTGCCGGCGTGGGGCGTGTTCAAAGCCCGCGGCGTTGATGGCGGAGACGCGGGCTGTCTTGGTCCGCGGAGGAAGCTGTGAGCGTCTCCACAACGCACAGACGGCTGGAGCAGCAGGCCCTGGGCGGCCCGGGTCACTCGGCATTCCAGTCGCTCCGCTGGAGCCCGCGACTCACCTTGACAAGGCTGTTCCCTCCCCTCTCCACCCCTCCCCCCTGACGTCGTCTTCGTGTTTCTCCAGGGTATTTCTCCAGTCGTCCAGCGAGTCAGCTGTTCTCTTCCACATGGCTCTCCGTCTCAGCGGCGCCTCACTCCGCTCCCCGACCTGGCGCCACAGAGTACACAAAAAAAGTAGAATGTTGTTGCAACAAAATAAAACGACAATAAAATACAATACAAAGTTAATAATGTTAACTATTTACAAAGTCGTATAATACTACAATGCAAATACGCTGTTGAATTGTTAATGTTAACAAAGCTTCTAAGTATGTTGCCGCAACCAAATGTGTTAAGCTAAAAATTAACAGGGAGAACAACGTATTTGCGTTATAGGCTGTTCGTGGTAAAATGAGCACTTTTGAAAGCCCTGCTTAAGATCTACTTGTGTGCACATTGTGTGTTCTTCCGCCTTATGTAAAATTAACATTGCCATGTATTCATCCGTTGGTCAAGCGAAACTACGAAATTATTATAAAGGTAAATATTTTACAAATCTGTTAATTTTTATACGTCGATGCACAAAAAAAAAAGTAAACAAAAGAAATAATTTAACTTATCACAAATGGTTACCTAACATTTTCTATTCGACGTTAAGATATCGAGCTATTTTCCACCCATTGTTACCAACTTTATTGGGGGTATGTCACTCAGTGTGCCCGTTTAAATACGTGCAGACAGGAGCAGTGACTTTTTTTTATAAGGTTGATTTCAAAAGTGCTCACTTTAATGTGAACAGCCTTTACCACGACATTAAAGTAATGTTCAGCCGGGGACACGGAATCACGCCATCTCGGAAATGTATCATATCTGTATTTTGTACGGTTTAAACCAAACCGGAAATGTATTATCTCTGGTTAATACTAGAGCCACGAGTATTTCGATAATTCATTCGGATGCGAGATAGACACCAAACACTTGATCTTTTCTCCTTATGTTGTGATTGGACGACAGTATTTTAATTTGAATGCATATAATGAGATCTTAGATCAGCTTTTAAACCTTACGAAAGAGTTTACTTGTGCGAGATATACATGTATCTCTATATAATGAAGTATTTCCTTATAATGAAAGCGTACAGCAGTTTGTAATTAAATGTTGTAGAATATCATAATATGAATCGAAATATAACCTATCAAAATTGAGTAATTTGTAATGCAGTTTCGTGAAGTCGAGGTCGTCATGGAAACAAGGAGCGGATGCGATTCTCCCCTTGCCGTAGATTTCGTCTTCGTATGCAATACTGTTCTTTGACAAAATTATTGTACTAAATTTATTTTACATCGGAAAGAAATCTTTTAAAGCGAAGGAAATACGAGAAGAATGTTAACACAGCTGCTAACCTCAACACAAAATTTGATTAGCCGCAACACAAACACCACCTTCATGTTGAGAGTACAGTATAGAGGTAACGCTGTTGCAAAAGTACCAAATGTTACATTTTCAGTATCAGCGTAGCAGTGTATTACAATGACAGCAGCATCAGTTACTGGCGGCAGACATATTAGGTCATTCACGGTTAGTTCACACGTATCTGAAGCCCTGGTAAAGTTCTACATCCAGAATGTTGTCCCGCCTCTAGCAAACTAAACTTAACTAAGTGTAGAAAATTGCACCGCAGGACAACGCACCGAGTTCGTGCGCACTCACTGGTAATCTTTTGCTTGAGGACTATTTTTTACTAGGCGCTACCAACACAGACGTTTTTATATCGTTTTAATTCATATTTATTATAAATCAAGTATTATTATTTATAAATATGCTATAGGTAAAAATTCAGTTTAACTAGAAATGAGATACTTTCATGTTAACAGAGGTATTAAACGCTTGTGATACTTGACATATCTAGCAAGTAACTAAACACTTCAGACATGGGCTGATTATTCAAAGGTTTGATTCAAGAAGTGTGAATAAACCGCGAACAGACTATACACTGCAGTACACACTGTTGTGCAGTCTCCCAGTTGTGTTTGCAGCGAACTAGGAAAAATTGTTCTAAGAGTTGACGCCGTACGAGAACGAAGTTTTAAAATGTATGACTCGGCATATTCAAGTCATTGTTCCTAGTTTTATTCACATTAAGAGCACGCATTTGCATATAATTAACATATTTACTTTCCGGAAAAAAAAAATTTTTACTATTTCACTTGCATGACGTATGAATAACGTGACCAGGCCCACGACAACGTTAATTAATTTTACATATTGCAAAATGATTCGAAATTAAAAAGAAGTATTTCCTAAGTAGAATATATATAAAAAAAAAAAAAAACGCTCAGTTAACAATTAACAACCTCTAAGCAGAGATGCGACACTTCTAAGCATTGCGTCGAGCACGTTTTTCGAGTGACGTAATGTAAACATGTTCCGCTTTTAATGCCAACATAATAACATTCCTCGAAGCGCAACAATGATTAAACATGCGTATTCTTTTCATACGAACTGCTCCTGCAGAAATATATAATCACATAACTAATTTTCTGTGAAAATAATCATTATTATAATTAAAATGTACTGCGAAGCCCTTATCCCAAGGACGTGGCAGAGGAGCATAGCGCTGCCCAAAATTCAAGCAAAAACAAAACTTTATATTTGAAAAAACTTTCTCATTGCAAACTTCAAAGGAGTGTAAACCTGCAATCTGTTCAGAATAATCTACAATTACTGAACAAAGGAAAAGAACATTTGACTTGGATTCATTTACTTTGTTCAAAGTATTTTTCACAATACCATCATACAAAAAAATACAAAGCATGTAATATATATTTTGTACTACAATTCATTATCAAATCTTTATGCATGCCAGGGCGCGGTGCAACTTTCAATTATTTAAAAATTGTTTAATACTGTCCCACATGGACAAACTTAATATCTTGATTTATTCATATAAGTACACATGACACGTGGCTAATTTTAGTAGCATCATACTTTAACAGAGATAATTTAAAAAATACTAATGTCCAAAATCTAGATGCACGCCAGGGCGCGGTGCAATTTAAAAATAAACGCCAGTCACCCATAGACAATGCTACTTTGACAATTTTACTACTGGCGTATATATAGAAAAAAAAATTAAAGATCATTTTCTCCTAAGTAGCTTGACATTAATTTAGTACAAAGTCCAATATGGGCACAATGAACCATAAAATGGTCAAAACTGGACCCAATCTAAAATTATTTGGGCAAAACCTTTTATCCTTTGCGTGATTATTTTCGACAAATACTAAATATTAACAATGATTTAAAATGCCGATTTATAGGCAATGCATATATTTGCAATACATCTGCGCCATGATCTAAAGCGCCTACAATTATCAAGTATATGTTATTTTTCCGGCCGGATGGGCCATGACTCTATGTTAATTACAACATTACTGATGCAAATACTTAGCTTCTAGTCAGAGACCCCAGGCTGTCCATGTCCGGTCTACCGAGTCCGTCTCACGACTATTTGTATGATAATTCTTACTATAACCCCTAGCGGGGTACCGCTAATTCCTTGTCCAATCAGGATGCCGGGAAGGTTCCAACAGTTTTTAATATTTTTAAAAACCAACAGTCACTTAGCGGAAATGGCGTCACGTGGCGCATGCTCTGTGCTTGCAAACTGCCGTCCCGCGATGACTGCGCCACACGGCGACACCTGCGTGAAACACCAGAGTTACTCGTTTTCGGAGTCGTGATACACGAAGGTCGTGTGTTATCTGTGCTCCGAGAATAGTCATGTGTTAGGTTAGTCGTATCATAATCTTAGGAAGTGTGTATTTTGTTATAGGCACATGCATTTTTTTTTCTCATACTCTCGTACACATTTTTAAAGTTCACAAACGTCACAAACGGTAGACTCTTGCAGTCTTCGTGTAGGCGTCTTGGTCAAACAGGTACGTGATGTTGGGTGAATTTTGCAGTAACTTGAGACAGGTGTCTCATTACCAAGTCCCGCCATTCGTTGCAATTTAAAGTGATTGTTAAGCTGAAATCACAACAGCCCGATAAAGAAGACACGACAGCCCAACACGACGTCAGAGCTCGAACGGAATTTCATACTATATCTTGTTGAGTGTTCGCAATATCCCGTCGAAATCTTCCCGACAGGTGTGGTTCTTGGTTAACCCTGTAAACCGAACTAAAAGGGCACAAGCATTAATGGATGCAAGGAACGTATCTACGACAAGATTAATGTTGTCTAGGTGGATCAGCTCGTATTATGGCTTTTCCCAGCTTTTCATTCAGTGCATATCTGACACACACGATTTCAGGCGTTGGCTTCTAATACGTCTAATTTTTCTCGGGCTCTTGTATTTTAACGTTCTTCTCGCAGACAAATTAGAAAAGAACGATCTTGGTAAATATAACGGTGGGCACTGCGCGAATCATAAAGTGGGACAAGGTAACAACCGCGCAACGATCGTTTGGTCGTTAAATTGCCGTCGTTTAATGTATCTTATTACACGTGAGATTACTTTTTTCTAATCACCTCACAGGAGCAGATAGAGCAAAAAAAGGTATGTTGGTTGTTCCTAAGTTAAACATTTTAAAACCATAACTAAATTTTAATTGTATTTTTTTTGTATTGGCAACGGGACTGTGATAGTAGAAAATAGCGACTCGAAATAGCCTATAGTGTGTCGGCCTTCTGGGTTGAACGTCTCCCACCAACTGTGCGAATTACAGCTTCGCTAGGGAAGAGGCAGTTTTGGCGGGATCAAGACTTTTAAAAGCTAAAACAGTTTGCAAGTCATTCGTAAGATTAAAGTTTCTGATAAGAAGAGACCCGGAAATTTCTCGAGTATATTTAACGGCTGGGCTGAACTCGACATTTTCGTGTACAAGCCGGTGGCTTCATGGTGAACACGTCATCCTGTGTACGAGGCTGGACAGTGATTCGCTCGGTCACTGGCTCACAGTCCTGCAGGATCTACGTCAGGCAGAGGCTGATCATATATAAGCCGCAGATGAAGTGGCTGCTGCACTTTGAAAGGAGATGGTTGGATACCTAGATTGACACAGCTCATGTTGGCGAAGTTACGATCAATTTATTATAGGGTTACATATATATACATATATATATATATATATATATATATATATATATATATATATATATATTGCTAAGAGAAAGTGTTACACTCTAAATTAGAATAAGAGGAGAATCAATGATTTCGAATCGGTGGAGAACCACTGATTCGCAGTGAAATTCAACCACTCGAATCAGTGAAAATGGATTCACTTAGGATAAGTGGAAAACCACTGATTGATTCAGTGAAAAAATTTCACTGATTAGATTAGCGACGTGAAACAATTTCACTGATTGAATAAGTGACGGTTGATTGCAATGATGAATTAAATATTGTTTTTTTTTTATATAATGTAGCCAAATAATTACGCGAATTAAACACATATAAGATAGTTCATATTTCATATTTCTCAATTTACTGTAATTTAAAAAAAGTAAAAGAATTTCCGGAGGTGGCCGGGATTGAACTCGTGCATCCTTACCACTTCGATTTTAGCCGTTACCTCACCATCTGCGCTACCAAGACAAATTAAACAAAAAAAAAAAAAAAAAAAGAGAGAATAATGTATGTCTTATAGTTCTTACCGAAATCGTAAAGATTTAAATTGTATTCCTTTATTTTTTGTTTTTTGGTTTTATTGGTACCGCTAGAATTACTCTCTTCACCACAATATAAGCAGTTTTAAGCCTTCAAACAGAACGCTGCGATGATTACATGAAACCGAAACGAAAAACGTAAAAATGGAATGAAAGGCTGGGTGTTCATATTACCTCGCAAAATGGTGTTTTTCAATACGAGACACGTTTTTGAAAGTGTTTTGTATTGGCTTTATTAGTTTATCCGTTGTTATTGTACTTGAGACACGTTGTTTAACTGCCATTTTACATCCTGTTTAACTGATTCATCAGTCAGAAATAAACCACTGAAAAACAGTGAAAAAGTGACATGAATCAGTGGTAAATGTTTCTGAATCAATAAGTTAAGGAAATATGGCATTTTTACACTGGTTCATCAGTGAAATTCAATGAAGTGACTGTTGAATCAGTCAGGTACTGTTGACTGATTGAAACAGTGAAATTCTCACTGATTCAGATTTAGAGTCTAGTAACAATACTTTGCTGTGAGCTCCATACACGTAATTCAATTTCCAGAGTACTACAGGTTGTATGATTCAACATCATTCTCACTGCAATACACTCTGAGAGGTGTTGTCAGCCAATGATGTCTGTAAACGACTGGGCCAATCACAAAATTAACAAAAGAAAGTACGCGTGTTTGAAGTCTATTCCATAACATTGTGAACTCGCGGAATTCCTGGGAGCCTACTTACAATTAGTATAAGACATTTAAACCGGCGTGGCGTACCGTAGTTTGCGATGAATTATTCAGAAAGCATACATATCAAATTGTTGATATTTATTTTTAATGGCACATTTAGCGGAACGTTTTTCTGCACCCCTTTGGTTCTCCGATTACTGCTCTTCTGAAATGATTTTTTAAAAATATTTATTAAATTATTAAGATTTAATATTAAAAATTCGAACCTTATTATTACATACAGAACTACTTTACATAATTCCTGAAACCTGAAATAGACTGTTTTCAGTTTGTTATTTTTTCTCATATGATAAATAATTAGAGACACAAGTTTTTTTTTTTTTTTACGAATTCATTTGGAGGCGAGGTAAACTCCAAACACTTGTTCTTTTCTCCTACTGCTGTGATTGAACGACAGTTCTTTAGACACGCCCCGTTTAACAGTGAGCCAGTAATAAGCAGGAAGCAGTAGTGTAAGTGTTTTACAGTCCTGTACAGAGGCATCACTTGATCACAGCAACCAATAAGCAGACGATAATGTGTCGAGTGTATAGAGGGTTGTCCAGACTAGCTTGCTGACAACTTAACCAGCAAAATACTCGGGGCTCGACAAATAATAAATAAACGAGTTGATTTTTAGTACAGTAACAGATGCTACACACCAAATTTTAGCTTTCGAGTACTGAACCCGCCGAAAATGCGTCTTCCCTAGAGAAGACGTAATTCGCACGCTGAGTGGGAGACGTGCAAGCCAGAAAGGTGACGCATTACAGGCGCTGTCAAGAGGTCACAAAAACTCACTCAGTTAAACCGGTTAGAGTAAAACAACTAGGCTCTTTCGATAGGTAACCCAGTTGAAGTTTACTCGCGTTCGGAAAGATTGTCGAGTTAACTCGATCAACTCCGGGCTGACCCTGCTCGACAGCAGGGCAAATAGGATTTAGCAGACGACACAAGTGAAAACTCACTCAGTTAAACCGGTTAGAGTAAAACAACTAGGCTCGTTCGATAGGTAACCCAGTTGAAGTTTACGCGCGTTCGGAAAGATTGTCGAGTTAACTCGATCAACTCCGGGCTGACCCTGCTCGACAGCAGGGCAAATAGGATTTAGCAGACGACACAAGTGAAAACTCACTCAGTTAAACCGGTTAGAGTAAAACAACTAGGCTCGTTCGATAGGTAACCCAGTTGAAGTTTACTCGCGTTTGGAAAGATTGTCGAGTTAACTCGATCAACTCCGGGCTGACCCTGCTCGACAGCAGGGCAAATAGGATTTAGCAGACGACACAAGTGAAAACTCACTCAGTTAAACCGGTTAGAGTAAAACAACTAGGCTCGTTCGATAGGTAACCCAGTTGAAGTTTACTCGCGTTTGGAAAGATTGTCGAGTTAACTCGATCAACTCCGGGCTAACCCTGCTCGACAGCAGGGTAAATAGGATTTAGCAGACACAAGTGGAATTGTGCGAAAATATCTAAACAACATGGGCACGATATTACGGAATTTGTATAGTGAATTAATAAATTAATAAAACATAGTGAATTAATAAAGAGGTTTTGGGAAGAAAGGATAAGAGAAAAAGGAAGGAAGCAGTGATTGGCTCAAGTTCACACGCTCTCCTAAAGGGGAATAATCGGAAATAATAATAATATATAAAGGAACGCCCTATGTCTTGCCAGTCCTAGTCTTCAAATATTTGATCTGAAAACTAAGCTACGGTAAAAAAAAAAAAAAAAAAACCTTATATGGAATACCATCGCCAGCAGGCTCATAAGGGGGGGGGGGGGGAGGTTGACTTTGTGACACAGAATTTTCCACTGTTATTTACATTTCTTTCCATTTCAAAGATGCTATTTGTAATGTTCAGTAGTTCAGTTGGCACTACGGAATATCTGAAACAACCCACTGAAATAGGGGGACATTTAAATGTGATTTTTTTTGTGTCACAAAGTCCCCCCCAAATTGTCACAAAGTTACCCCCACTTACGGCACCCCTTTAAAAGTTGAATTTTCGGTCATTGTTGAGATTTGTTTTCGCGAGCGAGCGGCTGCGGAGTGTAGGTGGATTGGCGCAGCGTGGTGGATACGGGCCCGTCAGCCGGTGCTTGAACCCGGATCTACTGGCTGAGGTCAGGCGAGGCGCTATTGTCCCGGCCCGGAATGACCCCGAGGCGCCGTCCTGGGGGGGGGGGGGCGGAGTCCTCCCGCAGAGTGGTACGTGCGCAATGGCACGGTGGACGCGGAAACACAGCCGCGTGGGTCGACAGCAATCACCAACCCAAAGAGAGAGAGAGAGAGAGAGAGTGAGAGGAGCTGTGGGTGGCATTTCAACACCGAGGTCTCGAGAGCCGATGAAGGTGAAGCGAGGCGAGTATGGAGCGGCGCTGGAATGCAAGGACGGGGGAAAACAGGACACCCTCCGAGATAAACCCGCCGACCAGAGACATCCGTACTGTACGATCCCCTCTTGAAAAAATCCGGAGGCGACCCCGCCGAGGATCGAACCCGGTTCGCCTTGGTGGGATGGGAATTACCAAAAGACGCCGATTTGCTTTGGAGTGTTCGTACCTGATCACGTGGCCGAGTTAACCCAGTTTACTCTTTCAGGTTAGTTTTCGGGAAACGCCTTTCGACTCACTATTTTCTCAGGTAAACGGGGGGGGGGGGGGGGGGAGTTGGTTTAGTGGTTACAACTGAGTGTGCACGAATTCGACGCGTTGGATTTTGTGTAGTTTTTTTTTTAGACATATTTGAGCTTATTTTGCATGAGGTGGAGGAATAACCAAGAAGTAGAACTTTAGCAGGGCTTCACAAAAGTGTGATGTAACCGTGACTGGATTATGCCAGTGATCCGCCTGGTGCAAGGAACATGCAATAACATATGTTTGCACGTTAATGCTGTAAGGACCAATTTATTCTAGGTTTTTGAGGATATTTCATAGTTACGTGGCGTAATATTGCTGAAAACTTGATAATCAATACAAAATATTTTTTCTTAGCGCAAATGTAAAAATTTGTACATAAAATTTTGATTGGTACAAACTTCAAAAAGTCCAGCTCTAACAATTCTAAAAATCTTGTTTGCTAATTTTTTGCAAAAATTTCAACACACAAAAAACTTATGGCTATCTAGTGGCAGGTATAAATTTTTTTTCTAGTTCAGCAATAACTGATAATCGTGCATCAAAATAGAGTTTTAGATACCTACCTGTTTACAAATGGTTTTGTATCGCAAAGTTAAAGCTCTCAAACAAAGCATACAAAACTATTTTTACAAAAATACTTCATTTACTTACCTCTAATGTTACTGAAGTAAAATCGGTAGAAAAGCACTGTTATTTCAATCTGCATAAATTATAGCTGAAACACTAATTGATTGGTGTCGCCCGCTTCTGTCTTATGAACTCTGACAGTGAGGAAAATGCATCACAACGTTCAGAATTTTCAGCTATTTTCAAAAATACGTACGTTTGTGGTTACAGGACTCTTTATTGTGTTTAGAATCAACCCCCCCTCCCCTCAGATTTTTAGCATGAGTACTTTAAAAAATGACACACATTCCTAGTAGGACAAAAACCCTCAAACTCCCAGCTGCCAGTCGTGTTCTCGATATCCACGCCGATGTGATATGTTGTGGCTACAAAAAACTGAAATTGTTAATCATGTGCCACAGTTGGAATTTCTGCTCAAGGGCTAGTGAAGTGAAATGAAGAAAGTTGGGCGGCTCTTCACATCGAGGTCTTGAGAGCCGATTATGGTGAAGCGAGGCGTGTACGGAGCAGCGCCGGAATGAAATGGCGGGGGAAACGGGAGATCCCCGAGAAAAACCCCCGACCAGCGGCAACGTCCGAGCACGATTCCCACATGCGAAAATCCGGGGGGCGACCCCGCCGGAAATCGAATTCGCATCGTCTTGTTGGGAGGCGAGTGGTCTAACCACCACGCCACCGCGGCTCCAACGGCTACTCGAATTTTACCAACTAAAATGTCGTCGCACAGAGTTACCCCGAGGTCAGACTGGTCAGTTTGTAACTTTGACGTGCGCTGTTTTGAAGGTTTGCTTTTGGGTGGTTATCTGTTAAACACTTGTAAATACACATCGGCACGGAAATGCACACCTTCGGGGAAAAATTGCAAATCCTGTGATTGGTTGCAAATGAATTATGTTCGCTGGGACAATTGGCGTGTTACGGAAAAAAAATCGTCACTTTTTTATTTAACCCGTACTACGCAAACCCTGTTTAACCCTCTAGGAAGGCACAGATTTCCTGTGATTGAAGACAAGGTTGAAGTGAGCTGCCTATATTCTCCACTATACCAATACTAGTTGTGTTGGTCTCTGAATTTATACTTACCCTCTTACTATTGGTCCTGGCTACGCCTGACATATACTTACACTATTCCACAGTGTTTATTATTGCCTGTATATCGGCCAATGGAGTCGCTTGTTGACTATGTGCCAACCAGTGCGTCGTGACAGATGCACCGTGTTTCACAATCCATCGTGTTCATTTGAGAAATTATTAAAATTACCAGTTTTATTTTTATGAATTTAATTGTTGACTTGTTGTAATTTTTTATTTAGTTACCCCTAGAGTCCAGCGGAACAGCAAAACCATAGAAGTGCGAGATTTGTCTTCGAGAGCAAAGAAACGGGACTATGAACTATTGTGGCCTGTAGCGCGAGCACGTGTATGCGCGAACTCTCAAGCATCGCCTTTGCCTTGCGGCCGTCCTTTGCCCTGGATATTTCCCTGACGCGAACAGCCGACAGAGGCGGCTCGAACACGATACTCGCATTAGCGCCTTAGCACGCACAGATGTAGCGGTCCGATCTGAAGGCGCGTTACACGAGCAGTGCGCAGCTCATGGCGACGGCTGGAGAACCTCCTTGACAAGGACGTTCAAGTGCCAGAAATAACTTTCTCCTCTGTATTTTGTTGGTTTTTTGTTGAGTAAATGATTTGATCGGCTCTTGAAATCGAGGCATTGCGAGCCAACGAGGGTGGAATGAGGCGAGAGCGCCGGAATTCCAGAAAACGTTGTGAAGTGAGACTTCAAGTGAATTCAAGAACACGCGGAACATTGAGGATAATTATGATAGACCGCAGCAGACAATTTTGAAAGTTACTCGGGCTTTAATTCAACACACTTAATCTTTACATCTGTGGAGCTGGCAAGACTTCGCTTGTTTACTTCTTGGAAGCATGGAACTCAGCGTAGCAACGCAGAAGTAAACAATACGCTGCTAATTGCTTCCATGTCGGGACACGTGGAGGTGAGAAACAAGCACGCTAGTCTCACAGGCACAAGAGGAGACAATTGCAGCTCGTTTAAATGCAGGTGTGAACGTACTTGAAACAGCGGGCTACGTTTTTCACAACGTAGATAACAGGTTGAAGTGCATCGTGCTTTACGCCATACGGCAGTGCACACACAAAGGACTAAAATACTAATAATGAGCTTGGAAGAAATCAGTAGACCGGCAATGTCACTGAATATACGAATGTTCGAATCTTATTGCTACAGAATTAGTGGATTACGACTAATAGTATAATCGCCAAATACACTTTTCAGAAAAATTATGTCATTTGATGTTATTGATTCGTGAACCCTTACATCAATAAGAATAAAACTGCTTAGTCAAATAAGATTAATAATGTATCTACATTTTTAAACTCTCAATCGATGTACGGATTTTTGTGGTTCATGGAACAAAGTTGTACCAAATTTGGTATAAATTTTTTTACGTAAATTATAATATAAAAAATTGCATTACAACAGAAAAGAAATATTAGAGCATGTACTGATAATATAATTCCCTTATAAATAATTAATACAATACCGCCACTTCTGTACTCAATGTTGAATCTAGAGATCAATTCAGTGTCACCTTCAACATACCGGCTTCGCATTCGGGAAGCCGAACGAGGGTTCAATGTCGGCCAAATATTCGTGTTTTCTAGTCCTAAGTGCAGGAAAAAATTCAAATGCGGTCTTACTACGTGGTTTACTGAGCTCCTCCGTAATGCAATAATTACCTAATTAGCCTATGTGATTAAATTGAAATAAATATTTTTTTTTCTGAAAGACTCGACTCTCAACACGTCAAACCGGATTAGATCCCCGATGGGCTCAACCGAACTTTCTGATGCGGGGGAACTTGGCGAACGTAGCCGTTCTCCAGTCGGGTTTTCTCTGGGTTCCCCCTTTTCCTCCGCTCTTGCGTTCCGCCGCTGCTCCACGCTCGCCTAATTTAACCCTCATGGACGGTCGAGACTTCGCTGTTTAGCTTCGATCGATCTCAAACCTCACATTAATATCCATAATTACTTCGCCTAATTTACTACTAACCCTACAAATGAGTCTCTCTTAGTTACCAGGCCGAGGATGATTAGGGACACCCGAATTTCGCGAAACGATTTCCACACGTGCTATATTTCAATAACGTACGGCCGTACCCGCAGTTTTCTTTTCCTTACTGACGACGTGTCTTTTGAGAAGACATTTTCCTACTCGACTGGCCAATCGGAATCAGAGTAACTTCAGTACTGTACGTCTGTGATTCGCGCGCCATGTGTCTAAGACGCGTAACACGGAAAAACATCCAATCACGAAAGTGGATCTGAGCTAAAATGTTGTGAGGTACAGCTGGTCGTGAAATCTTTTCCCGAAACTTGGGCGTGACTACGGATGATCCTTAGTTTAAACACATAACACACTCTTAACGTAAAAAAAAAAAAAAAAAAGCGAAACGCGGTTTAAAGTACCTTTCTTTCTGAACTGCTTCTTCCTCCGAAGTACTCTTAACCGACCGGTTCAGTAGTAAAATTGAAGTCCGCGCGATGGAATTACAGTTCGCGAGGTAATTACAGTTTGCCTCGCTGCTGGAACGGTTGCATTACACGAGGTGTGTGGACTGTTCGGGTTGGAGGGGTGTAGAGAATAGCTAAAGAAATTAAGGAGATAGAACGAGTCTTATGTTCTCACCCAGGCGCCCGCGCATCACTGCTCTAAACTCTCACAGATAAATGGAAGTCATCTTGCTACTAATTTCGTGACACATACATATTTTCCAAACAGGGTCCTCTGCAATTTATATAGCCCATTTCTAACTCTAATTTATTAATATTTTAAAATTTGCCCCCCCCCCAAAGGAACTCCGGCAGCTGTAAAGCTTTTAAAACAATGTCAGTGCAAGGACCTTATGGAGGAAAAACGTCAAAAAATACTTGGCTAGTATAAACCTAAATTTTAACACTTTGAGAACCTTGGGTGAGTGTAGGTTGGGCTCAGCTAGTTATATATATATACATACATACATATTTAACTTGTTTGGATGTCATGCATGACTACTAGAGACCCCAGAAATTCGCGATTTGAATCACCTGTAAGCTGGACTGTACAGTCTTTTATAATCTCATACAGATATCAGCTATTGATTGATTGTTGTGATAGTAAAAGGCGGTGGTTGGGCGCACAATTTCTTGCATGTTTGTTATTGGCTTATTGATCTCCAGGAGGTGTAAAAAAAAAACACGTCGACCGATTACAAACGTAACATGAACGTACATGTGTGTGAATTCCAACTTATCTAGAAATGAACCCGCGAAATTCTCGGGTCTCTATGCGTGACTAACACTTTAGACACTAGGCCAAATTATGTACAGGTTATCCCTTCCAACAGGCTCGACGCGAAGCTATTGATGTGCCCTTGAAGAGATGGACATTTAATTTGCTGTCGCTTATTGTTTTCGTCATATCTCTTGTTCACTCGTCCACACAGAGCTCTTCAGGTGTATCGATGAACGGCTGTTATTGGCCCACTTTGTTAAAGGGCGTGGACATAATCACGTCCACATATAGCAACAGTGAACGGAATAAATAATGTTTACCAGTTTATCAAGGTTATTCACATACTTTATGGTCGAGACACAGAGTAAAGACTGCTCACGATAAAGTGAGCACTTTTGAAATCAACCTTAGAATAATGTCACTGCCGCTGCATGCGTTTATTTTAACTGGCGCACCGATTGGCATTCGCCCTGTAAAGTTGGTAACGATGGATGGAAGGTAGTTCCATGCCTTAGCGTCGAATAAAAATTGTTAGATAACCATTTGGTAATAAAGTAAATTATTTCTTTCGCTTTGTTTTTTTTTAAATGCACCGAAGTGTGAAAATTACCAGATTTGTTAAATATCTACTTTCCTAATAATCTGACAGTTTTACTTGACCGACGTATGAATGAAGTGATGAGGCCCATGACAATGTTAATTTTATATATGGCGGAAGAATACACAACGTGCACACAAGCAGATCGTGATCAGGGCTGCCAAAAGTGCTCATTTTACCGTGAACAGCCGTTACTTTGGTGAAACAGCCACGTATTCAGCGAACTCTAACCACACACGCCAGTAAAATGGCGTCACCAGGCAACAAAACGTGGCGGAGCGCCGTTCGACCATCAGCGCCTGTAACTAATTGTCATCTGTCAACCCAGCCAATAGGGAACATTTCGAAGCACGCGCTAGCCAATCGGACACAAGGTTCGTTCCCATATCCTCGTGCAGCCAATCAGAGAATGGGTACGGCCCACATCGAAGGACCCGCCGTGCAATTCCGTCTCTGTGTAATTATCTACTCTGTGGTCGAGTGGTGTTAATTAGTCCTGTAATATTTTTTGAAGGGCACGTTTCTTGTCATACGCTGTTTGATTTCTAGGCTTCAGAATAAAATTGATCATATGACTCAATGAGATTTTAAATGTCAGGCAATACTTTGACAATTGCTGTTTATTTCTCAAATTTTATGTTTCTTTGAATATCTACAAATGCAAATAACATCGTTAACAACAATACTAGATTGTTATTACAATGTCTGATCTGAAGAGGGGGACATAATCCAGGCCCCGAAACGTCGTGAAGACTTGTAATTATTCCTTTGTTTTATCATTTATTCTTCGTTCTGTGTCCTCTCTGTTGGTTTATCAATAGAGACCTGAAGAATTTGCGTATTCATTTTGAGACAGGCTATGTAACAAAACACATGCGTTTATATAACTTAAGCCATTGGTCCACAATGTTTTTAATGCATTCTGGAGAACGCTGGTCCAATCGACGCCTTCCACTGTGACAGCAAACAACCAATGTGCAGTTGACATCGGCATATTTGCACATACGACTGTAGATTCTAGCCTGTAGGTCATTGAACTCGCGAATTTTGTAGGTTTCTATTTTCCAATTATTTTCTCCGGTTAATTTTGTGGTTCCTGTGCTATTTGTAATGGTGAATTTTTTTGTTTTTATAATATGACAAGGAATACCTTTTCCTGACTTGTATTTCATTGTAGTTTTTGGTCCTAATTTTTCTGTGTGTTTTGAGTTTTCACTGTTCAGCTGTGGCCATTGACATTGTTCTTTTAATGCTTTGTTCACCTGTGAGGTGTTTTCGTTTTCGCCATTGTGTTGTCTTTTCATTTTGTTTGCTCTAGTTGTCTGTCCTGTTTTGTAATAATACGTTGTTCGTCCTTATTTTTGTCGTTTTAATTATATGCATATTTATTGACAAGGAAATAGTTTTTCCTAATCATCTGTCCGTGGTGTTGTAAAATGTTTTTTTGTCGTTTTTTGTCTTTCTTAGATCTGTGTGTGTGCGATTTTTAATTAATCTCATTATCGGCAATGGCCACAGTACAATCATACGAACTTAATAACATGAACTGTTCGTTGCCATTTAACTTCAAACCTGTCTTTCGCAAAAAGATTTCAGGACAGGTTGTGTTCCACCGCACTTCAGTTCAGAACCACTTTCGTGATTGAATCATTTATATGCCTGTCCGCGAATCACGAACGGTTAGTATCGGAGAATCTTAATTCTGATTGGCTCACTAATGTAACCGACCATCTCAACACAAAGAGAAATGGCCAATAGTTAAACGAAGACTTCAAATGTGCACATAGGATATTGAAGTCTAGCCTCCGCGTAAATCATTTTGCGAAAAATAGGTGGCCTTTATAATATAATTTCGCGGGTTCATTTCCAGACAAGTTGGAACTCACACATATGTACGTTCTTGTAACCCAAAACAACCATGCAAGAAATTGTGCGTTCAACCGCCGCCTTTTACTACCACAACTATCAACCAATAAACATTTGATATCTGTATGAGAGTATATAAGACTGTGAAGTCTAGCCTATAGGTCATTTCTCGGGTCTTTAAATATAATATGTATGCCCCTGATTTCCGATTATGTTTTAACTTGTGTGTAGTGATTGTTGCGTTGATGCAGGCGTTCCAAGCCATCGCTAACAAATTCTACACGTCCTCTTAAAACATCGATATTTGGGAAAATAATAGGAGGCCAACTTTTTGTCAATATTGACATGCTGACGAATAAACCAACATTAAAACAAACTACCTGTTTTATATTTTTCTTTAACGGGACATATTTCGTTATTTCATTACACATATAGTTCTTATTATATATTATTTAGTTACCATATGAAATTTTATTCAGATTCTAAATTTCTGTTCAGTAAGTATATATGTAAAATATTTAGTTATCATAAACAATATCTGATATTTATGGCTCTTACATTCTGTTATTATATAGAATTTGGCTTCCATATGTTTCTGCAGAGGTATTCAATGTACTGTATGTAAATACATATACGTAAACAGAAAATTTACTAACTGGAATTGACGCTGGACTGGCGACCGAAGGGTGGTCGGATCGAAACCACACGCCTCCTGCATTTTTGAGTTCACAGACAACTAAAAAATTTACCAGTGCTCATGGCGGTCGCCGTTTAAACTCACCTCCCCTATACTATCGCGCCCCTGCAGGCGACGAGTGAACCAACGCACATGTACAAAATATCCGTGCCTATACCAGCGTTACTAGCTGCGAACTGCAGAACTTCAAACATTCTGGTGGTGGGTGTGGGAATCAAAGATGTCCGCCTACAGTAGACGACTGGTGGCAGAAATTCAAGATAGCCGCCAACAGCAGACGACGGTGATGAGGGAACATCCACGATGGAGGACGCAAAAAGGATTATAAAAAGAGAGAAAAGAGGGAGGGGATGACGACAAGAGATAAAATAAAGTAGACCAGAAGGAATATGAGAAAACCCTCAAGGGATAGAACTGACACGCCAGAGCATGAGAAAAATGACACAAGACGGAATATAAAGGAGACTGGGAGCGAAAGGAATTTGAGACCCCCCTCCAAGCGATAGAACAGATGAGAGAGACAGGAAGGAATGCCAGAGCATGAGAAGGAGGAACATCGGAATATAGCATGAGAAAACTAATCGGAATGCAAGAGTATAAAGAGTCAAGGTAGAATGATAGAGCAGAAGGGGAAAAAGGGACAGTTCAAAAGGAAAAAGGTAAAGCTAAGATGGCCTCCATTGGCGAGGAATGACAGAGCAGGAGGTTTCGTGTGACGTCATCCAAAATGGCTACCATGTTACCCCAGCACCCTGCCAGGACGCCAGGTGCTGGTGAAACCCCTATTTTCATCTACTTACACCATACAACATACCACATTCGTGTGCACTCAGTGTAATAATAATCTGCTTCTTACTAGGCTTGCTTACAACACACCATTTTCTCACTGTTTTAATTCACATTAACTATAAATGAAATATGGTAACGTTAGGATTTTTAATGTTAACACAAGTACAAATGTTTGTGATATATAACATAAATAGGAAACAACCTAATACTTTATATAGAATGTTCGAAAATCAAACACCTGAAATATGGGAGGTGATTCCTTATGAAAAACTAAGTCGAAAATATACAGGACACCGTATGCCTACATGGAATACTAAAGGAGTTATGAGCATGTGAATATTGGGTTTTGAAAACGTATTTTTGCCGAATGCCTTGTGCAACATCTACGAAGTCCCCAGCAAAATGTAGACTTATGCTTCCTATGTTGCAGAGACACATGACGTAATGCTGGCCGTCCTCGGTCTGTGCGCACTGTTCGGCTTGAGGAAGTGATACGTCAGCACATCAACATGCCCTCCACTAGTAAACGCTCCATAGCGCGCCAAATGGGCGTGTCCGTCCCATTCGACCGTGTGGGACGTACTGCGGGTAAATGGTCGCCATTCTTACCGCTGGCAGAAAGTACAAGGCATTCGATGTAAATGAGTTTTCAATACCCAGTTTTCACAGGTGCATATCTCCTTTAATATTCCTTTTAGGTATATGGTGCCCTGCATATTTTCGACTTTGTTTTTCACTAGCAGCCCGGCATCGCTTCGCTCAGGTGTTATATAGAGTTGTTAAAATATATACTGTGACTACCCGTGATACTCACGACTGCCTGCGAATAATAGTTTTGTTAGCACATGCTTAGAAAGCAACCTAGTTTCTCCGATTTACTTAAAAAAATTTTGAAATTTTTCAAGGATTTTTTTTTCTAATTAAACATAACCTACATTTGCCCACCTGGAAGAATGTATCTCTCTAATAGTAACATAGTTATAAGAATCGGCAGTGTAGTTTCCGAGATTACCCGATGCATATAAACAAATAAACAAGCTCACAACAACTATTTATAATATTAGTATAGATAAGGAATCACCTCTCGTAGTCTGGGAGTTTATTTTCCGAACACCCTGCATGCGGTGCGATTTTTGAAATATTTGATTCGGGAAAGTGTGGAGGAACTGCGTACAGACTATAATCCATTCACGGTTACTTCAACCTTTTCTGAAGCCCTGCTAATGTTCTACTTCCAGGATATTCCTCCGCCTCGTGCAAACTAAGCTTAACAAGTCTGGGGAATCACACCAGAGGGACAACGCACCACATTCGTGCGCACTCAGTTGTAATGATATTTTGTATAAGAACTGTTTCTCACTAGACGTTACCAACATATCTATGTTCTCCCTGTTTTTTATTCAAATTAATTATCATAAGCATTATAATTTATAGATAAAATATAAATAGCATTTCAATTTAACTGAAAAAAAAGTAACTTTTATGAACACAAGTATAAAACACTTGTGATACAGGGCGTATTTAGGAAATAACTAAACACGTCATACATGGGGAGATTTCTCAAAGGTTTGATACAAAAAGGCCGAAGAAACCGTGAATGGACTATATATACCGCGCAGGCCTTGCGGGCGAGTGTTGCGGATTTCCGCGAATATAGGCCGCGGCGAGGCGGAGGGACGTTCGAAACGACGAGCGCGGGGCCCGTGTACGGGACTGAGCGTGTGGCAACGGCGCGGCGCGCGCCTTTCTGCCGTACAAGTCGGCGCCGCCTTGCGTCACGTGACGCAGCGAAACACTCGCCATTTTTGGGGCCGGCCGAGAGTTTCCCGCGCCTCCTCCAGCGAGTGCATTTCCGAGTAAACGCCGTTCGCGATAAAGCGAGCACTTGTGAGGTCAGCCTTACAAGAAAAGTCTCTGCTCCCACCAGCATATACATATTTTTAAACGGACACATTGAGCGCCTTAGAAAAGTTGGTAACGATGGAGGGAAAGTAGTTCCATGTCTTCAGCGTCGAATAAAATGTGTTAGGTAAGCATTTGTGATAGCTTAATTTTTTTTTTTCTCTTTCTGTTTTATATATGCATCTAAGTGTAGAAATGAGCAAATTTGTCAAATATTAACTTTCCCAATAATTTCACGGTTTAACTTGACCGAAGTATGAATAAAGTTATGAGTCCCATGGCAATGATAATTTTACATAAGGCGGAAATATACACAACGTGCATACAAGTAGATCTTCAGCAGGACTTTCAAAAGTGCTCATTTAACCGTGAACAGTCTATAGGTTCGTGTATGGTTTAACATTTTGTCGGACAGTAACTTTAGATACGATTGCAGTGGCTCGGAGAAACGGGCACGGCGAAATAATCGGCCATGGCTGGCATGAATGTGATCAGAGTGATCCCGGAAAAGGAACGGAAAGTCAAGGTTTAGAATAGTTGGAGCGGGAATCGAACCTGGTCGTTAAAAACCCGAGTCAGCTGAGTTTAAGCTGCGCCACCTACTTCAGTTTGCAAAGATTCGGCCCCTCTCGAGAGGAAAACCCCCGCCACGCTTCTGGTTGAGGATTGCCTTGGGCACGACATTCATCTTCGGGCGTGATATTCGCAGACTCTTGTCTGGCCCATCAATCATCCGGGCGTAACACGAGCCCGCGGTCGGGCGGGCTGCTCGTTTCTGTGCACCGCCGTGCGTGAATTCATGATCTCCCCGCGGTGGTGTAGTGGTTCGACTACTCGTCTCAAGGCGAATCGGGTTCAAATCCCTGCGCCCCCCTCCCCCCTCCCTGATTTTCGCGTGTGAGAATCCTGCCGGACGATGCCACTGGTCTGCGGGTTTTCTCGGGGATCTCCCGTTTCCCCCAACCCTTGCGTTCCGGCTCTGTTCCATACTCACTTCGCTTCACCCTCATCGGCTCTCAAGACTTCCCTGTTAAGAGCCGCCCAAATCTCTTCACTCACTCACTTGTCGTTTTCGTGTAATAATTTCGGATTCAGAGTAATTAGTGACAATGTACGATTATGGAAAATTTACATTTTTGAAATGTTTAATATTTTTGTGCTTAATTTTCATGATATGATATCTGTTAGTTCCAAAAAGTCAGGAATATATTTATATTTTATCAATAAGTTCCTGTTTTTTTTTGCCATGTTAGATTATTGGTTTTTGTAGCTTGTTCATATTTTAAAAAAGGAAATTCCGAAAACTTCTCCTCTGTGTTTTGGAGGTCCTTAGTGACAAAAAAAAGTCATATACACGTGTAGCTATGAAGCAACGTATCAGAGTTATAGTGACGGAAATGCGATAAACACAACATGTGTGACTACTGAATATCATTATTGACATTGACTACATATCAGAGGTTTCATAACTTACAAGCAGTTCAAAATAGGCCCCTACTGACCGTAAGCAGGCCGCGACCCGCTGTGACATGGCGTTCTGCCCCGCATGTCCGCAAGTTCATTTCGGAGTCGACTGGTCGCATCGGTGATGGCCCGTATCAACTGGTTCTGTGTGTCTGGGTTCCGTCCGCTGTACACCATAGGGTGGGTTTACGATTAAATACTGTACTCGTTAAGTACACGGTAAATATAGGTTGCAGTTTATGATTGATCTAGCAACTGTTAAGTCTAGCCAATCAGAATTGTCGGATACCATTGGGCATTTACGTCAATAAATTTCCAGAAGGTTAAATAAAGCGAATTCAATAACCTCTTCCAGAAATAAGTCATGAGCTCAAACGCTTATTTAAATAAAGTGGTATACATTTCATTGCATACGATTTCACGATACAACATAACCTAAATACAAGATGTAAATACAGTTTTCTGCCGACAAAAAATGTTGTTGTGTTTTGATTGGCTACTTCGTCTTGACTTGTACTTAAGATATAAAATATCACGATATCTCAAGTAAAGCCAAGAACTCACACAACCCGCCACGACCCGGACACGATAGTCATAAACCAATACCCTTGAAAACGTTGGTTCATATCTTAAGCACACGGCACATTTATTCTGTTAAGTCAATCGTAAACCCACTGTTACTCTTCGGGTAGCTCCAGACGAAAAAGTCCAATAGGGAGAGGTCAGGAGAACGCGGCGGCCATGGAACTGGTCCACCTATTCGCATCCACCTGTGCGGGTACTCTGCATTCAAGCATTCAGTCACAGCCCTGCTGAAATGTGGTGGTACCCCATCCTGCTGAAACCACTTGCCACGTCGTAGTGCAAACGGCACATCTTCTGATAAGAGTGATAAGTCGGTTTCCAGAAACTGTCCGTGGTATCGGACATTGAGATCATCCTGTATGAAATGCGGTCCAATGAGATGATAGCCAAGTAATCCGCACCACACATTCACTGAAACCCGTTCTTGAAAATTCGTAACTCTGAAACGGATCTTCGTAGCTTACATATGTATGCAACATTTTTGTAACACTAGATGTACCAACTATAATTTTTGTACAAATTTTATTATATGAGTGCACCAAGTATTTAGAACTTATCTTACACTCTGATTATTGTCGCGGAAACCGCATTTCCAACTGATAACAGATAGGAAATTCTCGTATAATTGTTTGCCTATCAGTAGAGACCTGCAAAATTCGCGTTATTATTTGGGGTCACGCTTAACTTTAAACACGTGTACCTTTGCAATACGTTTGTCAATCGGAGCATAATGTACCTGACGCGTCCTGGGTAACACAGCGTCAACAAATGACCACTTCATAATTGCGTGCCCCCAATCACGTGCAAGTCAGTCGGAAAGGGCGTGTCATCATATCTTCGCAGCAACCAATGGGGAAACGACGTCGGCTCCAGTACAGACAGTACTGTGAAGTTTAGCCTGATGCCGAATAATAACGCGAATTTTGCATGCGTCTACCTATCAGTAGCTCTATCTCCTGTTGGCTAGGTATTCTATCCTCTGGCTGCTGCCGTTTAACTTTAAAGGCGAACTTTTCGGTTTGCGTAAGACATTTCCTTGTTCAACGTTTTCCCAATACGCGCAGGAGTGCGTTGACATTTCCATTAACCCTTTAGGAAGGCACAGATTTATTGTTATTGAAGACAAGGTTGAAGTGAGCTGCCTATATTTTCCACTACACACCAATACGAGTTGTGCTGGTCTCTGTATTTCTACTTACCCTCTTCCTATTGGCCCTGGCTACGCCGGACACTCTTACAATATTCCACGGTGTTTATCGTTGCCTGTCCATCGGCCAATGGAGTCGCTTGTTGACTATGTGCCAACCAATGTGTTGACAGATGTAACATGTTTCACAATACATCTTGTTCATTTGAGAAATGATTAAAATTTAACAGTTTTATTCTTATGAATTTAAATGTTGACTAGTTGTAATTTTTACTTGGATTCTCATAGAGTCCAGCGAAACAGTAAAACCAAAGAAGTGTGAGACTTTTCTACAAAAGCAAAGAAATTTACAAATAAACGTTGTATGTAGCATAATATGAAATCATAATTTTTATGTACGTGTGCTCCTAAAAACATAAACACAGGCAGACACACCAACGCACAGGTATACCCACACAATAATTACTAGTTCAAAAAAATTTTGACTACGCGAAAAGGAAAATCAACAAACAACCTTTCTGGCTGTTTTACTCCACTGAGAACGTGTAACCGAAGAAGATGGGAAGTCACTGCTTCATAGTGTATAAGTAGGGATAGGAAAAATTCGCGAGTTCAATGCCCTGTAGGCTAGACTCCACAGTCATATGTATACTCGAACTTCAGATGATTGTTCATTGGCTGATGCCCCATAGAGTAACCAGTGTTACTTCACACCTGGCAGTATGGCACTCGCTACTTGTTTACTTGTAAGTCTGCTTTTGGCTCGGAGTCGTCCAGGGCGTGTCTAATAAACTGCTATCCAATTGCAAAGTCAACTTCAGTGTACACGTGTTTGGTGTCTGTCTTGTCCTGAAATGAACTCGCGAAATGTTCCTGTCCCTATGTACAAGCCATTCACGGTTACTTCACACTTTTCTGAAGCCTTGCTAAAGTTCTACTTCCAGGGTATTCCTCCTCCTCGTGCAAACTATGCTTAACTTAGTCTAGAAAATTACACCAAAGGACAACGCACCGAATTCGTGCGCTCTCAGTTGTAATGATATTTTGCATGGAACTATTTCTTACTAGGTGCTACCAACACACATGCTTTCTCACCGATTTTATTAATTTGTATTAGAAATTAAATATAATTATTAAATAAAAGGTAGGTGGAATTTCAGTTTAACGAAAACTAAGACAATTTTATGTTAATGATACATGACGTAGTTATGAAATAACTAATCACGTAATACATGGGGTGATTTGTCAAAGGTTTGATTCAAAACGTGTGAAGAAAACGCGAATCGACTATAGCTCGAGTTCACGGTACCAGTGGCCCTTTCTCCGCTGCATTCGTAGCTACTCTGTGTCTAAAGAATGGTAAAGTTTTTTATATGAAAACCAACTGCGGATACATACACAGTTGTTGCTGATAAAAACATGTATGTTAGACACACTGCAGAGTGGTTCGAGTTCTTCTGTTTCCCAACGAATGTTTTTACCTGCTTAAGTATTACAGTCATGTGATATTTTGGTATGTACTGTACTATTGTTGAGCGTGCTTCCTACAACCACTGAACAAAATTTTTGCGTACAGCCTTGCTGTGTACAGAACGTAACATCTTATTTGTAAAATGCCATCAGTAGGGACATGCAAAATTCGCGTTATTTTTTTTTGGCATCAAGCTTAAATTCACAGTACTCCATATACTCAAGTTGGCATCGTTCCCTCCATTGGCTGCTGCCCAGATATTAAGTCACTCCCTTTCTGAGTGAACTGTACGTGATTGGTGGATACGATATGCAGTGTTCTTTTATTGGCGCAGATTACCCGATGGTGACTCAAGTAAAGCATGGTTAGAGACCTGAAAAATTCGCTAAAACAATGGTCTACAGTCTATACTCTACAGTATTATGTACAGATATGCTGATGTCAACTGTGCATTGGTTGTCTGCTTCCACAGTGGAAGGCGATGATTGGGCCAGAGTTCTCTAGGAGTCAAACATCGTGTGGACCAATGGCTAAAGTTATATCAACACACGTGTTTTTAATCCTAGCATGTCTCAAAATGAATCTGCGAATTTTTTAGGTCTCTAAGCATGGTCCAATGTCAAATGTATTCCATAGGTAAAAGTGTTTTAAGTCAAAATTTTCCTCAAATAATAACGCGAATTTTGCAGGTCTCTAGTCATCAGTCGTGGACGCGGTAAGTGAACGAGTTATCCCTTTCAGGCCCCACCATAATTTACGGTTTTAGGTTTTGCAAACAAAAAATCTATGATGCGTGCTGTACTTAAGACAATATAACACTCTGTTTCGTTGTCTCAGCCAATGGGTAGAGACCTGCAAAATTCGCGTTATTATTTGGGGACACGTTAAACTTCAAACACGTGTACCTTTTCAATACGCTTGTCATCGGCTACAGTTATATAAACCAATTATGACCTAGGCCAGTAAGACGATTTACGAATAATTTGCCCACAGGTAAGATCATTGGCCATTGAGCTTCGCAGTGTGCAGTAGGGACCAGAATTGACCTATACGTAAGTAATGCACACAATTGTGTTCACCGCGTCTGAATGGGATAGAAGAATATACAACTGTAAAAGTGAAGATGTGGTCTACTCAATGGAAGCCTTGAGGTTTTCGTGCAGTGATTGTAAAGAGGGCATCCCAAGTTCTATTCCGAGGCGTCAAACCTCATAAAATCATTAGTTCTGCTTGCAGCATCCTTGGGCGATATCAGGAAACTAAACAGCGATAGTTAGAATTTAAGGATCGTTAAATACTATTTTATTTCGTCAGTGAATCTATTTCAGGGGTTTACCGTTGATTTGTGGACACATTACATAAAACGAAGCTAATTAATCGCAGCTTAACTCGCGGCTTAACCCAACTGGCTATACTGTTGCAACTTTAATTACACGAACCAATAATGGGACTAATTAAACAGTAATTATAGCTAAATTTTCATATTTATCGTTTGCAGAAATTAATCAGATTTCCACGGAAAATGTTGAACAGAGATGTAATCTCTGCGACCTGAATTTCACGTCCTGAAAATTAAGGCCACCGAAGTCATGTGAGAATGAGGTATGAAGTCGACCTTCTAACACTCTCCCCTTTTACAATGCATGTGATGTTTGGGGGAGGGTGTTCAAATGTTTCGCGGTCACATTTGATGGTTATAATTTGTCGCGTTATAGCTGTTGATTTCCTCGTCGTGTGTCATTTATAGAGATGTGCAAAATTCGCGTTATTTTATGCGGCAGACTAAACTCCAAGGCGTTATGAGTGCTACTGACGGCCCTCAATGGCTGAGAGTATTTGTGGTACTACGTGAAAGACTCTTTTAACCAATAGTAACAGTTTAACGGCAGAGTGATCAAACGCCTGTAACACCGTTACACAGGCACATGATCTCGTATATTAGCCATCAGCCATCAGCCAACGAAATCACGAGCCGCGCTCAGAAAGTTATAGGTCTATGACATCTAGCTTGTCCCAAAATAATAACGGGAACTATATAGGTGTCTAGTCATTTATAATTTCTTCGGTATAGCGGCTGAATCAGCGCCAGATTTTAATAACATATAATGTCACAGAGTAACTAAGAATACAGATGTCAAATGGCGACGTGTATTGTGAACTCGAACTACACTTGCCAACAAAATAACCTCACCAGCCAGCATAATGGCGAAACATTGTTCACCAATCACATCCTGGAGTCCGTCTTGTCATACGGTAGCCCGGCCAATAGGAAATTCTCCGTAACATGCGGCAGCCAATCAGACCCAGAGCTTTGCGCTCACATTAAGCGGCCGAGTTCTCTTATATCGAAGCAACCGCGACGGAATTTCGCTTCTGCACACTTACCTATTCTGTGATAGTGTCACGATTTTAAAACCAGTGTCCGTGTGACATTTGTTATATTTAGGGGGCAGTGATATTTTGCGAAAAGATTTCGAGACAAGATAAACTTCACAGCAATGTAGGTTGATTGAAATATGTTCCCGTCCATGTTAACCGTTTGAGACGAATCACGAAGGTTCAGTGTTGGGAGTTACATAATAATCATGAGGGGCCTCGGTGGCTGAGCGGTTAGCCTGCTCGCCTCCCACGTAGGCGATCAGGGTTCAATCCCCGGCCGGGTCGCTTCGGATTTTCGCATATGGGAATCGTGCCGTTGGTCGGCGGGTTTCTCGGGGATCTCCCGTTTCCCCCGCCCGGTGCAGCTACGCAGTCACCTCAATCACCCTCATCGGCTCTCAAGACCTTGATGTTAAGAGCCGTATAAATCTCTTCACTCACTCACGTAATCCTGAGAGTGGCTCGGAAAAATGCGGAAACAACACGAGTAACCATTGGAGGTATGGCATCAGCTGAGGCGTGTATATATATATATATATATATATATATATATACGCCTCAGCTGATGTATATATATATATATATATATATATATATATATATATATATATATATATATATATATATATATACACGCCTCAGCTGATGCCATATATATATATATACACATATATGCCTCAGCTGATATATATGTTATATATATTATATATATATATATATGCTATATATATGCTATTCACGGTAAAGTGAGCACGTCTTAAGGCCCTTCCAACAGGTACTAACCACTATTAAATATATTTTATTGCAGCAGTAGATGTTAACTTTTGAGAGTGTCGAAGGCAAATTTTATACTAAAGAGTGGCGGGAAAATAGCAATTGGATGAAATGAAAAATCTAGCAGGGCCTTAAAAAGTGCTCACTTTATCGTGAATAACTTATAGAGTATTGAAGTCTACTGGTGCTCCGATATGTTTTCGCGAAAACTCACTGGCCCAAGTTATAGTTCATTCACGGTTACTATCAACTTTCCTGAAGACCTGCTAAAGTTCTACTTCCGGGATATTCCTCCGCCTCATGCTAACAAAGTGTAACCGAGGCCCAAAAATTTTGCATTAGTACTATTTCTTACAATGCATTACCAACATACCTGTTTCCTGACTGTTTTTTTATTAATATTCATTATTAATGTAATATTATAATTAATAGGTAGAATATAGTTGGAAGTTCAATTTAATCAAACTTAAGGTACTTTTATATTAACAGAAGAATAAAACGCTTGTGATAGATTACATATTAGGATACAACAAAACACATCATATATGGGGTAATTTTTCAAAGGATTGATTCATAAAAGTGTTCAGATACCGCGAGTAGACAATACGTCGTGCTGTAAATATAAAGCGGTGAAACAGACCCTTACACCGTAAACCTCCAACTCAGACGCCAGCAAAATGGCGTCATTGGGCAGTAATATGTAGGAACCCTTTCCGCCAATCAGCGTCTGGTAACTTACTTGCCAGCCGGCAGCCAGGAGAACAGGGAATATTTCGCAGCATGGAGTAGCCAATGAGACAGAAGGCCCATTTTCAAGAACTGCGTAGCCAATCAGAAAATGGGTACAACCGCATCAAAGAAACCGCCCCACACTTCTGCCTGTGTACTCATATATAGTTAGAGACCTGCAAAATTCTTGCTATTGTTTGGGGACACGTTAAACTTCAAACACGTGTACATTTTCAAACATGTTCATCATTGGACCATACTTTATATAACACACCCTGGGTAACTCTGTGCCAATAAATGAACGCATCTAAATTGTGTGCCCCAATCACATTCATTCAGAAAGGGAGTGAATTTATGTTTATGAAGCAGCCAATGGAGAAAATCGGCTCTAGTGCATATAGTACTGTGAAGTTCAGCCTGATTCCATGCGAATTTTTCATGTCGCTATATATAGGCTGTTCACGGTAAAGTGAGCACTTTTTGAGGTGCTAGTTGTTTTTCCGACCAGCCAGTTTTTCTCTCCCCGTCACTTTTTTTTTTTTTTTTTTTAAGAAATATTGTCATTTAAGTAATAAACACAGTGTATATATTTCACCGGACTCGAAAGTTAACGTCTAAGGCTATAATAAAATATATTTACTGACTATTATTCCAAATGAGAGGGCTATAAAATGTGCTCACTTTACCGTGAATAGCCGATATCCACATTGTACTTGGAGCATACATTGAATGAGCAATATATGTTGGTATTAGGGCATTCCTTTGCAAAGCAGTAACATATTAATAGGTATTTGTGGGAAATTATTGTTTCTTTTACTGTTATAACGTTGGCATCAACGCAAAGTTTATTCATTCATTTCTCGTGCAGTAGGCCTATATGCAACGTTATAGCGCCATTTTAATACCCCTTCCAGGCATACTTTAATTTACGTTTTCAGGTGTTACAAACAAAAAAAAAAATGTGATGCGTGCTGTACTTAAGTCGACGCAGCACCTGTTTCGTTGTCACAGCCAACGAGCTGTAGGCTATATGTTCGACTACAGTAATATGAACCAATCATGACCTAGACCAGTAAGACGGTTTGCGAATCATTTACCCACAGGTGAGATCATTGGTCATTGAGCTTCGAAGTGTGCAGCACTGACCTAAAGTTTCTTGCACGTTCGTGATGTACACCAATGTGTACACTGGGTCTGAATGATATCGCCATGACCAAACAAGTGTGAATGTTTAATTGCAACACATTAGAGAAACATTATTTATAGTACGGTCCGTTTTCAGATTCGTGCTTGTAGCACTCTTCGCCTCTCTCTCTCTCTCTCTCTCTCTCTCTCCTTCCCTCCCCCTCTCTCTCTCATTCGCTATATATATATGTAGCCTATATGCACATTCGAAGAAACACTCACAGCTAATATCACACTATGAATGGCTGATTGACCTTGTGAGCAATAAGAAATTTTTTCAAGACAGCAATCAAGATACATAACGGAACTATAATGCATGATCATTTCAGCTTGCCACACAAGGAGAAACTAGTATGAAAGTGCTTATTAAACAGGACCTCCTTGAAAATTATCTGATGATCTCTATATATCCAGGCATCAAATAGCTCAATTGCCTCAGGCTGTACACACGCAAGTGTGGCAGTGTTTTAGAATACAATTCTCGTGTCTATCGAGTACGATATGTATGCGGATTGAAATATTTGCTACGTTTGTAAAGCATCCGAAAAATGCAGAGTTGTATAACGTTGGCATTTTGTTACTTATAATGTCGCACTTGAGGCAGTATTGATCTCATTCTATTTACTGTATGATTTGCAGACCTAGAGGACGTTCTTCTGTTATATAAACTAGTTTGACCCCTACACCAATAGTCACGTAACACGTCTATTGACTATTCACGGTAAAGTGAGCACTTTTTGGAGAACTATCATGTGGAATAATAGTCAGTAAATATGGTTTATTGCACCCTTAGGCGTTAACTTTCTATTCTGGGAAATAGGGAAGTATACACTCTCTGTTTATTACTTAAACAGTAATATTTATTTAAAAAAGCGACGGAAGGATAAAAATGGCTGTTAGGAAAAAGTAACTAGGACCTCAAAAGTGTTCACTTTACCGTGGATAGCCTATGCCATGTTTCACTTGGCTCTGCAGTGTTTGCTACTTAAGGTCTGTAAAATGTTTTTAATGAGGCCAATGCGGTATAGTAAGAGACGGTGGTTTATCGCTGGAAACGTAGACAGTTTCCTGGTATTCAACGTATTATACACATGCCCGACAGTGGCTTCTCTTATTGGACCTCATGTATGTATGAAGCCTGTAAATTACCAACTGTTGTCATTCCGACATTTGTCCATCACTCCACAAACAAATAAAAAATCACAATAATATAATTTTTAACAGTTTTCTTTTAAGTAATGTGTTTACATTTGTATGTTATTTTGCGTATAGTATTATTCTCATTAAATTTATTAAGTTGAATTTAGGTTGTTAAATAACTTTCGGCCATCACATTCATATTTGCTAACAAGCAACAGTTGTTTTTCCGACATTTGTCTAACACTCTATCAGCTAATAAAAAATTACAATTATCTGTATTTTAACCCTTCCTGACCTACTTTAATTTACGGTTTCAAGAGTTGCAAAGAAAATTAAATATGATGCGTGCTGTACTTAAGTACGACACAACACTTATTTCGTTGTCACAGCCAATGAGCTGTAGGCTACAGCTGTACGAACCCATTATGACCTATATGAGTAAGACAGTTTGTGAATCATTTACCCACAGGTAAGTTGGTCATCGAACTTCGCAGTGTGCGACACAGACCAAACACTAACCACACATGCATATGTACACAATTATGTACACTGGGTCTGAATGGCTTAACAGGTTTCTTTTAATTAATAGGTTAACATATGTATGTTATTGCATGTTTAAGTATCATTCTCATAAAATTTATTAAGTTGGATTTCGGTTGGAAAATAATATTGGCCCAATGTTAAATTTATGTTAGTATTCCTACAAAACCTATTTCCACCTTTGCCAACCAAAGGCCAATGGTTGGCGTAAAGTGTATATTCCATCCCAACGTATTTCTAACCTTGCCAACCAATTCTTAACCATTGTCCCAACGTATGTTGCTAATGGGGTATCCCATTCCATTGGGCCAATGAGGATTACGATATTTATAAAGCAGAATCTTTGTAATTAGTCTACAAGAAAAAGGCCCAATCAAAACCTTAGTCATCCAGTGATATATCGATTAAATAGCTAAGTTATTATCGAAAACATGTTAATCAAAAAATGTTTGTGATTTCTCAGTGTTTCTGGATATTAAATTCTTAGTGCGACTTGCCACTGAATGTATGTAAGTATGAAATAACTTAACCCGAATACATAATTAATAAGGAAACTCGAATTTCGCGAAAATATTTCCGCATATGCTAGATTTCAATACCCTACGAGCGTACCAGCAGTTTCCTTTTGCTTATTGGCGGAGTGTGACTGTGAGATAACATTCCCTTAGTTGACTGGCCAATCAGGATTAAGTTACTCCGATACTGTAAGTCTCCGATTCGTGGGCAGACACTTAAGACGCGTAACATCTAGCTCCCCCAATCATAATAGTGAATCTGAGCTGAAGTGTTATGAAATACACCTGGTCGTGAAATCTTTTGGCGAAATTCGGATGCCCCTAGTAATTAACTCCAGCAAACACATACTTTGAACGAAAAAGAGAATTGGAACAACATTAACTGGCTTGCACTCAATTGATAATTTATAAAATCGTATGATTTGTTTTGCTACCTGCTTAATATGGATCGATCCAAAGTGACCAGTCAAAGTTGAAATTCCCTTGCGTCCACAAAGCGAGACTTTAAAACTTTTAATAAAAATAAATATGTTTTCAGTATGCGAGTTTTTTCTCTACCGTCTATGAAATGAAAATAAATAGAAGCATAGGCTTCTTTCACTTCCTGGTTAGTTGGCTATTTTGACCAATTAATATGGCTTTCTTGTGGTTGTCTGGGGCTGTCGTAAAGTGCAGATTGAACCCATAATTCTCGCATTAATTTATAGTTGGAGACCTACAAAATTCGCATTATTTTTCTGCAGCAGACTAAACTCCAAGGTGTTATGCGTGCTGCTGGCGTCTCTCGATGGTATTTGTGGCACGACGTTGAAGACTTGTAACCAATTGCAACAGTTCAACGTCAGGGTGACCAATCGCCTGTAACACAGTTACACAGGCACATGACCTCGTGTAGAAGACATCAGACAACGAAATCACGGGTCGTGTTCAGAAACTTATAGGGCAACGACGTCTAGCTTGTCTCAAAATAATAACGCGAATTATGCAGGTCTCTGGTAATACGCGATGTGCAGATTGGGTTGCGCGTGAAGGCAGGAGGCGGCCACTAAATCAAGGCCGGTGTCGGCTCCGAAGGTAATGACGTAATTAAAAGGCGAGCCAAAGGCGTGGCTCGCGCGCGTGCAGCTATCCAGAAGAGCGAGCAGCTGATAAGCTGTCGACAAGTCGACGCAGCAACGCCCTTGTTACTGCACGCCGCGCTGTCCAGTTGTTTCTGTCGGGGCTCGAGCGCTCCCTTGGACGAGCCGGCGCGCCACCACAGGCCTGTGTATAGTCCATTCACGGCTACTACCATCTTTTCTGAAACCCTGCTAACGTTTAGCTTCCACACTATTCCTCCGACACATACAAACGAAGCTTAACCAAGTTAACACTTTGCAGACTTCGCTCGAGTGCAGCTCGAGCAAAGTGAAGTGAAGAGATTTGGACGTCTCCAAAGGGGACTACGTAGCTGCACGTCCAAGGTCAAGAAGCGAGGGAGCGATACGGGCTACAGTTACACGCACGCTTAGCGTCTCATCGCTCCTACGCGCAAGGCGTGCAGTGTTTCCGTCGTAACGCTGTACTGTGCTAATTAGATCTGTAATATAGGGGTTTTATTACATGCGATAAAAGTCCACGGATTAAACTATGTACGTCCGTATCTTTGTACTTTTCTCTTGCCGGTTAAGGAAACTGAGTAGGCAAGTTTTAAAATTGCGATATTTAACCATTTTCACGATTTTTTTTCTCAAGATGACATTTAATATAACAAATTAAAAAAAAAAATAGGGCCACAGATAATTGTGTTTTTTTTTTTTTATCTTTTCTAGCAGAAAGTCATATTTTCAGAACTTTTATTTATCGAGATACACGTTTACACGCAAACAACGATTTCACAGAAAACGTTTCAGTACATAGGACACTTAACATAGAGGTCTTGAGAGCCGATGAGGTTGATCGAGGCGAGTATGGAGCAGCGCCGGAATTAATGGGCGGGGGAAACGGGAGGTCGGAACAAAACTCGCACGGATGTGCAATCTTTGTTCGGCTAGTGTTTAACACGACCTCGCAAGAACACGGCAACGCAGTAATAATAATCTTGCTAACGACAGGAATAATTATTTGATAGGCAATCAATTGATATTAAACCCTTTTATACGATAAAGGACATTTTATTGGGTCAATATCAGCTCTTCTGTACATTAGTTCATGACCAACCAATAATGAACGCTATAAAGTACAAGGTAGTGTCCGGTGTGGTATGGACCAATAGGACGATGGTGATTTCTAACACAGTAGTCAATTGAACCGGTGTTCTCTGCTGTAGTGTATATAAGTGACTCACTTCTAATTTGTCTCAAGTGTCAGAAATGTGTGCAGACCTCAATGTGTTAAGGTCAGTTCTACTCTGTTAGGAACAAATCTGAGTTTTCTTATGGGAGAGTTTTATATAGGGAAGAATTCTGCCGCTAGGTGTCCTGTGTTCCAAAGAGGTCGCTTTTAATAAAAATGTTAAGCTACGTGAGTAATAAAAGTGAAATATTGTACTTAGTTACGTAGTTATTTTATATTTGATTTGCGATCATTGCAGTTATTCTTTTTTTTTTACACTCTAACTCACAGGCAGTGAGAATTACAGCGTTTAAATCAGTTACCAGTACCTGACTGATTCAACAGTCACTGGAGTGACTTTAACTAATGAATCTGTGAAAAAATGCCAGTTTTCCTTCACTTATTGATTCAGTGGCATTTCCCATTTATTTATCAGTCATTTTTTTTCATGGTTTTTAGTGATTTGTTTTTTGACTAATGGATCAGTTAAACAGCGTGCAAACATGGCCGTCAATCGACGTTTAAAAATGTCCGTTTAACAACGTGTATCAAGTGAAATAACGATGAATAAACTAATAAAACCAATACAAAATACTTTCTAAAATGCGTTTCGTCGTTCAAAAACACCATTTTACGGGGTATCATGAACAATCAGTTTTTCCTTCATATTTTTACGTTGTTCATTTAGTTTTCACGTAATGATCACATCGCTCTGTTTGAAGGTGTTTTAAACGGCTTATAATGTGGCGAAGAGAGTGCACTCATGTGTACTATTCGTTTTAACAATTGTGATGGTACCAATTAAACCGTAAACGAAAAGTAAGAGAATACAATCTGAAACTGCAGGCTTCCGATCAAGAACTATAAGTAGAGGCCGGAAAAATTCGCGAGTTCAATGACCTGGTGGCTAGACTCTACAGTCTTGTGTACAAATAGGCTGACATCAACTTTGCATGGGTTGTCTGTTGTCACAGTGGTAGCGTGATTGGGCCAGCATTCTCCAGGAAGTGTCAAATACCGCGTGGGCCAATGGCTGAATTTATATGAACGCATGTGTTTTGAGTTCCAGCTTGTCCCCAAACGAATCGGCGAATTCTTCTGGACTCTAACTATAAGACATGTATTTTCCTCCTTATTATCAACGTGGCTTGATAGCTCCTCTGCCCTCATAGATTTGGGGCAGAGTGGTCGACCTTTAGTCGAGTGGTCGGGAGTTCGTGCCCTGGTTCCTCCGCGGCGGATTTTCAGTCCGCATGTCGCGCTCATGTGTACCGTGAATTTGTCAACAAATCGGTCCACTTGAGCTCGTCAGACATCAAAACAACACGCACTGTCGAACGTCACACACGCTATGTCCAACGGCAAATGTGTCGGTCAATATGTCAGTAAGGTAAACTTTACAAAAAAAAAAAAAATGAAAGAAACATGTAGCGCAGATGGTGAGGTAACGGCCTAAAAGTAAAGTGGCAAGGGTGTGTGAGTTCAATCCCGGCCACCTCGGGATATTTAATAATTATTTGGCTATAATCAATAAAAACAATATTTAAATCACCGCTGCAGTTGGCCGTCACTTATTCAATCAGTGAAATTGTTTCACTATTTTAACGGGCACACTGAGTGACATTGTCCCAGTAAAGTTGGTAACGATGCATGGAAAATAGTTTCATATATTAACGTCAGATTAAAAGTATTACGTAACCCTTTGTAATGTATTAAAATGTTTCTTTCACTTTGTGCTATTTTTAATGTATTGAAGTGTAAAAAAAAAAAAACACACATATTTGTGAAATATTTACTCTTCTAATAATTTCAAAGTTTCACTTGACCGACGTACGGATAAAGTGATGAGGCACATGACAGTGTTACTTTCCCATAAGGCGGTATAATACATAACGTGCATACAAGTAGATCTTAAGCAGGGCTTTGAAAAAGTGTTCAGTTCGCCGTGAACAGCATGTAATTGTGAAAAATCGTAGGTGCTGTCCGCTCTGTCTGGTCGATGTGATAGGTGTGAATGTGAATCAAGCTTGCAGGTCCGTGGTGAGGATTTGAAAAATGGGAGGCGTAGTTCTGGTTGTGACAGCTACTTCCCCTTCAATTTAAAATTAAGCATAATTTTCTGGTAGAGCCAAGTTATAACAATGTTCAATGGACGGCCAAAGTGCATACATTTTTAGAGGATAATAAAATTTTGTTATTGGTTCAGTTAGTACATAATTCAAGAAATTATGTTTAAAGGCTGTTCACGATAAAGTGAGAACTTTCGAAATCAACCTTAGGAAAAAGTCACTGTTCCTACCTGCATATATTTTAACGGGCGCCCTGAGTGACATGCGCCGAGTAAAGTTGGTAACGTTGGATGTGAAAGTAGTACCGTATCTTAAGTCGAATAAAAAGTGTCAGGTATCCATTTCTAATAACTTAAATTATTACTTCCTCTTTATGTTTTTTTTATGAGTCGAAGTGTAAAAAGGAGCAGATTTTTAAAATATTTACGTTTCTAACAATTTCACAGTTTCACTTGAACGACGCATGAATAAAATGATGAGGTCCCGTGAAAGTGTTAATCTTACATAAGGCGGAAGAATACACAACGTGCCCACAAGTAGATCTTAAGCAGGGCTTTCAAATGTGCTCATTTTACTGTGAATAGCCTATAGATATGTTATTGCTCATTTCTTCACGGCAGGGGTTTGACCCCCGGAAACCCTTCCGTGCGCACGACACGACACGATTTTAGGAATATATAAAAATGTAAAATTTTAGGCGTCGCAACGAACAAAATTATTGTTTGGGGCTACATTAGTATAACTACAAAGTTCTAGTGTATTTCTGGACAAAAAAGGTGGCTATGTTAAATGTTACTGGCGCAGCAACTACTGTTTATGCTACAACGGAATATAGTGTCAACAACGGATGCTTTTTCCCACCATGTGAAAAATTCTCTTGCTGTACGTCGTTTTTCTGCCGTGTGCAGCGTAGATCGTCAAATCCACTCCTTGCGTTGCAGTCGTTTCAACTTCTTTGTGTGCGCTGTATAATCAATTCACGGTTATACTTCACACTTTCCTGAAGCCGTGCTAACGTTCTACTTCCAGGATATTCCTCCGCCTCGTGCAACCGAACCTTAACTAAGTCTAGAAAATCACATCAAAGGACTACGCACCGAATTCGTGCGCACCCAGCTATAATGATATTTTGAACGAGAACTATTTCCGACTAGGCGCTACCAACATACATGTTTTTTCACTGTTTTTATTCATTTCATTATAAACAAAATATTATCAACTATCAATAAAATAAGGGCAAAACTCAAATTTAACGAAAAACAAGATAGTTTTATTTTAACAGAGGTATAAAACGATTGTGGGTACATGGCATACTTGGGAAATGACTAAACAAGTCACGCATGGGCTGAATTTCCAAAGGTTTTATTTTAAATGTGCAATGAAATCGCGAATATACTATACTCTGTAACGCAGTTCAATCTCCAGATAGGCCTTATGAAGACCAAGTGGTTCGAAAAAGTTTTTCACGGATAAGTGGAGACTCTTGTAATCATCCTGTGGAAAAAGTCCCTACTAATAGCAGAAAATGCGTTAACGCAATCAAGGACGGGAGTTCACATTGTTCAAGGGAATGGCGATTTTTTTTTTGGGGAATTGCAAACTTTTACGAATTTTCAAAATTCAAATTTTGTTGATTTGCATATTTTGATAGTTTTCGATGGTGCCACTTGTAAACAAAAACAGAACGCTCGTGTTTTACAAAAAAAAAAAAAAAATCAACTAAACAGCTGTCGTCATGATCTCAATCATCGTTTTTGAGAATTCCACTCATTCCGAGGGTCCCTGGAAGACTTTTAGTTTCGAACTTAAATTCTCGTGGATTCATTTAAAGACAAACTGTACTTGAAACACTTCCACGTTTACATTATTTCGGCAGTTTCCTCCACGAATATTTAATACTTCATGCAGGTGGTGATCGAAATAATACATTTTTATATAGTTTTATAAGAATTGAATGTCATCTGATCAAACGGAAAGATTCCTTACGAGGTAAGTAATGAATAATTAGGTCGAGAATCCCTATTTGATTGTTTCTGTGCCGTAAGTTTGGATAGAAATATCCGAAGGACTGGAGTCTTACGTGTCTCAGTACTTCGTACGTATTTCGCAATTACTTTACATTAGTATCTTATGAAATTCTTTAGCGCCTATAATAATAATTTAACCAGCTAAAACGTTTACATAATGTTTTTAAGGAAACGGTTTTTACAAAGCTAAAACTAACCTTGATCCTAACAGCGAGGTAAAAAAAATCAATAACGCGTAAGTATGATCAGATTTCTTTATTAAATGATCGAACTTTGATGACAGTAAGGTCAGCATCTCCCTTCTCAGAATTACTTTAAAAAAATTAACTTTATAGATATCTCGGTATATTAAAGTCACTTTCATGAGAATTATCAAATAACATATATAATTCAAGATAATTTCAGTGCTTTCCATATAACGAAGATACGTGTATGTGACTAGCGAAATATTTCTACTACAGTAGTAACACAAAATAATATAAAATTAAACAAAGAAAAGTGTGCACGTGCTGAAAACGTTTAGTTTTCTTTTCATAATTCTGAATATATATACATTTGTGTAGGAAATTATGGGGCCGTGGTGGTGTAGTGGTCAGACTACACAACTCCCATCAAGACGAACCTGTGTTCGATTTCCGGCGGGGTCGTTCCCGGATTTCCGCACACAGGAATCTTGCCGGACGATGCCGCTGGTCTGAGCTCGACCCGTGATTTCGTTGCCCGATGGCTTCTACACGAGGTCGTGTGCCTGTGTAACTGTGTTACAGGCGATTGGTCACTCTGGCGTTGAACTGTTACTATTGGTTAAAAAGAGTCTTTCACGTCGTGCCACAAATACTCTCAGCTATTGAGGGACGTCAGTAGTACGCATAACACCTTGTAGTTTAGTCTGCTGCAGATAAATAACGCGAATTTGGCAGGTCTCTAGCCGTAGAGTATTGAAGCCTAGCATGTGCGGAAATCTTATCGCGAAATTCTAAATGTCCCTACGTATAAGAGACTTGGGTTTCGTAAGGGTGGTGGGGGCAGAAGAGTGGCTGAGAGCTATGGTGGTGGTCCATTAGGACGGGCGAAATGTGGGCCGGCATTCAACTGTGTAGTGATGGTGATCCTCGACTTATCAGAAATGGCTAGAGTGCAGAGTTACCACGTCTCCCGACCTATCGGAATGTTTTGTAAGTTTTGAGTGCAGTTGAAGATTTTTACAGCTTCGCTTGTCTCTTTCTTACAGCCGTTATTTATCAAAACGTTCTCTGAGATACTCCAAGTATCATCAGTCATTGTTCTATGTTTTTTGCAGCCACGAGTTGAAACTCAATTGCCACTGATATCAGTGGAGAGCGATTATTACCGATGTAAATTCACTGTTGTTTTTGCGGCAGTTTCTGCTTTTCTTTGAGGGCCACGGTGACTGAGCGGTTAGACTGCTCGCCTCCCATAATGGCGAACCCAGTGCAATCGCCGGCCGGGTCGATCCCGGATTTTCGCAAACGGAAATCTCGCCGTATAATGCAGCTGGTTGGCGGGTTTCTCATGTATATCCCGTTTCTCCCGCACTTGCATTCCGGCGCTGCTCCATTCTCATCTCATTTCACCCTATTCGCCTCTCAAGACCTCGTTGTTAAGATCCGCCTACATCTCTCACCTCAAATCTGTTTCTCTTTTGTCTTTGATTGAGCCACGTATTTATTTAATTCGCCACAGACCTACTTGTTACTTTCGATTACAGTTCAGTGATCAAACATCTCAGAATGAGTCGGTAGTAGGCAATTGTTTCTATAATCAGAGGGTAGCATAAAGAAGGGGCACATGTTGACCAGATGTTGGTTGTTGATATTGTAATTCTAATTTCGGTTTCTTCACGAGTGAGAAAGCTCGTAATTTGTGACATTTTAAGACAGTTCATGCAAATGCCTAGGTTATGGACATCTGCCGCAGGCCACATTCTACAAGCGCTGTATAACGGCGAGATATATAGATTAACTTAATGCTTGTTATCAAGGAAACGAATTACAACGTGTAGCCTCAGGTGGCACTGCAGGGACGAAGGAATTTTCAGATCGTTACAACTTGATAACTCCAGCCGCCGCTAGCGATCAGCATAATTATGGAATCTTTGTCGTGACTTGTTTTTTTAAATCGGCAGGCCAGGCACACTCGTCCCTAGCAGATTTTTTCATTCTACATTCTTTTGTGGCGGCAAACCATTTTTTTTTGTTAAATTGATGTTTAATGTATATTTTATCTACGAATAATAACATTTCATTTATAATTAATATGAGACAGTGAGAAAACAGGAGTGTTAGTAACACTTAAGGCTGTTCCCGATAAAGTGAGCTCTTTCGAAATCAACTTCATAAAAAAGTGACTGCTCCCAACTTCATATATTTTAACAGACGCACTGAGTGACATGCGCCTAGTAAAGTTGGTAACGATGGATGGAAAGTAGTTGTATATCTTAACGTCAAATAAAAAGTGCCAGGTAACCATTTGTGATAACATAAATTAGTCCTTCCGCTTTCAGTTTTTTTAATGCATCGAAGTACAAAAATTACCTGCTATGCAAAATATTTTCTTTTCCAATAATTTCACAATTTCGCCTGACCGATGCAGGAATAAAGTGACGAGGCCCATGACAATGTTAATTTTACACAAGGCGGAAAAATACACAACGTGCATACAAGTAGATCTTAAGCAGGGCTTTCAAAAGTGCTCATTTTACCGTGAACAGCCGAGAGTAAGGAATAGTTTCTATGGAAGGTATAATTACACTTAGTGCGCACGAATATGGTTCGTTGTCCCTTTGGTATAATTTTCTAGACTCCGTTAAGCTTTCTAACATAGGACGGAGGAATACCCTGGCAGTAGAACTTCAGCAGGGCTGTAGAAAAGTTGGAACTTATCAGGAATATACTATAAACCAGGCCAATAAATTAACGCTTCAGAATCACGCGTACGTCACTCAGAAAGTGCGTGACTTCACACGTATGCAGCAACCAATGGAGAAACGACTCAGGCTCGTGTATACAGGCCTACAGTTCTGTGAAGTTTAGTCTGATGCCAAACAACAGCGCGAATTTGGCAGGTCCATTCCTATAAAAAGGGGGGGGGGAAATTGTACATGTTTCAATTGTGCAAGTGGCGGTTAGAATACTCGCCTCCCTGCACCTAGGCGAACCGGGCTCGATTCCCGCCGAGGTTGTTCCCGGATGTTGCGCATGTGGGAATTGTGCCGGACGATGCTGCTGATCGGCGGGATTTCTCGGGGATCTCCCGTTTCTACGGACCCCTTGCATTCCAGTGCTACTTCGTACTCACCTAACTTCTTCCTCGTCAGCTCTCAAGACCTCAATGTCAAGAGCCCGTGACATCAGTCATATTGCATTTTTAATTTATTTCTTCCTAATTCAATTTAGGAGGATTTATTGCAAAATGCGGCGATTTAAAATTAGCTAATTACTTTACCCATCATTACAGACGTAACATATGACTGCTAGCGCATATTTATGAAAAAAAATAACTTAATACATAATTATATGTATTAATTCTTTCTCGCCTTTTGATGATAACCTATTAATAACTATTAACAATCAGTAAGGACCTGTATGCACTAGAGCCGATGTCTTCTCTCCATTGGATGCTGCATGAACGTGAATTCGCTCCCTTTCTGACTGAACTGCACGCGGTTGGGGCACACAGTTGTGAAGTGTTCATTTATTGGCGCAGAGTTACTCAGGGCGTGTCACATAAAGTATGGTCCAATGGCAAACGTGTTGAAAAGTACACGTGTTTGAAGTTTTACGTGTCCCCAAATAATAACGCGAATTTTGCATGTTTTTAAAAATCAGATACAGAAGTTTGCACAGAAACGTTAAATGTAAGGCTTCTATAATGAAAAAATTTCATTAATGACCCTGACTCTTCTGTTATTACACTAAAACTGATAATTTCTGTAGCCTATGTAAGGGGCGTTACAGCCTCTTAAGAGCTGTCCGAATCCCTTCACTCTACTCCACTCGATTGGGCAATTAGTTGTTCTCGCAGGGACTACCGGTGTTATATCATCGAAGCGACCGTGCTCCGCTTGAAGCGGTCCAGCCAGACAGAAGCTGGCGACAGCGCCGTTAATTGGTGGGTGTTTGAGTTTTATGTATAGGGGGGACGGGGGAGGATCACACGACAACAATGCCCCCTCCAGATGGGCGGCAAGCGCGCTACCGCCGACCTTTGAGGCGGCGGCGGCAAGCATGCGTCACACTTCGCACGCATTACCTCTATAAGGAGAGAAAGTGGCAGGCAGGCCGCGGAACTTCGTCGTGCCGCCGCCAGGGCGCTCTGCCGGCGCCGCCACTAGCGCGCATGCGCGGCCGCCATTCCCGCCGCCACTGCGCAGGTGGGTGGAGCTCTTGTTAGTCGCTCTCTGCGTCCTGCAGCTGGCGCGCTCTTAAGGGAGTAGTATCCATTCCATGCTCAATTTTCCTCACAAATCTTCGTAATGAAAATGTGTGACCGGACATACACAAGGAATTAATTATAACTAGTAAGTAGAGACCTGCAAAATTCGCGTTATTTTCTAGCTATACGATTAACTTCACCGTCATATGTCTATTCGAGTCAGGGTCTTTGGTATATTGGCTTCTGCAGAAGTCCGGTGCCAGTTTCCGTTTCGACTTGGTTGAACGCGATTGGGCCATTCTATCGTTTACTTTTTCTTATTGGTTCAAATACGCCCGGGAGGGGCCAGGCAAACTGTTGCCCAGTAATAAAACCAATATAAATATATAGTAACGTTTCGAAGTCTATGCTGTCCTCAAATATTAATGCGAATTTTGCAGGTCTCTGCTAATAAGCCTACTCTCCTCTACATGGGTGCAAATAAATTTTAGTGAAGTTCTTAAAAGCGTAGGCGGTAGGTAGGCGTTGACGTCTAATTAACAGCAATATCATTAGATGTGAAACCAGAAACATGTTAAACAGTATCAAGACAATTAAAATACAGGAGCGACATACCCGGAATTCGAATGCAGAAAAACCCGCACAGTTAAGCTAGCTTGCAATTAGCTGCATTACGGAGGTAGGATTTGGAGCATCAACTTCAGATTTAATAAATTTAATGTTTTGACAAATATGGTTCACTAACCTGAAATATTTACACAGCCATCATTTTGAAAATAAGTGCCTGAGCCACTTAACACGTAACTTTGCATGGCCTACCATAACGCTACTCGTGTGAAAAATTTGATGGAAATCAATTGATCGGTCTCCGAGATCTGGCATAAAAACCTTATTTTCTTAAACGGGGCTATCTTGCAATAGCGCAAAAAAAAAAATGCTCTGTGCACACGATGTTTGTAATAGATAATATCAGTATAAAAAGTTAGATTGAAATTGTTAAATTGGTAAACAGATAAGCCAAACACATCAAAATATTTATATGGCCGCCATTTTTAAAATCATTATCTGGCATCGTTTAAATCATGCATCTTTACGTGGCCTTCTGTAGGTGTGCAAAATTTTGTGGAAATGAGTTGACTTATTCCGGAAATTTGACGAAATGTTCAATTTACTCACCTAACACTACTTTGCAAAAAATTCGGTAAAAGACGATCTATGTATGCATATCGGTTGATTGGTCGTCGAGATATGGCATAAAACTTAATTGTTCATGTGACGATCTGCAAAAATTAAGGTGAAAATGTTTACATATTAGCATATTCGATTATTGTCGGTAGATACTACGTATATACAAAGTAAAATTTAAATCTGATACATAGTTTCGTAGATGCAGCACACTAAGCTGAAATATTTGTTTATCTGTCATTCAGAACATAAGACACTTACATACTTGAAACATGTACATTAATATAGCCGACCACAGCACAACTTCTTCACCAAATTCGAAATAAATCTTCAAGATACTGCTTAAAAACTATATTATTTGGTGTGAGGCTCTCTTACGGAAAGGCGGAGAAATTAGGCTTTGCTTAGAAAATTCTGATGGATATAACTGATACTGTCAGCATACAAATTTAAGTTGAGATTTGTTTTGCAGTTTCGTAGATAAAAAATGTTCTGAGCTAAAATGTTTGTATGACCGCCATTTTGAAAATATGTATGTCTAACACACTCGAAGTTTATCAGTTTACATGGCCTGCCATACTGCTACTTGTATGACAAATCTGGTAGAAATCGGTTGTTTTATCGGAGATCATATAATTTTAATTTTTCATGTGGTATTATTTTACAAAATGGTGGACAAAGAGATTTTTTTTATGTTCACATTTGATGGTTCTAGTAAAACAGCTAGCATACAATGTTTCAGTGGGATTAATTACATGGTTTCGGCGATATAACATACAGAACTAAAATAGCTATATGGTCACCATTTTGAAAATAAGTGTCTGACATACATAAAATATATCATTAAAAATAACCTGCCCCAGTTTTACTTGTTGCCATATGTGGTATGTATCGCTAAAGTGTTTGCCGAGATGACATTAAAATGTTTCACGCCGCACTTGTTACAAAATTGAGGATAAAAGAGGATCTGAATAGACATATTTGATGTTTGTTATATATACTCCCAGTATACAAAGTTAAGTTCGAATTGATTAAATGGTTTCGAAAATATAGCATACTATACTAAAATAGCTTCATTGCCACCATTTTGAAAACAAGTACCTAATAAAGTTTAATTAGTTATATTTACTTGGCCTATCATAGTATTTCGCTGTATCTTTTTTTTAATGCATTGAAGTGTAAAAATGAGCAGATTTATTAAGTAATTAGTTTCTTAGTAGTTTCACAATTTCATTTGACCGACGCATGAATAAAGTGATGAGGCCCGTGACAATGTTAACTTTACACAAGGCGGAAGAACACACAATGTTTATACAAGTAGATCTTAAGCAGGGCTTTCAAAAGTTTTCATTTTACTGTGAACAGCCTATACAATATTTCCCAGTCTGTTCTGTCTTCAAACATTAACGAGAATTTGGCAGGTCTCTACCCATTGCTCATACGGGTAAGGCCAAGTAAATACTTTTTTGTTGTGTACCACATGTCCCAAACAATTTCAACCTGACTTTATATGCTGGCAGAATCTATGACAATCATCAAATGAGCTAATACCATTTTTCTCCGCCAGTTATGAAGATCGGCACTTGAAAAATACCGTATCTCGAAAAATGGAACATTTATGTCATATTCCTGGAACTAGTCAACTAATTTCCACCAGATTTCGCTCACTACTAGTGCTGCAGAAAACCATATAAACTTTCATCATTTTAGCGGGTCAGACACTGATTTTCAAAATTGCGGCCATATAAATTATTTAGATAAGTTTGTCATTCCTCTTAACGATTCAACTAAATTTAAACAAACTTTGTATATTGATAGAATCAGTTATATGCATTGTATACAGAACCTCTTTTTATTACTTTGTGTACGATGTCGCCAAATGAGGAAACTAGGTTTTCATGCCCTATATCGGGGATCAATGAGCCTATTTCCACCAAATTCTCCATACAAGTAGTGCTAATATTTTAGGTTAGTGAACCCTAGCTAACAAAACATTAGATTGATTACATCCGAAGTTATTTTATTTTAGTGACTTTAAATTGACGATAAAAGCAATATAAAACCTTCAGTTCATTACAGATATATAATTCGCCATGTTTCACAGTGTTCAACTTTTCCCAAACTTCTCAGACCAGATTTAATTTATAATTTCAAGTGTTGAAAATGAGGAATTTTTTTTAAAATGCGGTTAGTACTTTAACCCGACATAGCTCTTGTTACTTTATCATGACCAGTGAACTGTAACTTTTTTTGCTCGGCTATAAAAATAAGACCCATTCATACAATAGACCAGTAAAACAGTTTACAATTCACCTACCCACAGCGAAGATGATTGGCCACTGATAGACGCTTGAAGAATTCACGGATTAATTTCGGGACCAGCTAGATTTCAAGGTGCCTACGCTTCAGCAAGCGACAGTCATTTCATCACTGACTCAAAACAAAAGACTATTGCAAATAACACATCTAAAGGCTGTTGACGGTAAACTGAGCACTTTTGAAAGCCCTACTTAAGATCTATACTTAGATATATACACGATGTGTATTCTTCCGCGTTGTGTAAAATTATCGCTGCCATGGGCCTCATCACTTTATTCATGTGTCGGTCAAGTGAAGCTGTGAAATTACTAGCACAAATAAATATTTTACAAATCTGCTCATTTTTACACTTAGATGTATTAAAAAACAGAAAGCAATAATAATAATAATAATTTCAGTAATCAGAAATGGCAGCCAAACATTTTAATCGACGTTAGGACAGGGAACTACTTTACCTCCATCGTTACCAACCTTACTGGTCCCATGTCACTAAGTGCGCCCGTTAAAATATTTGCAGGTATATACTGTTCATGGTAAAGTGAGCACTTTCGAGGCCCTGGTTACTTTTCATTTTTTATCCTCTAGCGAACTTTTTAAAATAAATATTGTCATGTCAGTAATAAACACACTACGTACATTCCACCACACAGGGAAGTTAATGTTTAAGGCTAAAATAAACTTATTATTCCAAATGAGAGGGCTTTCAAAAGTGCCCACTTTACCGTGAATAGCCAATAGGAGCAGAGACTTTTTTCTAATGTTGTTTTCAAAAGTGCTCACTTTATCGTGAACAGCCTTTAAGGAATATGCCATTACGAATTAGCATTTGAATATTGCTTGATTGCACATATAGCTATGATATAACTGTGGAGTCTAGCTCACAGACCATTGAAATCACGAATTTTTCAGGTCTCTGGGCATCGTAGTGTACCGTATCGTCAAAAAAATAACTTTCCTGTGTGTGTTATGTACACAGTTTTGTATACTGGGTCTGAACGGGGACACTAACATTTGCTCGACTGAAGCTACGAGCTCCATCTGGCAACCCGAGCAGACGGCAGCCTCAGACGTGCTTGCGCATCAGCGAGCGAGATATAAAGCTCCGTTGTGTTAGAAGTAAACAAGCACACTGTGTTTGATTATGGCAGAAGAAGTAGACGCTGCGCTGCGGATCGTAAATTGGGAACGAGCGGGAGCCTTGAGCGGCGGAGATTTGCGCATGCGTTGTGGACTTCGCCGGATTAGGTATAGGCTATTCACTGTAACGTTAGCACTTTTGAAAGCCCTCTCATTTGGAATAATAGCCAATACATATATTTAATTTTTGCCTCGGACATTAACTTCTAGTGCGGTGGAGAATACACACTGTATTTATTACTTACGTGGCAATATTTATTTCAAAATGTGGTTAAAGGGTCATTAATTGCTGAAATAAAAAAAATAACTAGGACCTCAAAAGTGCTCACTTTACCGTGAACAGCCTTTACACTCAATTCACGGTTTCTTCGGATGTTTTTAAACGAACCTTTGAAAAACCACGCTAGGATTAACTTGCCAACCTGTTTTTTCAATAACTTGTATACCACAAATATATAACACTGTGATTAATTTGAAAGTATTGTATTCTCAAATAAATGAAACTTTAACTTAGTATTTTCTATAAGTTGTAAAATTTATTTCATATTCAATAATAGCCTACGAATTAAAAACAGTGTGAGCAACGATGTTTTGACAACGGCTAGTAAGCAATAGTTCACAGTTAAAATATTATTTTAACCTAGTTTTTGGTGTCATATGTGTAAATTAAGCGTAAGCTTCTGAAATAATTAAATATTTAGGTAGCCCTGATGTAAACATTGCATTGTTACAGTTACAAATATTAGCGCAAAATACGGTGCATAGTCCCTAGTGACAAGGTGTTTTTTTTTTCGACCGAGAAAGAAACTTCAAGTAGGCTATCAGCGTAGCGGAGATTATCGCTCTCTCCCCCCCCTCTCTCTCTCTCGAATTTTCGTACATCTAATCGTAGCAGAAAATGATGCATGTTTCAATTGTAGCATATTTCATACTTATTACAGCAAAAATAACGATTTTTGAATTTGTAATTTACAACTGGAAAAAAAAAAAGATTTTAATGTTTGAATACTTATTATAGTATATTTCGATGTGATTGCGGGAGGGTTACAAATTCAAAGTTGGCAAAGTGGCGTCTGGCGAGTGGCGACTTCACATGGTGTGTGTTGCTGTTCGACAAAGCGTTCGTTTTTCTCGCTCCGAAAAATACTTCAAATCACCACAGCGAAAGAATAGGGGTAACCCGTTGAATCTCCTTCGCGGAAGGGATTAGGGCGTGCGATCGTTCCTCATGATCGAGGAATTCCCAGCAAGCGCAAGTCATAAGCACGTGTTGATTACGTTCTTCACGCCTGCGCAAGCCGCCCGTCGCTAACTCCAACTAAACGATCCAGTAACGTCTTCGGATCGGCGCTGTATTCTTCGCATTGTTTGGATTTTCTAATTCGTCGGTTTTCTCCGCTGCATTCAACCGTATCCTGTCGTGTGCCCTGCGTAATTTATAGAGACCCGGGAATTTTTCGCGGTTTCATCCGAGGACAAGCCAAACTGCATCCATGTGTACATATGTGATTGTGCTTCCATTGGACCATAGTTTGTTAGACACGCCCCGAAAGACTTTCAACCAAATAACGAACCTGCAAGGAAAATAAGAACCGAATCCAGTGTAACCAGGTGTGGGGTCAAATTGCAGCAACAGCAAATGAACTACTAGCTGATACTTGAGTGCCTAAATTATTGTAGGGTCTAGCTTGTTGCTGAATGAATCACGAAATTTTCGCGTCTCTAATAATTTCCTGCGCGTATAGAAGTGTGTGTGTGTGTGTGTGTGTGTGTATATATATATATATATATATATATATATATATATATATATATATATATATATATATATATATATATATATATTCGTTCTTGTAAGTACTCGTGGTGTATTCGTCTCGTTTCCTTTGTGTCAACTGACTTAACTTTATTTTTTTTTGCGGAATTTCGATGTTTTTTGTATACGTTGACATTTATTTTCGTGTGTGTCTGTTTTATATAGTATTCTTTATTTTATGCCTCACGCTATAAAACTATCTTATCCCTGTTGCCTAAAATAATGCTTCATTCCGTTCCATATCCTACAGAAAATATTCTATCTTTTACTTAAAACGTCATAGGAAGTACGTTTTTCATTGGTATCCGCTTGGCCAGAGCAACGTGTCTGTCAAAACGACCAAAGGATATTTACTAAATAATCACATAATTAGGGTGTTTAAATTCATTCATAGCCATGGCTGATGTCAGGATACGAGCCATTCTTACGGTCGTAGAACCTCTTGCGCAAGCTTAAGCACGCACAGCAAAACACGTCTGAACTTTTTACAAAAATTTCTTTGAAAACTAGTTGCGAAATACATTCTTATAACTCTTCAGCTTAAACATTACACATATTTACAACACATTATTTTATGAAATATACAAAATGGTTAATTTAGCTCAATGTTTATAACGAACTTGAGGTCGACAGTAATTGTTTGTCAAAATGTAACTTGGGATTTACACATTGCACACTAAGGTTTAGTAAAACTTACTTAAATTTGTCTGTATTGTTACAAAAATATCTTCGGCGACTAGTTTGCAAATAATTCCTTGTATACGCTATTCACTGTAAAGTGAACGCCCTCTCGTTTGGGATAATAGTCAATAAATATATTTTATTGTGCCTTACACGTTAATGTCCGAGTGCAATGGAATATAGACACTCTGTGTATTACTTACACGACAATACTTATTAAAAATGGCGGTTCAAGGCCGAAAAAATGGCTGAAAGTAAAAACTAACCAGGAACTCAAAAGTGCCCCTTTACCGTGAACAGCCTATACAAGCATAAACCCTTCTTTACAGTGCTTCATGAAGTAGTGAATTCTGCCTGTAGTCCATTCACGGTTACTTCAAATATTTCTGAAGCCCTGCTAAAGTTATAGCTTGAGGTCATTCTTCGGGCACGTGCAAACAAAGATTGACCAAGTCTAGAAAATGTCACCAGAAGGAGAATGAATGCACCTCATTCGTGTTCACTCATTTACGTAATTTTCGCATGACAGCTATTTCTTACTAGGCATTATCAACACACCTAGTTTGTCTATGTTTTTATTCATATTAATTATAAATGGAATACTATTATTTAATTTTATTAAAATATAGGTTAAACTTTAATATAAACAAAAATAGGGTATTTATGTGTTAGCAGAAGTATAAAACACTATCAATACGCAACATATTTAGGAAACAACAAAATGCGTCTTACATGGGGTGATTTATAAAAGGTTTGATACGAAAGATGTGAAGAAACTGCGAAGAGAAAATAATGTGTGTCGGGTTTGACGTTCCAGAGATCTGAGGAGACGCGCTTTAAGAAACTGCGCAATCGCCACCTGGAAAGGCGACGAGAAAAACGGGCGTGGAAAAAAACCGGGCGACTTGGAAACCGTGACCTTCCGAACGCGAGTCGAGCATGCTAACCGCGTTACCAAACAAACTAAGGTTGGAACTATCCCGCCTGGCCGGCCTTGCAAAGCATGTGACGGCGACTGCGCGATAGGCGCGCGCCCAGACAACACTTCAACCAGAAAAAAGAGAGAGAGAGAGAACAAATATTAGCATGCCTCTGTGTGTGTGTAGACTACATCAATATCTCACAGAGAGAACTCAGCAAGACGAAAAAAAAAACGAGAAAAATGTTCACACAGACAGATAATTAGGAAAAGCAGTTTTCTTGTCAATGAAAAATAAATACGCAAGAGCATAATTGAAATGACAAAAAGTACGGACGAACAAAAATGCCAGGACAGCCAACAGAAGAAAACCAAAAGAAGATACAACACTCGTGTGGCGCTTTCGTTTTCTTCATCGTGTTCATCAAGGCTAACCGGGCTCAATCCCCGGCCGGGTCACTCCCGGATTTTCGCACGTGGGAATCGTGCCAGGCGATGCCGCTGGTCGGCGGGTTTTATCTCGCGAATTTCCCATCTTCTTCGCTCTTTCATTCCGGCGCTGCTCCATACTAACCTCAATCACCGCAATTTCAGAGCCGCCCAAATCTGTTCACTCACTCGTCTTCGTCCGTGTCCCTTCCTTTGATTTCCTTTTGTTTTCTGTTCTGTTTTTTAAATATAAGTTGTTCTGTCATCTTTTGTCGTTTTAATTATATACGCATTTATTTATTTTTCATAAACAAGGTAACAGCTTTTTATAACTATCTGTCTGTGGTGTTAAAAAAGGTTTTTTTTCTTTTTTTGTCTTGCTGTGTGAGAGACATTTAGTTAGTCTCATGGTCGGCAATGGACACAGTCCCATCATACCATCATAATGATTAAAAAGAGCTTATCTTTTCTTGTTTTCTATACCTTCGTGTGTCAAATTCTAGTTTTCCTTCGTCATACAAACACATCTCTGCAATAGTGTATGTAGGCTTATGAGGCGATTTTTCATCGAAGTAAAGATTATACTGTGTGATGTCACAGCAGAGACTAGTTATGGAAATAAGCGTGGTTGTGTAGAATTCGGACACGACCTTGGTATTTAGAAAAGTTCTCGTCCCTCGTCAGTTACACACTATCGGACCACCCAGAGATTCGAAACAAGGCCTGCTATGATGTAACGTACCTTCTTTCACCACATGCAAAATTCGCGTTTTTATTTGGCAGCACGCTAGATTTCTTCGCCTCTGCAAAAACGATGATCCACAGTCCCTTTCGACTGGGCGGGACGTGATTGGGCTATCTTGACGTTACTTATTTCCGGTTGGTTCAAGACCACTCTGGGCGTGTCAAACCAGCTGCAGTAGAATAACAGGAGCAATACAAACGCACATGTGTTTGAAGTCTATTCGGTCTTGAAAATGACAATGCGAATTTCGCAGATCCCTAACTATTATATTGGGAGTATGTGCATCGACGTGATTTGGTCATTTTACGGTCTAAAGCGATTGCCATATTATTTATGGCGGGAGAGAAAAGAGCGAGAGAAAAGAAGAGCTTATTGTATTAACACTATGTTGACTATGCTCGAGCGTAGCTCGAACAAAGCTAGTTCGGAAATTCTTTTGTTGTTCGGAACAAAACTCTTTGTTCGGCTAGTGTTTAACACGACCTCACAAGAACACGACAGCGCAGAAACAATGATACTGCTAACGATAGAATTTCTTTTTTTCATAGCCACTCAAAGGAACATGATTGATTGTGAATCCTTTAATACGATAAAGGGCATATGATTGGGTGAATATCAGCTCTGCTCTGCATTGGTTGATGACGGGCCACAGTAATGAACGCTGGAAAGTACAGGGTAGTGTCCGGTGTGGTATGGACCAATAGGAAGATGTCGAGTTATAACACAGTCACCAACAGAACCGGTGTTCTTGCAGTAGTGGATATAGGTGACTCATTTATAATTAGAGACCTGAAGAATTCGCGGATTCAGTTTTGGACAAGCTTGAATTCAAAATACGTGTGTATATATAATTTTTAGCCATTGGTACACACTGTGACACCTCCTGGTAAACGACGACCCAATCGTCGCCTTCCACAGTGATAGCGATAACCATTACACACTGACATCGCCATATTTGTGCATAAGACTGTAGAGCCTAGCCTGCAGGTCATGGGATGATTTTTTCAAAGGTTTGATTCAAAAGTGTTAAGCAACCGTGTATATACTATAAGTAGATGTTTAGCAGGGCTTTCAAAAGTGCTCGCTTTGTCGTGAACAGCCTATAGCCAGCACCAGTGCAATAGCTGTAACGTGCGAGGATCGCCTTGGTGGATAGAAGACGGGAGGTGCGAAGAGGGGCAGGGCACATTACGGAGCACAATGGGTCGTTTATCAGTGGCGTCGGCGCAGCGCAGTAAGGGGCAGAGTGTATTAGCGAGGCCACAGACCCGCTCCCTTTGGCGACGAAGGCATGACGTGCCGCGCACAGCTCCACATCAGAGCTTTGTGTGACGCCTCCTGCGACACCCCGACCTCAGAGCAACGAGCGATACAGAGGAGTAGACAACCTAGACAATTCCTCGTTATTCTTTGATAAAGGCTGTTCACGATAAAGTGAGCACTTTTGAAATCAACCTTGGAAAAAAGTCACTGCCCTTCATTCATGCATATATTTTAATGGGCCCACTGAGTGACATTCGCCCAGTAAAGTTGGTAACGATGGACGGAAAGTAGTTCTATATCTTAACGTCGTAGAAAAAGTGCTACATAACCGTTTATAAATTAAAATGATTTATTTCGCTTTCTGTTATTTTTAATGGACCACAGTGTAAAAATGAGCAGCTCTATAAAGAATAAACTTTCTTAATAATTCCACAGTTGCATTTGACCAACGCAAGGATAAAATGATGAGAGCCCCATGGCAATGTTAATTTATATAAGGCGAAGGAAAACACAACTTGCATGCAAGTAGATCTTAAGCAAGGCTTTCAAAATTTCTCATTTTACCATGATCAGCCTTTAACATGCTAGACTTCGAGATTATAAATAGACTGATCACGGTAAAATGAGCACTTTTGAAATCCCTGCTTAAGATCTACTTGTATGCACTTTGTGTATTATTCCACCTTATGTAAAATTAACATTACTATGGACCTCATCACTTTGTTCATGCGTCGGTCAAGTGAAACGGTGAAATTATTAGAAAAGTAAACATTTTATAAATCTGCTAATTTTTACACATTAAGGCGTTAAAAAAACTGAAAGCGTAAGAAATAATTTAACACTTTGTAGACTGTGCTCGAGTGTAGCTTGAGGAAAGCAAATTTGAAAATTTCCTTATTGTTCAGAACAAAACCCGCATGCATGTGCAGTCTTTGTTCGGCTAGTGTTTAACATGACCTAACACAAATATACGACAGCGCAGTAACAATGATATTGCTAACGATATAATTTCTTTTCTTATAGCCACTCAAAGGGACATGATTGATTGTAAATCCTTTTATACGTTAAAGGAAATTTTATTGGGTCAATATCAGCTCGGCTCTCCTCTGGTTGATGACCGGCCAATAATGAACGCTGTAAAGTACAGAGTGGGATCCGGTGAGGTACGGACCAATAGGACGATGGCGAGTTCTAACTCAGCAGCCAATAGAACCGGTGTTCTTGCGGTAGTGGATATACAGTAGTTGACACGCTTCTTTTTTGTCTTGATTGCCAGTAAATGTGTGCAGACCCTCGATGTGTTAAAATAACACAAATGGTTACCTAACACCTGTTATTCGACGTTAACATATGGAAATACTTTCCATGCATCGTCACCAACTTTACCTGGCGCATGCCACTCAGAGTAACGGTTTAGATATATGCAGGCATGGGCAGTGACACTTTCATAACGTTGATTCCAGAAGTGCTCACTCTGTCTTTACCTGCTTGAGCGCAATCCGTGATTTTATTAGTTACTGCCAACTATACGACGTCGTTTACGAGTGTGGCCGCTTCACTGGAGATTGGTCGCTCAACTGTCGAAGCTTTACTATAGGTTAAAAGCGTATTTCGGGCATCGTTTGCCAATTCGAGAAATCACGCTATCCCACAGCATCTGGGAGTTTAGTCTTCATCATGAAAATGACGCAAAATTTGCAGGTCACTGCCGAGGAGAAATAGTAGTTCACACGGCGGACTACAGCCGCACGCGCCTTGCAATACGGCGTCGCCGGCCAGCGACATATCGGTAGAGACCCCGCATAAATCGCGTTATTATTTTTTTTGGGACAAGTTAGACGTCATTGCCCTATAATTTTCTCAGCAAGACACCCGTGCGAGGTCACGTGCCTGCGTAACTGTGTTACGAGCGATTGGTCACTCCGACGTTGAACTGTTACTATTGGTTAAAAGAGTCTTTCACGTCGTGCCGCAAATTCTCTCAGCTATTGAGGGACGTCAGTAGCACGCATAACACCTTGCAGTTTAGTCTGCTTCAGAGAAATAACGCGAATTTAGCACGTCTCTACATACCGGAACTCCGTTTGTCGATCAGCGCCTTGTGACTTACTGTTAGGAACAGCAGAATCTCGTGGAAATATTTCCGCACATGCTGTATTTCTACTCGCCAGTGGGCGCACCAGCAGTTTCCCTTTGCTTTGTCGGTGTATCTTTGTGAGAAGGCGTTCTCTCACTTGACTGTCCAATCAGAACTAGGTCGTCCCGAACCTTACGTCTGTGATTCGAGGGTATGGCAACTAAGACGTGTAACATCCAGATCACCCAATTACTATAGTGGATATGAGCTAAATTGTTATGAAATACAACTGGCCGTGAAATTTTTTTTCGAAATTCGGGTATCCGTGCTGATAGTTTACAGTCTGTTCGCGGCTACTTCACACTTTTGAATCAAACCATTGTATGACGTGTTTGGTTGCTTCCTAAATATATAGTGTATTATAAGCGTCTTATAATTATGTTAGTATTAACTTACCTTATTTTTGGTTAAATTTAACTTTTACTAATATTTTATCTGCACTGCTATTATTTAATTTCTAATTAAAATGGATAAAGACGGAGAGAAAATAAGTGTGTTGGTAATGCCTAGCATGAAATAGTTGCTATACAAAATATTATTACACTGAGCGCCCCCGAATGCGGTGTGATGGTCCTCTGGTGTAATTTCCTATGCTTTGTTTTGCATGCTGCGGAGAAATATCATTGAAGTAGAACTTTACCAGAGCTTCAGAAAAGTCGGAGGTAACCGTGAATGATCTAAATTCAGCTCGTCTGAGAGTGTTATATCAAGGTTAACCTTACTCACTTATTTACATACGATAAATCATTTACACTGTAAAATTCTTATCTCATTCCATACTTTCCGAAATGTTTGTGGTACCATGACAACCTTTATTCAATTAATGAAGATATATCATTACGTCACCCTTTCATTTTTCTCATGTTTTAAAACTTAATTCAACAAAATTTTTGAAAAATTGGTTTAGTCATGAGATATTTATAAATTTTTAAAATGAAATCATTTTAAATACAGATTCGGAAGGGTGCATTGCGTCTGTAAGTTGTATTATTTCTTTTATATATATTTTTCTTAAGAATTTACGGTACATCGTTTTAGCGGTAGTTATAATAATACTGTGCACAAAATGTTTGTAAATGTCCTGCTCAAAATGAAACTATACAACCTGTATGTTTTAACAAAATAATATTCCGATAACTTATATACCCAGAGAAGTAACAATACACTAAAACAACCGAAAAACACACAGCGACGCCGGGAGTACTCAACTGTCAATACGTATGTGTACAACAAGTTGCATACTAATAGGCGCAGTGTTAGGATCCAAGCGTAGTGTGTTTATGTCCTCCCTGTGATATGCAGCTTATATTTATAGATGTACTTACTGACTGCCAGGTACTCCCAGCGTATCTGCACCATTTTTTATCTTTTGTGTTATTTCATGACCTTGTAGGCTTGCTGGGAGTTTCTGCTCACAGATCAGATGCTGGTTTTAGCTAGAGCGGACAATTTATATACAAAAAAAAAGCTGGATTTATCTTAAAATTTTACTAACTCTTTCAGTCATACATGTGTTACAATTTGATGTGATTTTATATGTTACACTAGGGACTAGGGAAGGTTTATGCTTTTTATACTTGAACGAGAGAAGGGTTACGTTAACTAAACTGAAGTTTATTTATGAATCCAGAAACGTTATTTAATATAATTATTCAATGTTACGATAAATATAAGCTATAAGTAGGGGGTTGTGAAATTTCGCGAAAAGAGTTTAAGACAAGTTGTATTTCAAAACACTGTACAGTAGTTTACCTATCTTGATTAGCTGAATTACTTTTTGCCATATGTTAACTATCTGCTCGCGAATTACGCAGGAGCCGTGCCTATGTTGCCGAATTCTGAGTGGCCAGGTCAAATATGAAAACTCCTTCTCAAGCAGACAGCAACCAATGGCAATAGACAAACTGATGTTGGGTGCTTATAGTATTGAAGTCTATCCTGTACTTATATTATTTTCGTTGAAAGTCTCACTAGTTCTAGCTATAGGCGAGGGAGGTCGTCATCAATTATAATATGTGACAAACCTGAATGATACTGTCGCTGAGTGTTGTGTCGGAAAGCGACAAGTGGCACGAGAAGCTGCATCTTGATGGCTTCATCTCGGCGTGGGTCCAGACAGACTGCCAGATCCCGTACAAAGGGGCGTCAAGTATTATGTAGTTTTTGGTGGCGTAATTGTCTCAAATACCGCGCCGCCGAGAGGGGAGCTCTGGCCCATTCGCTGATATTTTAGAAAACTATAACGTGTTCTCGATTATTCGCCTGGAATGGTTACCGACGCGTCGCTGCGGTTCGCTGGGCTTGTCCGCCTTTACTGAATCATAACAAACTGTCACAGCGAACTTCTAGGACATTAAATACTATGCTTGTATCGATTTACTATCCTCTAATTGCTTCCAGCGTATAACGAATACCGTTTTCGATATTATTTATTATTGGTAGTCCCGAGTATTTCGCGGAGGGAGTTGGCAGCAAGCTAGACTGAACAGTCTTCTATACACTCGAGACACTATCGTTTGCTTATTGGTTGATGTGATCACATGAGGTCTCCGTACAGGACTGTTAAACATTCACGCAAACTACAGCTTCCTGCTTGTTACTGGCTCACAGTTAAACGGGGCGTGTGTCTAAATAACTGTCGTCCAATCACAGCAGTAGGATAAAATAACAAGTGTTTGGAGTCTACTTCGCCTGCGAATGAATTCGCGAAATACTCGTGGCTCTAATTATTGGCATCAGTGATGAATTACAAACGTTGAGTTGAGATATATGATCGGCTCTTAACAACGAGGTCTTGAGACCCAATGATGGCGAAATGAGGCGAGGATGGAGTATCACCGGAATGCAAGTGCGGGGAAAACGTGAGATCCCCGTGAAAAAACCCGCCGACCAGCGGCATCATGCGACACGATTCCCACTTGCGAAAACCGGGGAGTGACCCGGCCGGAGATTGATCCCGATAAATTGCAAATGATGTTCCCCCTTCCCATCAAACTCAAAGAATCCAAGTAAGGTATGGTGATTAAATATCGTTTAAAGTCAAAATACGGAATCGTTTGTTGTGGAAAGTATCTTCTGAACAGGACACTTTGACTTAGTGGTTAATACATGTATGGAGGTGTCCTGTTGATACAACGGCGAACATTACCACATGGCCGATGCACAGTATATTGTGTTCACGATTTTACTACTCATATTCTATCCTTCTGGCGTATATGAAATGAACGCCGTCATAGGCCTAACCAGATGTTTCATACGTAGGGGCAGTGATATTTTACGAAAATATTTCGAGACAAGATACACTTCAAAGTACTGTAGGATGGTCCAGCTTTTTTTCACTGTTTGAAACATGTTTTCGTCGATGTTAACTGTTTTCAAACGAATCCCGAAGGCTCAGTGTCGGAATTATGTGGTCCTGAGTGGCTCGGGCAAATGCGGAAACGACACTAGTAACCAATGGAAGTATGACAACAGCTGATGTGTATACAAACTGTAGTATTGAAGTCTACTGTGTGCTACGATTTTTTTCGCGAAAAACCATTGACCCTATTCATACGCGATCCGAGTAAAACCGTGAAATGGTTAAAAGCGTAAATATTTAAAATTTAAACTATCAGTTAAATCCTTTCACTAACAGTGCCCTGTTTATTGGACACTACACGGGAAGATGTTTGTAACATCAAGCACAGGCACCTTTAGTTCTGGTTCTGACACATGACAGTGAGTTGCACATATATTTTTACGATCCCAAACAAAAAAAATATTGTTACTTGCAAAGTCTAAAATAATTAATTAACCCTTTGAGGATTTTACAAATTTACTGGCACTGAAGACAGGGTTGAAGTGATCTGCGTGTATTCTCCACTACAGCGACATCAGTTGTGTTGGTCTCTGCATCTCCGCTTATCATCGTCCTATTGGCCCTGACTACGCCGGACCCGCCTACTCTACTATACAACGTTTATTATTGGCTGGCCATCGTCCAATGAAGTCACGCGTTGTCTGTGTATCAAATAATGTGTCGCGACAGATGTAACAGGTTTTACAATGCACCGTGTTCATTTGAAAAATTATTGAAAATAACAGTTTTGTTGCTACGAAATAAACTGTTGATTATTTGTAATTTTTTTTTTTTTTTTTTGGATTTTGATAAAGTCCAGGGAAACAGTGACAATAAAAAAAATTGCTAGTTTTGTTTTCAAGCGCAAATAAATTACCATATGAACCTAGCCCCGAGTATATACGTCCATACTCCTCAAAGGGCTATTCTTTGACAGAAAGAGTAAGATAGGATCACTAACTCGAAAGTGAGTGTAGCTGTTACTGTCTTTGCCTTAAAGTGCTTTTAAATCACTAGAAATATTCAAGAGTACTTAATCTATAAGGAACGATGTTGCATAACTATTTAACTCCAAAGTGCAATTTTAATTTCGTTATAATACCTCCACGCAGAGAGAGAGAGAGAGAGAGAGAGAGAGAGAGAGAACAAGTCTGAATTAAAGCGTGAAAATTTTATGGATAAAACAAGCGAAACCGGTTTGTGACGTAAAAGAGCTGGCATATGATCAAGGCGCTTGGAACTTTATGGCGATGTTCTTGCAACCAATGGATGCGTGCAAGTATTCCCAGGAACGTCAATCTGTTTACATGTGCCCGGTCACCGCTCAGTTTATCTCCTCCAAGATCTGTTGACTCAGCCGGCCGTTTATGACTCTGCCTTCGAACAGAAATATTATTACCGCCGCAAACAATGACGGAAAGCTGTTTGGGTAACTTTGCTAGTCTTTCGAAGTGCTAACAGATCCACGACGAAGACAGTCCCTGGCAATGCACGTTTTGTATAGACACCTGCAATATTCGCGTTATTATTTGGAGACACTTTAAACTTCAAAAACGTGTACCTTTTCAACACGTTTGTTGTTGGACCATACTTTATGTAACACGCCCTGGGTAACTCTGCGCCAATAAATGAACACATCAAAATTGTGTGACCCAATCACGCGCAGTTTAGTCAGAAAGAGAGTGTATCCACGTTTATGCAGCAACCTATGGAGAAAATAGGTCGGCTTTAGTGCATACAGTACTGTGAATTTCAGCCTGATGCAAAATAACAACGCGAATTTTGCATGTCCCTATGTATAAGTAACGAAATTGCAGTATTGTCAATTCGTTGCTTCTTCACACTTTTTGGAACAAACTTAGGAAAATCGCCGCTCATTTGACGTGTTTGCTTATTTTCTAAACATTTAAAGTATCGCAAGCGGTTTATACTTGTGTTAACATGAAAGTATAGGCTGTTCACAGTAAAGTGATCATTTTCGAGCCCCTAGTTCCTTTTTTTCCTATCAACCATTGTTTCATCCGTCCTACACTTTTTAAATTAATATTGTCACGCTAGTAATAAACACAGTTAATATATTCACCGGACTCGAAAGTTAACGTCCAAGGCTACATTAAAATATATTTATTGACTATTAATCCGAATGAGGAGGTTTTCAAAAAGTGCTCACATATTTGTCGAAAATTTCATAAAGCACGGATACCATTGTTTGGCCCAAAAAAAAACACCTTTGATCAACGATATTTGCAGTTTCAATTAAAAATCATAATATGAACATTTAAATCAAACTTATTATTTTATGACATTTTCCAAAAAAAAAAAAAAAAAATGACTTCATAACTGAATTTAAATTTAGTATAATAATGTATTCATAAAGTATTGTGAAAATACGTTCACGATAATTTACCTAAAAATATAAACTGAAACGACTACAAGTTTGTCGGTAACATTCCGTGCAAATAACAAATGTATTTTGGGGAACAGCAAAAAAAAAAAAAAAAAAAATTAATATAGTTATATATTTCTTTTCGGCATATATTTCACGCAATAAACGACCCAATAGGTACAAACTTTTAAACTCAAGATGTAACAAAACTGACGTAACACTTTGACGAACATGGCAGAAAGTAGCTAGAGCCGAACTGGCAGGAAAATATGTCTGCTTTTGAAGACAAAATTCACACGGATATAGTTTTATTATTTCGTTAGAATTTATGATGATATTACAAAAACACTACATATTGTTCTCGTGAATAAAATTTGTTATAGGCCTTTGATTACTCAAACGGACACAGAACCTTTTATCTCCTGTGACAAACAAAAATATAATTCATTTGGAACACAGCCAACTCGCCATGACATTGGCTGAGAGCCAGCCAATAACCTACATTGTACAGAACAATAAGCCTGTCCGGTATAGTGTGAACAGATGGTTCGGTGTTAAGTGCGATTACAGAGACCAGTTAATCAATTAATTTGTTTGTGTTCTTGAAGTAGTGTATGCTGGAAACTCAATCCTTACTTGTTTTAAATGCCAGCAGACGTAAACAGTTCTCAAAGCATTAGCTGGTTATTTGTATACATGATTTTACGGGATGTTTATTGACAATTTTTTAATCATTACACACTTACACATAGATACCTGAAAAATTCGCGAGTTCAATGACCTGCAGGCTTATACTTTACAGTATTATGTACAAATATACCTACATTAACTGCACATTGGTTGTCTGCTGTCACAGTGAAAGGCGACGATTGGACCAGCGTTCTCCAGGAGGTGGGCCAATAGCTAAAGTTATATAAACACACGTATTTTGAATTTCTTCTTGTCTCAAAATGAATCCGCGAATTCTTCAGGTCTCTACTTACACATCATATTTACGCACTTTCTTCGGACACTAGTTGCAAAGATTTTCTTGTAATACTACAGTTGAAATATATTGTGTACTCAGAACACGATATTTTGGAAACCTTAAAAGAAATAGTTTGTGTAGCTTAACGTTTATAATAAACCTGATTTTTACAACACTTGCTTGATGAAATTCAACACGAGTTTCACACATTTCACACTAATGTTTTTTGAAATTGAGTAGTTTAGTTGTATGAGTACAAATACATATTTCGTGACTTTTTGAAGAAAAAAAATCCCTCTTACGAATATTAGAAAAACCATGCTCGGCAGGACAAAAATACATTGTTTCAGGACATAAACATGAAATGCAGTTCAGTTTACTTCAACATTTCCGAGCCATCGTTTGCTTCAGCGAGTGTTCAGCAACTATGTTAAAGTACACCTGTCGCGGGTACTTTTGATGGAAATATTTTAAAATTGCTATCGTGTGTTTTTTTTTTCGCTCCATTGTTTTACTGCCAGGCAACGATTCGTTGAATGGAACTTCGCCAAGTCACAACGCAACAATTACATGCTGCATGTGGGTCAGTTAGTGAGAGCAATAGAACTGCATTTATTATCCTATTTTTCTTCCTGCGAAGGCAGTAGTCCCACTTAGCATTTCGCAAGAACTATTTGCAGCGAGAAAACTCACAGTATTCACTTGTATAGGCTATTCACGGGGTACGACACAAATTTACTCGCACTGAAGACAAGGTTGACGCTAACTGCCTATATTCACCACAATAACAATATCAATCGTGTGTGTTTCCACTTACCATCTTCCTATTGGTTCTGGTTACACGGGACACTCCTACTGTACTCTGCAACGTTTATTATTGGCTGGCCGTCGGCCAATGAAGTCGAGCCTTGTCCGTGTACCAATCAAAGGGTTGCGATGGATCAAAAACGTTTTACAATTAATCGTGTTCATTGGAGAAATTATAAAAAAAAGAACAGTGTTTTTTTTTTACGAACTGAGATGTTGACCACTTGTAATTTATTACTTGTATTCCGATAAAGTCCAGCGAAACAGTAAAACTATAAGAGTGTCCGTTTTGTTTCCAGGAGCAAAGAAATGTCCATATAAACGTGGCCCCGTGTTTGTACGTGCGTACTCCTCAAGGGGTTAAAAGCCCTGCTTAATAGCTACTTGCATGTACGTTGTGTATTATTCCGCCTTATGTAAGCTTAACGTTCTCATCGGCCTCGTAACTTCATTCATGCATCGGTCAAGTTAAACCGTGAAATTATTATAAAGGTAAATATTTTACAAATTTGCTAATTCTTACTCTTCGATTCATTAAAATAAAACAAAGCGAAAGGAATAATTTAGGTTATCAGAAGTGGTTACCTAAAACTTTTTATTCGACGATAAGATACGGAACTACTTCCCATTCATCGTTACCAACTTTACTGGGCGCATGTCACTCAGTGTGCCAGTTAAAATATGTTCAGGTAGGGCAATGACTTTTTTCGAAGGTCGCTTTCAAAAGTACTCCCGTTATCGTGAACAGTCATTAATGAAACATAGTGAATTATAACGTACACAAGTGGCCGTTGAGTTGTAGCGGTTACACTCCTCGCTTACCACCTAGGCGAATCGGATTCGATTCCCGGCCGGGCTCGCTCCCGGATTTTCGCACGTGGGAATCGTGCCGGATGATGCCGCTGGTCGGCGGGTTTTCTCGGGGATCTTCCTTGTTCTCCCGCCCTTACATTCCGGCGCTGCTCAACTCGTTTCACCTTCATCGGCTCTCAAGATCTCGCTGTTAGGAACGGTCCAGATATCTCCACTCCACTCGCCTTTTTCCGTCGTAACTTCATTCAGGGCAATATCGAGAGATAATTTCGTGAGTTCATTTGGCAACAAGACTCCTTCTTCTAGGCTGTTCACGATAAAGTGAGCACTTTTGAGGTCCTGGTTGCTTTTTCATTTCAGCTATTGTTTATCGTTTAACCACTTTTCAAATACATATTGCTATGTAGGTAATAAAAACAGTGTGTATATTCCACCTGCACTCAGATGTTAACGTCTAGGGCTAATATATATATATATATATATATATATATATATATATATATATATATATATATATATATATATATACACACACATATATATGGACTATTATTTCAAAAGAAAGGACTTTTAAAATGCTCACTTTACCGTGAATAACCTACATATTGTGTACGCGAGCGTCTATTTGTTCCAGTTTTACTCTATACCAGGTAGCAGTGATAGGGTCATCTTTTTCTTGCAGGTTAGTTGCTTGCTTGGATTCGACCAGGCCGTTTCTTACAAATTGCGATCCTTTCGATAGATCAAATTCGAAATTACAAGTGTTTCAAATCTAGCTATGCCTTCAAACTAATTCGGAAAATTCCCTCATTCCCGCCCACTGCCTACAGTGTCTCGTCCCAGCATCGCTACGTTTCACGCGAAGCCGTGGTGGGTACGTATCTGGCACCTGACCCCCACCAATATAATGCATGGAGATGATGGTTTACCACGGTAAAAGTTGACGGTTTGCTAGGATTCAACGTACTGTACACATTTCAGGTAGTCTTCTTTCCTTATCGTCTGTCATGCATAGAGACCTGCATAATTCCCGTTAAAATTTTGGGGCAATCTAGACGCCTTTGCCCTGTAAGTTTCTGAGCACGACCCGTGATTTCGTTCGCTGGTGGCTTCTATACGAGGTCGTGTGCCTGTGTAACTGTGTTACAGGCGATTGGTCACTTTGGCGTTGAACTGTTACTATTGGTTAAAAGAGTCTTTCACGACGTGCCACAAATACTCCCAGCCATTGAGGAACGTCAGTAGCACGCATTACACCTTGGAGTTTAGTCTGCTGCAGATAAATAACGCGAATTTTGCAGATCTGTACCCATGCATAGGAGTAGCGAAATTTCGCGAAAAGATTTCAAGACCCGATATATTTCAAAACACTGTTGAGTCTTTTACCTATCTTGGTTGGCTGAATTACGTTTTGACACGTGCTAACTGTCTGCACACGAATCATCACGTAGGAATCGCGCCGATGTCGCCGAATTCTAAGTGGCCCTGTCAAATATGAAAACGCTTTCTCAAGCAAACAGCAAGCAATGGCAATATACAAAATGCTGTTGGGTGCTTACAGTACATATTTTTTTCGCGAAAAATCATTAGCTCTACCCATGCATCAATTGTTTGACTGTTTCCTAAATTTGCTTTGCATTTCAAGCGTTTTATACTCCCGTTACCATAAAATTATCCTTACTTTTGGTTATATTTAACTTTCGCTTAATCTTTATCTATATGTTATATTATTTCAAACATAATTAAATGAATTAAACCAGTGAGAAAACAGGTGTGTTGGTAATGCCTAGTAAAAATTGTTCTCATGGAAAGTATTATTAACCTGAGTGCGCAAGAATGTGATGCGTTGGCACTTTGGTGTAATTTTGTAGCTTATTTGTTTGCATTACGCGGAGGATTATCCTGAAAGTAGAACAGTAGCAGGTATTCAGAAAAGCAGTGAGTAGAGACGTGCATAATTCACCTCTATCTTTCGCGTGACATCCTAGACTCCACTGTCCTATAGAAAAGTGACTACAGTTCCGTTGTTTCCTTGGCCACTGTTCTGTAATCAACGTCGCGTATCTGCTTAATCTCCTCAAAAGAGACTGGCCACTCCACCACTAAACTTATACTACTACTACTTATACTCAAACACTCAATAATTCGGAGTTCAGACTGTCCTTGACCCTTTCATACATATTTTAAATTTCATTTTTAGGTGTTGCAAATAGCCAAATTTATGATGCGCGCTGTACTTAAGGAGGGAAGTATGCTTGCCATCTTGTATTTACGTATTTTGCTCATTAACTTAATTTTCGGAGTCAATATTTAAAAACCGATCTAGTCATGGCATAGGGAACATTTTAACAATTATTTTTAAACCCCACTTATTTTTCTTACATAATTAGTGTCACATCTGTAACCGTAATGGAACATTATCTAATTATTCAATACCTTCAGTCCCACATGGAAAAATTCAGGTATATTTGAAACCCTACAAATTAAAAACAATTCGTTAAGTAGTCGTCCATGTCATGTCTAGCTTTGATTTTTTATTTCTAGTCATACATTTTCATTACGAAAATTTGTAAGAAAATTCGAAGATGGAGTGGATACTACCCTCTTAAGTCGACACACCACCTGTTTCGTTGCCACAGCCAATGTGCTGTAGGCTATATGTTTGTCTACAAGAATATGAACCGATTATGACCTAAACCAGTAAGACGGTTTGCGAATCATTTACCTACAGGTGAGATCATGGGCCATTAAGCTTCGTAGTGTGCAGTATATACATAAAATCACCTACACGCGCGTATTGGACACAAGTGTGTACACTGGGCTCTGAATGGGTTAAATAATAACGCGAATTTTGCACGTCTCTAGTGGTGAGTAACCACGAATGGAATGTAGCGGGCGAGGAGTGGTGGACACAGCAGCTGAAACGCGTGTGGTTTGTTTGTGTGTTTCAGCCGGATTACTACAGGGACGCGCCTCATTTCCGTCGCGTGGGCGACGGGCCGGAGTACCGCCTGGAGATCCCGCTCGCCAGGCTCGACTACACGGGCGCCTACTCCGTCATCGCCCGCAACTGCCATGGCGAGGCCAAGGCCGTGATCTCCCTGCAGATATACGCCAAGGGTGAGTACTTACACAACCTTTTTTTTCGTGGTAACTTCTGTTGCAGGGCAATTTCGAGACACCGGCGAAATTTCTCAGATTCTTTCTTAATAAGTAGAGACCCAGAAATTTCGCGGGTTCATCTGAGGAAAAGTTAAACTGCGTTCACGTGTACATATGTGTTTGTGCTGCCATTGGACCTCAGTTTGATAGACACGCCCCGAGCCACTTTCAACCAATAACTAAGCTTCAAGGAAAATAAGAATCGAATCCTGCGCTACCTGGTCTTAGGTTGATATTGAGCAACTGATGTGCGAGTGCATAAAGATTGCGCAGTCTAGCTTGTTACAGAATGAATCCGTGGAATACCCGGGTCTTTACTAATAAGTCTGCATCGGGCCCTACACTGCAGCATAATTCTGTTCTTTTCGCCGATTCGAATTCATTTTTTCAACTACAAATCTTTTCACTTTATACTTCATAATAATTCTCTTTCCTTGTCTAGGGGTTCTATTCTCCGATACCGAGTGAGGTGGCGCAGTGGTAACTCACTGGACTCGCGTTCGGGAGGACCCGGGTCCTTATTTCGATTTTCCATGGTTTTCCGAAATCACTACAGGCGAATGCTGGGATGGGTTCGTAACATAGGCCATGGCCGATTCCTTCCAAATCCTTACCCAATCCCTCTTCCCTGTGCATCTTGCACCGTCTCTAATGACCTCGCTGTCGACGAGACGTTATATCCAGTTACCTACCTTACCTAATCTCTGATCTATATTGCTTCTATCTTAAAAATAATGAAAAGGCCACACTATGACCAGCAAAGTCCTGCGGCTTACTTAAAACTCATTTTATGGCAATGTTTCTATACCGTAGTTGATAACACAAACTCTACAAACTAAGGGTGACAAGAGTTGCTGACATGTTACCTTCATACAACAGAGTTTAGGATTTGAATCTCGTGTAAGCCATTTATGCATATGTGCCGTTTATGAATTCAAGTTTCAATATGTTGAGTGAGCTCGTTTTCAGTTAGACTACCTGGAAGACCCATATACCTGTGACGATCCAATCGTCACACCTTGCTGTCCAAAATAATTGGCAACATTCAATTACCTCTTATAATTTCGCTGCATAGCGTAAATGTCACTAAATAATGTACCGAAAACGACGCGAGTGCCGAATAGGTGGCTCACACTTGTAGTTACGCCATTGGTGGACTTGCACGATGAGTATGGCAGCAGATTGTCATCCGTTAGCTCACCGAACGCACTAACAGTTCAACGTCATCGTGACTGATCGCCTGTAACACAGTTACACAGGGCAATGACATCTAGTTTGTACAAAAAAAAAACGCGAATTATACAGGTCTCTACTAAATACTCGGCATAGTGGTGCCATAGGGGAGCTGCCGCAGCTACGCCAGAGCAAAGAGATTTTTCGTTTGTCGCTACGTGAGAAAAAAAAAAACATTTTCCCTAGTACGTGCAATTTGAAATTTGGATAATGTGCTGGTGTTTAAATTAAACTTGATGATCAGCAGCGAGCATGCCTGTAACTACAATCCGCGTTAAGACCACGGATACACAACCATGTTGGAAGAATTATTAAAACAAACCACAAAAAAATATGAGACATAAGTCGGGATCTAATTATAATGGACTCCAACCAACTTGGTATTTTGACTTTGACTTTACGCTCGTGATTGGCGTAATGCCTTGCCTTACACACAGTCACGATCATCCAAGAGTCGCGCAATGAAGAAGACGATCAGAGGTGATTCTAGTCTGGAGCAGAGCAGTAAAGTAGGGCACGGGTATCTGTGACACGGCACAAAAGAGACAAGAAAGGTATAATGTCCGGTTGCACCTACATCTTCCCCGATACGAGATCGAATGATCTCAGTTCCGAACCAGGATCCAGTTTGATCTTGGTTACAATTTAAAAGTGTTGCACCAACGAAATTTCATGATTCTGGATCTCCGATTCGTCGATCTTGATTCCAAAGTGAGAGATCGGTATTAAGTATGAGACAAATTTTGCTATTGGTTCGTAATATATGACGTCATAAAAGTAGGCGTATTTTTCACTATAGATAGAACTATAGTCCGTTCACGACTGGAACAGACTTTCTCGGAATCTTTCCTACTCCCATTTTTAAGCAATAGATAAACAAAAATGCGTTAAAACATTCAAACTATATTCTCTCTCCGTGCTGCCAAACTAACTGCACCCGCGCCAGTCACTGTTTGAAATAACGATGCATACAGCTGACGACTAAGCGGTTGTTCAAAAGTCTGTTCCAGTCGTGAATCGACTATAGATATGCAATATTTTATCTGTTTTAAATGAATTATTGTTGTACAAATTTTATTGAATATTATTAAAGTACGTATAATGTTGTTTAAATTTCCCAAATTTACAATAGAACGTAGTTCTATCTGTTGGCGTATTTTCAAACTACATTTGTCGATGAATGCTGTTGATCTCGGATCGAGATTTCGAACCACCAATTTCGGCGGTTCGAAATGAACTTCATCTAGATCTCCAGTCCAGCTCTGACCTCGAATGGTGCAACAGTTTTCTGTTTCGATCTTAGATCCGATCTCGGGATGAGTTTCGAACCACAACGGTGCAACCGGGCATAAGAAAAGCCACGGCCTGGCGATTCCCTAGATGTATTCAGTCTATGAACAACCGCGCGTGCCACTGTAGAACAGATCTCGTGTCTGGTTATCTCCGACGCGTGTGCGCAGCTTGCAGGGGGAGATCTTGAAGGGAAACTCCCCTCCCAATGGTGGTCTACGGAGTGGGCGGCGACACTAGGGGATGGCAGGACCACGACCGGACCACTAGTACATGCTAAGTGTGAAAGTGTGAGCAATTGTGGAAGATTCCTCTCGACATCGTACAGTTGTGAATTTTGCTGTCTTGTCTACAAGGAATGAGGACTGGTAGTGCGTGCCTTCATCGGGTGTATCTCTATCGCTCTTGTATTGCCATAGGCGTTGACTTTCTGCAGGTAAGATTGACTGGTCATTACCATCCACCATACATATCTGACGTTGTTATTTCGTTATTGGTTGTTACGTGAATGCGACGTTGCTCTCCCATTTTGCTGGACCGACGAGGGCTATGCTACACTAAAACTTAAAGACCGAGACTTGCATGTAGACAGTTATCATAGAGTGGGTTAAGGGAGACATGAAATTGTATGGAACGTAGTCGAGAGATCTTGGCGGCTCTTAACATCGAGGACTTGAGAGCCAATGAGGGTGAAACGAGGTTAGTATGGAGCAGCGCCGGAATACAAGGGCGGGGGAAACGGATGATGCCCGAGAAAAACCTGCAAACCAGCGGCATCGTCGGGGCATGATTCCTCACATGGGAAAATCTGGGTGCGACCCCGCCGGGAAACGAACCTGGTTCGTCTAGGTGGGAGGCGGGTAGTTTAACCACAACACCACCGCGGCTCCTATGAAATAGTAAGGCGGTTCCTCTCAGATGGGTTGTACCCATTCTCTTATAGGCTGCGCGAGACTCTGGGAATAATCCTTGTGAGTGATGGCAGAGACAAGGAGAATTCGCGGATTCATTTAGGGACAAGTTAGAATTCAAAACACTTGTGTTTATATAATTTTAAACATTTGTCCACTCAGTGTTTGAGACCTGCTGGAGAACGATGGCCCAATCGTCGCCTTGCACCGTGACAGCAAACAACCAATGCACAGTTGACATCGGCATATTTGTGCATAAGCCTGTAGAGTCTGGCCTGCAGGTCATTGAACTCGCGAATTCTTCAGGTCTCTAGTGATTGGCTGGCGAGAAGGTTACTAGGCCCTGATTGGCAAACGGCGTTCCAAAATGTTGCTGGACAGTGGACGCTATCCTGTTGGCGTATGAGGCTGGAGTTGGCGGTGTAAGCGGCTTTTTCAACCTCTGCGACGGTGACCTATCGCAGGACATCTTCCTACTGGTTCGGTCGGCGTCCCCGGCGGGTTCTTCGCCAGGGCGTCGATCGGAGGGGGTGACCTTTCGCCGCCGTCAGCGGGGCGCCCTCGCACGACAGTTTCCGCCTCCGCACCACCAGGTGCGCTGCGTCCGCGGTCCTTCACGTCACGCATTGCGTTTCCCCGTCTCTGGAGCCGCCTTCTATAGCGTCTCCTAAGAACCTAACTAGCTGCAGCGTCCCGCCCTTGAGGTTCCTCTGGTCAGTCGGCCGGTGGAAGCATGGCACGCAGTGGCTCGGCGTCCACCTCACGTGAGTAACCGTCCACACGTACCCACAAGCCTGCACGCGACGTACACTATACAATCTAAAAAAAAATTGTAATTTGTACTGAGGAATTCTTTGTAATTTTACGAATGCTTGTAACAGTGCAAAGATTTTTCTTGTAAAACGACTCGTTTGTAAAACTACAAGGCCCGCGTTTGTAATAGGTTGAGACCTGTAAAATTCGCACTATTATTTGGGGACACGTTAACCTTCAAACACGTGTACCTTTTCAACACGTTTGTCATCGGACCGTACTTTATGTAACACGCCCTGGGTAATTCTGCGCCAATAAATGAACGCATCAAAATCGCACGCCCCAATCACGCGCTGTTCAATCAGAAAGGGACGTTTATATTGCAGCCAATGGAGAATAGTCGTCGGCTCTGGTGCATAATACAGTACTGTGAAGTTCAGCCTGAGGCCAAATAATCATGCAAATTTTGCATGTCCTTAGTAATAGATAGAGACCTGCATAATTCGCGTTATATTTCTGCAGCAGGCTAAACTCTATGGTGTTATGCGTGCTACTGACGTCACTCAATGGTTGAGAGTATTTGTGGCACTACGCGAAAGACTCTTTTAACCAATAGTAACAGTTCAATGTCAGAGTGGCCAATCGCCTGTAACACAGTTACACAGGCACGCGACCTCGTATACAAGCCATCAGCCAACGAAATCACGCGTATTGCTAAGAAACTTATAGGGCAATGACGTCTAGCTTGTCCCGAAATAATAACGTGAATTGTGCAGGCCTCTAGTAATAAGCCTTCGGAATTGTTTGTACTATACTGAGCCACATCCATGATCTTCACCGAAATGGCGGACACTCAACAACGTGACACCGTATATAGCTGTTTGCGCAAAAACTATTGGTGATGTAAAGTATAGCTGCGTGCAAACAGAAATGTATTGCAAGGTTGAATTACGTATAACACTTAAAAAACTCAAATATTAATAATAAAACGCCAATTTCAATAAAACGTGACCATATTACTCATTATTTGTTAGCGTTTCCTAGCTACGCAGAACTCTTAAATCGGCTCTTAGTACCTCGTTGTTAAGAGGCGTCCAAATCTCTTAACTCAACAACTGAACTCTTAAAAAGAAATAAATGTACCTATTCTTGTTAACCGTGTAACTTCAATATTATTTTGTATGTAGGCTTAATAAGCATTAATATCGTAAGTCATATTGGTCTTGTGGTTAAAGGTGCGGGGTAGTAATACATAGGCGGGTCCGGTTCTAATCTTCGTGCTGGCGAAGTGTAAATTTGTTTTCGAAAATTATATTCAGAAAAAATTTTTTTTTGTTTTTCTGTGTTACAAATTCATCACATTTGTTTTCTAGAAGAAAGAACAGTAATCTTATGTACGCTTCTCAATAATGTAAGTTGTAATACAATGCTATCATTTTTAATATTACGAAGAAATGTTTTACAGATTTTACAATAAAACTCTTTGTGGTTTTACAAAGGATTTTCTTGGCAACTGGGTTTCCGAGGATTTTTCTTGTAAAAGCACAAAAAAATTTTTAGAGTGTACTTACTAACACTGGATATTCGCGAAACATTGTTTTCAGAATACATCCTAGTTGTTTGATCTTTTTAGCCTACTTTCTGAAGGAAAGAAAGGTTTATTATTAGGGGTACTGAAATCTCGCGAAAATTTTTAAAGAAAAATTACATTTGCAATCAGTGTAGGGCCATTTACCTATCATGATTGGCTGAATGACTTTATGACACGTGTTAATTGTCTGCACACGAATCACGAAGGAGCCGTGCCGATGTTGCCGAATTGTGATTGGCCTGGTCAAATATAAAATTGTTTTCTCAGGCAGACTGCAAGGAATTGCAATAGACTAATTGGTGTTGGGTGCTTATTGTATTGAATTCTACAGTGTACCCATAACTTTGCGTGAAAAATCACTAGCTCTAGTTATTATGATTGGATCACTGAGTAAATAAGTAGGGACACCCGAATTTCGCGAAAAGATTTCACGACCAAGTTGTATTTCAAAACACCATAGCTCAGATCCACTTTTATGATTGGGTGTTCTAGATGTTACGTGTCTTAAGTGTCTGCCCACGAATCAGAGACTTGCGGTATCGGAATAACTTAACTCTGATTGGCCAGTCAACTAAGAAAATGTCTTCTCACAGACACATGCCACCAATAAGTAGACACTTGCAAAATTCCCGTCATTATTTGGGAACACGTTAAACTTTAAACACGTGTACATATTCAACACGTTTATCATTGGACATACTCTATGTGAGACGGCCTGGGGTAACTCTGCTCCAATTAATAAACGCATCAAAATTGTGCGTCCCAATCACGTACAGTTCAGTCAGAAAGGGAGTGAATTCATGTTTATGTAGCAGCCAGTGGAGAAAAGACGTCGGACCTAGTGCATACAGTACTGTGAAGTTCAACCTGATGCCAAATAATGATGCGAATTTTGCATGTCCCTACCAATAAGCAAAAGTAAACTGCTGGTAGGCTCGTAGGGTATTGAAATCTAGCACGTGCAGAGATATTTTCGCGAAATTCTGGTGTCCCTACAAATAAGTAGACAGAGACGGACTAGGTTGGCAGCTCTGTCGTCCTGCGCTTACCCGTTATCTGACTGACTTCGCGAGTCTCTGGGAACTGGCCTTTGGTCAGATTGGCTACTGCACACTGCGAAAGGTTCCCTATTGGCTGGACTGCCGGCTGATAAGTTAAGTTACTAAGCGCTGATTGGCGGACAGCGTCCCGACGTATTGCCTGGCCAGTGGACGCCATTTTCCTAGGCGTGCACAGTTGGAGATCGCTGTATGATCGGCTGTTTCGCCTTTGTATTTTTAAGTGTTCTGTGTCTTGAGGTCGTCTGATATATATAGATAGGGACCTGAAAAATTCGCGATTTCAATTATCTGCATACTAGACTCTACAATCTTATATAAAAATATGTCGATATCAACTGCACATTGGCTGTCTACTGTTACAGTGGCAGGCGAGTATTGGGTCAGCGTTCTCCAGGAGGTGTAAACACCGTGCGGACCAATAGCCAAATATATCTAACACCCATATTTTGAATTCTAGCTTGTTCCAAAATGAATCCACAAATTCTTCAGATCTCTATATATAGAGCCCCGAGTATTTCGCGGATTGAGTTGGCAGCAAGCTAGGCTGGACAGCCCTCTATGCACTCGAGACTTTATCGTTTACTTGTTGGTTGCTGTGATCAAGCGAGGCCCTTGTATGGACTGTTAAACTCTCACACTACTGTTTCCTGCTTATTACTGGCTCACTGTTAAACCGGTGTGTCTGATGCACTGTCGTTCAATCACAACAGTAGGAGGAAAGAACAAGTGTTTGGAGTCTACGTCGCCTCCGCGTGGATTCGCGAAATACTCGTGGCTCTACTGGAAACTACACGAACAACGGAGAGTTTGGTGTGGATTGGAAATGACTTATTAACGTCCCCCCGGTGTTATGTGTGAAGACCTATCAGGGACGGCTTACAAACTAACTTGTGACCTAACTTAAACTAGCACCCCTGCCTTACCTGGTATTCGAACCCAGAAAACGTCCCGCAACCTAGACCGGCGGCGCACCAACCTACTGCACCACTGGAGGTCGGCAACAACGGAAAAGTTCCCTGTTTTATAACCGTGGGGATACGTAACAAATTTCTTCATTGTTTATTGGAATATTAAGAAGTTAATGTTACATAAAGCACTTTTGACGCCTCGTTCTTAGGGGCCCCTGTTTTTCGCGAAAAGATTTCAGGACTACTCGAACTCCAAAACATTAGAACTCCGATCCACTTTCGTGATTGTGTGATTCTGTCACGCTGTGCAGGTGTCTTCCCGCGATTTACGGACACTCAGCGTCGCATTGACTGAATTCTTATTGGCCCGGTCATGTAAGGAAATATCACTTGACAAACACACGTGGCCAATAACAGAACAAAAACTGCACGTATTATATAAGACATTGGAGTCTAGCCTTCGCATAAATCTTTTCGCGAAAAAACAGGCAGCCCTACTCATTCTGCTAACATAGCCGTGAACCCGGTAATTTGTATCCTACCATAAACTTTTATCCAAAACAGAATAACGTGTAAGTGATTTAACCAGGATTCCAACCTGGAACCTCGTGGTACAAAAGTAACACGTGCATGCGCACCACAGAGCTCGCCATATCACGGTCAAAAAAAGATAACCGACAAGTGTGACTATTGGCAGCTAAAAGCCGCATGGAAAATACACGTAATCTGCCTGAGAAATTACTTAAGTCGTGTTAGTCTCTTGGGCGCAAAAATGTACTCACCCTCTCTACAAAAAAAAATAGAACAAAGAATTATTTTTTTTGCTTGCACATTGTGTTTCATTGCCCTGATTATCTCAAGGAAAGCGCTCGGTAGGTAGCTGTGATTTATTAGAAGAAAATGTAACTATGGGTCAATTTTCACACATTACGTAACAACGTATGCTACACCTCGAATGTTCTAACGACTTGACCAAAATTTCGTGTAGTTTTATTGAACGTGGTGCGGTATCACTTTTAGTTGTAACCCTTTCAGAACTACCTTAATTTGCATTTTAAGGTGTTGCAAGCAACAAAATTTAATGATGTGCGATGCACTTAGTTGACGCAGCACCTGTTTTGTTGTCACAGCCAATGAGCTATGGGCTACATGTTCGCCTACAGGAATATCAACCAATTGTGACGATTCGCAAACCGTCTTACTGGTCTATAGACCAGTAAGAAATTTTGCGAATCATTTACCTACAGTTAAGTTCATTGGTCATTCATTGAGCTTCGCAGTGTGTAGTAGAGACATACGATTACCTACACGTGCGTAATTTACACAAATGTGCACTGGGTCTCAATGGGCTAACTTTGTTGTTAACTTACGCAACGGTTGTCTTGAAATGTGTCAGGTTTACTGAATATATACGTGCTCCAGAATACGCAAGTACTTGATGAACTCACCTAACTTCTCATTATGATATTTCAGCATTTAATAATTTTGCAGGTTTCCCATGTAAGCGATAGATTTGTTCTAATATACTGACGCGAAAAATTTACGGTTATAACTAGAGACCCGAGAATTTTGAGGGTTAATTTCTAGACAAGTTGGGATTCACACACTTGTACTCTCATGTTAGTTTTATAATTGGTCGACGTGTTGTTTAACACCGCCTTTTACTACATAACAACAATCAACCAATAAACAGTTGATATCTGTATGAGAGTATATAAGACTCTAAAGTCTAGCCTACAGGTCATCGCACTCGCGAATTTCTAGGGTCATTAGTTATTATTCCTGTGTTTCGATATATTTCAATTTATTTATAAATGTTTTAACTATTGGAGGTAGTTAAAATTAACGGCTAATACCAGACTTGTCCTGCTTGTTAACTGACACTAACTTGTTAGAGAACTTTCTAACCGCCACGGTAAGTTTGCGGATTTGGTTTTCCTACAACGTTAACTTTGTACGTGTATAGCAAACTGCAATGTCGGTTTATTGCCTAGCACTTTCAAACGCCCAGTTCAGTACATTCTTTTTCTCTAATCACTTAATCATTTACCACATGCCAAAACTATAACTTCTCTCAACGATTGAACACTTCTTGCTCGTCAAATATGTGTTAATCATAGATATGTACGTGCAATTTTTTTTTTTTTTTTTTTTTAATTCTTCAAATGGAAAATAATTTTTTTTCTGTGAGTGTACACCCGCACTTTTGGCATGCGCATGAAGAAAAAATTCGTGGAACATAATTTGGAGATTTCGTTTGCGAATTATAATGTGAGGCAATTTGATTTTAAATATGCATTAAATTTTCTTTTTCTTAAGTACATTTATTAACATCTAATTAGAATCGCTCAGATACAAGTTCTTCATTTACTAACTGGGCCGCAAATTAAAGAAACTTGATCAGGTAAAATTGTTTTGTTGTGACTAACGCGAGATCACGTGCGATGGAATCGGAGATACGTAAGCCACCACTTCAAGCTCTATAAGTAGACACCTGCAAAATTAGCGTTATTATCCTGGGACAAGGTAGACGTCATTTTCCTATAACTTTCTCAGCACGACCCGTGATTTCGTTGGCCGATTGCTTCTACACGAGGTCATGTGCCTGTGTAACTGTGTTACAGGCGATTGGTCACTCTGACGCTGAACTGTTACTCTTGGTAAAAAGAGTCTTTCACGTCGTGCCACAAATACTCTCAGCCAATGAGGGACGTCAGTAGCACGCATAACACCTTGTAGTTTAGTCTGCTGCAGAAAAATAATGCGAATTATGCAGGTCTCTACTTATGGGTCGTTAGAAACGCGAAATTTTCCTGTAGCTAATTATAATTTATAGATAAAATAAATAAAATAAAAAAGCACTATAAAACACTTATGATACATGACTAGAGACCTGCAAAATTCGCGTTTATTATTTGGGGACATGTTAAACATGAAACACACATACCTTTGCAATACGTTTATCGTTGGACCATACTTTATGTGACACACCGTAGGTGAATCTGCACCAACAAAGGAACACTTCACATTTGTGTGCCCCAATCACGTGTGGTTCAGTCAGAGAGGAAGTTTCTTCACAACTATGCAGCAGCCAATGGAGAATCGACTCCGGCTCTAGTGCATACAGTACTGTGAAGTTCAGCCTGATGCCAAATAATAACGCGAATTTTGCATGTCCCTATACATGACATATTTCGAAAACAATGAAACACGTAATGCATGGGGTGATTTTTGGAATGTTGGATTCAAGAAATATGAAGAAACGGCGAATAGTGGAAATGTCTGTAATAGTTGAATGTATTAAACTTGGGGTAGTCTGCGGAAAGCGGTTGCGGCGACGGTAAGAAACGGCAGCGAAGAAGCACGCGCGCAATAAGAACAAGAGTTGCCCGAAGCGACGACTCGCATGCGACTTCCGCCAGACCACACCCAGCGGAGCTGAGGGGACGCCTTCCCTCTCGGGTAGACCTTGGTCGACGTCGGGCGAACGGCCGCGGGACAGCGGCGGAAGTTCAGCCGTCCGTATAAGGACGTGGGTCGTGTGATCTCCGCCGGACCGCCTCCGTTTGAGGCAGCCAGACGCCTTCGACTGACGTCAGGACACCTCACTTACGCGTGTGGGGTGTGGTACCCAGAGGCGAAGCGAGTCCATGGTAAAAGGGCCATTAAACAGTGCTCAAAGAGCTGCACACTTGGGGATCACAAAGGCATACAGGACAACTTATAGAGACGCTCTCCAGCTTATTGCTGGAGAGATCCCTCTGGATCTGTTGGTGGTTCAAATGGGCACGATCTCACGCAGGGGAAAGCGGGGAGTAATTCCCACAGTGGTACTGAGAAATAGAAAGAGGCCACTCTAACAGCTTGGCAGACCAGATGGTACTTTAATGTTAAGGGTCGTCTGACGTACGGTCTGTTTCCTAGTGTAAGGGAGAGACTGAGATTGGAGAAGTGGCTCGAAGTGGGACACTACTCCGCTCAATTCTTGACCGAACACGGAAACTTCCGTGCTAAGTTGTCCTCCTTGGATCTTGTGGGGGACCCTATGTGCGTGGTATGCGGTGTGGAAGATACCTCCACTCATGCTCTTGATTGCCCTAAAATTGAGGACATGAAATTGTAATTTGAGGGAACTCATGGACCTCTCCGTCTCGGGCTCATGCTTCGGGACAGGGACAGGACCAGTAGCTTGTTACAATATCTAACAAGGGTTGGAAAGAAAAGGGAGGAGTTTGACGTCTGATGGTCTGGCCCTCGGTTGAGTAGGGACCTGGACATGTCGGAGATGGACAGCCGGAGGGATGAGACTGGGACAGATGTTGAAATCCTTAATGGGTGATCACATCTTCTAATACCGAACAACAGCCTGTAAGGGTGCATGGGATGACCCCCTGCGTACCCCCCTCCAGGACAGAAGCAAGACTGAAAAGGGAACACGAACTACCCAGGTATACGTCTATAACGCGAGTTATAGACCTAGAACCCCACATGTCAAGTGGACAAGGCTCTCAAGATAGAGCGAGAGAGAGCCACCTGGTTGGCCGTGTATTTGGAATCCTGTGGTTATTGTGCGCGAGGGCTTTGCTCGTCTTACTTGCAACATGAGCAAGCTTAAACGCGATAGCAGACGGAGAACGGTCTGCGCCATGTCCCGTGCCATAGAGGTATGGTCAACGGGGGTGCCCATGGAGGAGGTACGGACCAAACAGCCACGAAATATCGAGGCTGAGAGGGGATTCTTCCTCCACAAAGTTACCCACGAGGAAATCGTTGACAACATCGGAAGAAGCCAAAACGATCGAAATTGACTGGCCGGATGAAAAGAACATGGTGGATGCCGCTGTACAGGCTTGGCCTGCTCAGTCGGATCCAAGTGACCCACAATGGCTGTACAACGAGCTGATCAGGGGAGCGGTGCTAACGAAGTTGGAAGATCCGACAACGTTGACATCTGCTTTTGCCCTTGTCATAAGGAACATGGAGGGGGGAGACAGGGTTTTATTCCCTAGGATGGAGATCGTAGACAGGCTTGTCGTCGCCCAGACAGGCCTACCAACCAAATCTACAGAGTTGGTCACTCTGATTAAAGAATGTTTTTGGCGTAGGGGCGAAAGATTAGTTGAATCTGACGCCCTTCAGGATGCCATCCGCACATACGGGAGGCGTACCTTTGATTACTGTAAGCCTTTCAACGGGTACACTGTGGTCAGGTACTAGTCCTTCTCTTCGGAGGGCATTCTACCACCAGTATGGTCACGCCACATATATGTGACAAGCCCCTCCCCCCGGGAGGGGCCTGGCCGGGTGGAGGAAGGATCTGGGAGGAATGTTCGGAGAATTTGGAAATCTCTCGAACAGGATGAAGCAACACAAGGGATTGGTGAACTGAATTCCTTCCTATTGAGCCTCCAACCACCTGACCTGTAGCAAATACAACCGATCAAGACAAACCTGATTATGACGACATACCGCTGAGCAATGCTCAGGCATATTTTATGGAATTGACAATGCTGATTGTACCTGTATGGTTTTTATTAAGCTGGACGATTGCAAAGCGGAAAAGAGCGCAGCGATGGTTTTGTATGTGCCTGTGTGTGCATGAGTGCCGTTACGGAGTGCAGTTTTTGGGTTTTCGATACAAGCTCTTTGCATCAGGTGGCGAGGTGGAGGGGGATGTTACTGGTTACCGGATATCCCCCGAAACTTAGCCCGTCACAACCCAGATGCACTGAGCCGAGAAGGCAGTTATGGGGATACCGCCATGCTTACTTCAAACGAGTCAGGATTAGCGCAGTCGCGAATTGTAGTTAGTGTGTGAGTGCGTAGTTTAGTAGCAGTGTTCTCTTTCAATTTTCGGACAGCATGGCGGTTTCAAAATTGCAATGTTACCCTGTGGTTACCTGAGATCAAAAGAGCCGATATAGCTTTTTGTTTGTGGACGCTAAAGTAGCGTGGCTAAAAAGTGGTGCTCCAGGTATGACCTTTTAATAGGTATCGGCCACCTGGAGGGGGGGGGGGGGGTTTGGTGAGGCCAGCGCCGGTTCCACCGGGAGCTTTGACGTCAGGACATCCAGCCTCACACCACGTGCCACGACGCTCTGCACTCCGCCCTGGGCTATAGGTAGAGCCACGAGTATTTCGCGAATTAACTCGGAGGCGAGGTAGACTCCAAACACTTGTTCTTTTCTCCTACTGTTGTGAGTGGACGACAGTTCTTTAGACACGCCCCGTGGAATACTGTGAGCCAGTAATAAGCAGGAAGCAGTAATGAGAGTTTTTAACAGTCCTGTACAGAGGCTTCACTTGATCACAGGAACCAATAAGCAAACGATAATGGCTCGAATGTATAGAGGGCTGTCCAGCCTAGATTGCTGCCAACTCAATCCGCGAAATACTCGGGGCTTTAGCTATAGGTTTTTTGCATAAATATCGATACATCGAAATGACGATATTATATGAACGATATATCGATAGGAAGATCCGAAATTCGCGAAAAGATTTCCGCAGATGCTAGATTTCATTACACTACGGGCATGCTAGCTGTTTTCTTTTGCTTATTGGCGGCGTGTCTTTGTTAGAAGATATTCTCCCTCTTAACTGGCCAATCAAAATTAGGTAACTTCAATACTGTGCGTCTTTGATTCGCGGGCAGACACCTAAAGACGTGTAACACGGAAACCATTCAATCGTGAAAGTGGATCTGAGCTGAAGTGTTATGAAATACAACTGGCCGTGAAATCTTTTCGCGTAATTCGCGTGTTCCTATATATCGATATAAATTGTCGATATATTTCAAACATAATTTAAGTATATCAGTATATTCCTCCAGGTATCGCTAGTAAATAGTTTTAAAACTGTATTTTAATAAGATATGTTTTGAACATGAAAATTGAATTTAAAAATTGCTATGTTTACTTTTGCAACGTGCACCCGAAATCGGGCACCATATCTGTCTGCAATGTCACGTTTCCTCAGTTTGTAATATTCCAAGCAGTTTTACATTTGTCAAGTTCTTAAATATATAAAAAAATTAATGTACACAAAATCGATACTTTACTTTCGATATGAAACTATGCATCTATAAATAACAATGAAGTATAAATAATATCGATATTTTGTCACCCGATATGAACGTCCGTAGTAAGCTCGTCTCAGTGTTTAAATGCTGAAACATATCACTGCCTCTACCCTCATATGATATTTTAACTATCACACTGACTGACACGCGCCCAGCAAAATTGGTGACGACGAGATAAAAGCACATCTCATTCATAGTTGCTTCCAACATTCCTGAAGCCTTGCCACAGTTCTGCTTTACGGCTATTCTTACGCCTGGTGCAAATAAAGCTTAACGAAGTCTAGAAAATTACACCAAAGGTAGGGACGGGAGTTTTTCGCGAAAATATTTCACGACCAGTTGTACTCCAAAACACTTTTGTTCATATTCACTTTCGTGGTTGGGAGATTTTAAATGTCACGTGTCTCAAGTGTTTGTCCGCGAATCATGGGCGGTCAGTATGGGAGCGCTTCATTACGATTGGCGCAGTCAAATAGGAACACGTATTCTCCCGCAGAAAAGTGGCCAATAACCAAAGGAAATTGTGATTGTGGACCTAGCATATTGATGTCTAGCATATCCATGAATATTTTCGCGAAAAGCACTTGCCTCTAACCAAAGGGAACACGCACCAAATTCTTGTCCACTCAGTTTAATAATATATTTTGCGTGGGAAGTATTTCTTACTAGGATTTACCAACACGCCTATTTTCTCTTCGTTTTTATTGATAGTAATATTTAATGAAATATTATTGAAAACACAAATAAATAAAAGTGTTACGTTTCAATCTATAAACAGCCAAACTTTTTTTTTATGGCGCTATCTTAAACATATAATCATCAAAAACCTCAGAAAGGCACCTAGTGTATTGATTCTGAAAACGAATACTAAGAGAAGTTATGTTTAAGAACATTTAACGTCAGTTTACTCAGAACTTGGATTTTATATAACAAACCACCTTCATCCACTTGCGCCGTCAATTCAGAGTGAAAGTTTAATTTAACCAAAAATATTATACTTTTATATTAACAGAAATATAAAACGCTTCTGATGCGTGACATATTTACAAAACAAACACTTAATGTATGTAGGTAGGGATAGGAATATTTCGCGAGTTCATTTCAGCACAAGCTAGAGGTCCAACTCTTGTACACTGAAGTCACCTTTACAATTGGATCGCAGTTCATTAGACACACCTTGAACAGCTCTGAACCAATAGCAGACTTGCAAGGAAACAAGTAGCGAGTGCCATACTGACAGGTATGAGGCAACACTGGCTACTCTCTGGGGCAGCAGCCAATGAGCAAACATCTGAGGCTGGAGTATACACAGGACTGCGGAGTGTAGCCTACAGGTAATTGAACTCGCGAAATTTTCCTATCCCTATATATGGGGGCGGTTTTTAAGGGTTTGATTCCAAAAGTATTATTTAACGTCTCCACTCCCCTTCGGCACTGCAGACAGGGACGCGGTGCTGCTTTGAGTCTGGCAGTAAAGTGTTTATAGGCTATTCACGGTAAAGTGAGCATTTTTGAAAGCCCTGCTTAGCATCTACCTGTATGCGCGTTGTGTATTGTTCCGCCTTATGTAAGACTGACATTGCCGTGATTTACATGGGCCTCGTCACTCTATTTATGCGTCGGTCGAATGAAACTGTTAAATGATTAGAAAAGTGAATATTTTACAAATGTGCTTATTTTTACACTTCGATGCATTAAAAATAAAAAGCGAAAGAAAAAACCTCAAGTTATCGAAAATTATTGCTAACACTTTTTTATTCGACATTGAGATATAAAACTACCATCCTTCAATTGTTACCAACTTTTCTGAGCGTAAGTGAAGACTGGCTTTAAGCAAAATAATCTTCTTGGTTTAATTACTGAAAGGAAGTTGGCAGAGCCAAATTTTGCCAGAAAATATCTATAGTTAAAATCACTGACTGATGTTTAGCAGAGCATACATTCGGCAGAACAGTGTTTTGGATTGAAAGTACCTCAGGCGGTTAGCAAAATATGGCAGAATAGTAATTTGACGTTATGTGTGTTTGAATTTGGCATAAAATGGCATTTTACAGATAGAAGTTTGATAAAAAAAAAATTCTCATAATTCACAGAAAATCATTAAGATTGGCTGGAAATTCTGTCAAGCAACTTTTTTGCCAAATAAAAGATTTATGTTTTTTTTTTCTCGCGCCCACTTTTGCGAGTTCGTTATAGTCATAAATTTTTTTTAGAATTTATTTAAAACTCGAGCTCTCTTTTGACATATTAGGAAGCAAATGATTTATATGTATTTCTTAATTTCTAGCAGCTTATCATCGGAAAACAATGTCAGAGCCAGAGATAAAATATAACCCATCAAAATATTTAACTCGGTAAATCTATTACGTCACATTATTTTACGCGGTGATAGAAATAATTTATTGCGATTGTTCTCCTTTCAGACTTACATCCTCGTGCTTTGCTTAACTTTCGTCTTATGAACGTGACAATACAACATTACACCTTGAAAAATGAAAACGACGAGATTTATCTTATTCATATAAATGTAAGGGCGTTATAAAATAATTGTGAACCATGTACTTAAAATTGAAAACCCTTGCTATCTGCAGTTATATAAGTATATTTTAACACACACACGTGTATATATATATATACACTAGCGGACCCGACAGACGTTGTCCTGTACATATGTCTTAAATCTCTCCCCCTCTCTCTCCCCCTCTCTCTCCCCCTCTCTCTCCCCCTTTCTCTCCCCCTCTCTCCCCCTCTCTTTACCGAATTGTGAATCTAAACCATTCTCGAATCCACTTGAACACACACAAAAAATTTCATCAAAATCGGTCCAGCCGTTTAGGAGGAGTTCAGTGACATACACACGCACAGAAGAATTTTATTATGAGGACAGATCGCCACCAGACGTCATCAGTTAATGCTCGTAGTTTTTATTCCAACCAAGATTCTGCAGATTTTTATCTGCTGTAAAATGTATGACTCAGGCAGACCGTATCCAAGCAGGTATACAAACAATCATCATAATCCGCAAAAGAAATGTATGACTCAGGCAGACCGTATCCAAGCAGGTATACAAACAATCATCATAATCCGCAAAAGAAATTTCGAAATGAGGTGCTACTGGCACTTCCATGAATTTATTTACTCACAGCAATATTCAGCCGTTTAACTGTCAAATGTGTTCCAATATGGTGTCAAACATATTGTAATTCGAAGACCAGAACCGGTCGCCTCATTTGCATAGCTGATCTTCTGAATCCACAATTTACATTTTACCTCCAGCATCCTCAGAATTTGCATTTTTAGTGCATATGTCGCTCCAGATATGGAGCCGCGTCGTTGGAATTATTTCCCAACTCAGAGGTCGAAAACTTCCTTCTATCAATAAATGGGTTCTTGTAAAGATGAACAGCTTGAACTATGTGTAAAGGCTTAATAGATAGGCCAAAACAAGAATTAGAAATTTCCACTGCGTTAGGATTATTTAACACAAAATTGTTCACGAAGCGATTTTGTCATTGGTGTATAAGGTATTAGTTTTATTATTTATTTTATCTTACCATTATATCGCCGAAGCTGATGAAATTCTTTGATAGTTGTATACTTACCTTGTAACACAATAATTTAATTCGCAAGTGCGTAGGTATAGGCCTGCAAAATTAACGTGAATTCCACCAACAAAATTCGGCTGCAAGTAGAAAACAGATACGAATATTTTTTTAAAACTTTCTCCTAAGGATGCTACACGCTGTAAAATTGAATTGGATCCATAAGTTCATTGCAAATAGCAGAGGCAAATAAGTGTATCAGGAAACTCCTGTTTGTTTTTAAGATGAGGTTTGATGAGAGCCATAATTTATTTATGACTCACGAGTGTCCGTGCATGAAAACGTCATGCAGACACACAACTTTTCAAGAACAAATGTTGTAAATTTATGATGCATTAAAGTGTTTCTAAATGACATTCTCGTGTGTATGTTCTTCTTTATAAATCGCTGTGCATTGGTTTCTTTAGACGTTTGATAGCGAAAATGTTGTGTTCTGCCCTTTTGAAAAATACTGCACAATTTTGTTTTGAAATTAAGGAAAAAAATGTCTCTAAAACTGTGGAATTAAGTTTAAAATGAAATACATTATTTTCTTTTATTTTACCTAGCGGATTGACAATTCGACGTCTCCACTTCGCGAAAGTTTTTCACCTTGGGCCTACACATTTTTTCATATGCTCACAGTTTCATCACAAGTACTTCTTAAAATATTTACAATATATTTTATATCATAGTTATTCATGTCCAACTTCGAAGGTATTTACCGTCCTTAGGAATGAATTACTTTAGATCAGAAATTGTACTTGCGTTTTCGTGGTATTATTTTATGGCAAGTCTTCCGCCAAAGTTCCACAAAAGCGAACCTGGTTCGATTCATGAAAAAAAGGGGGTGGGGGGGATGGGACTCCGGATATTCGCACATGGGAATCGTGCCGGACGATGCCGCTGATCGGCGGGGTTTTCTCAGGGATCTCTTGTTCCCCCCCGCACTTGCATTCCAGCAATGCTTCATATCCACATCGCTTTACCTTCATCAAATTTCAAGACTCCAATATTAATAGCCGCTCAAAACTTTCCGCTCCACTTCTGCCAAAGTTTTTCGTATATATTATGTTGTCCTGTTTTTCTTTGCTTAAGAAACTTCATTGTGATCGTAATGACATTTGTAAGATAAGCACGTATTGATATCTGTAAAATATTTTGATACGCACACATTACAACGGAAAAAAAATTGTTGTGAGTCCATATTTTGACTATTGAGAATCAGTATAGTGAACTTCTTTTTTAAAATATGTTGTGTACCTACCAACTGACTCTCATTTTAAAGTAGCAAAGTTACCTAATAAGCAGCGACCTTTTAAATTCGCGCTATTATTTTGCATCAAACTAGATTTCACGCTCATATTCGTGCACAAAGTTTAGAATTGTTTATTCTTTGGTGCTGAGTTACCAAGGCTTGTCCAATTAAGTATTGTACAATGGCAAACTTTCTACGAAGGTACAGTGCTTCAAGAATAACGAGGCAACGTATTTTATAGATCTATACTAGTTAGTTATTTTCCATTTACATATCACTACATCACTAACGTTGATTAAATGTTACCTGTGTTGTACCTACATGTGAACCTTTAACTGACTGGCACAAAATGGATTGTTTCAGGCCAGGGGAAGGAGGAGAAGATGGACCACAGCTCCATAAAACACGGGTAAGAATCAAAAGTTCATTTATTTTTAGTTATTTACGATTATACGAAAGTAAAAATGAAAGTTTCCCCCCCCCCCCCCCGCCCTCACTTCGATTCACGTTACATTGTTTCATTTCTTCGGCACCATTACTTGTAGCATTGAGGGAAGTATAACTTATTTGCTTTTGGTTCACGTTCATAGAAAATTACTAAATAAGCAAAAATTTAAAATGTTCTTTCTTTTACCTGAGAGATAAAGAAACACTTCAATATTCGCGAGGATCTCGTGGTTCTGTTTAATTTTTGTTTCGTAATTGTTCAGATTGCCTTGATTTTCTGCCGTTAAAGTTTGAAAAGACAAGTTGTGTTTAAATCTGTTCTGAGATTTACCTAGTCGACGCATTTTGGGAAATAAATAAAAATGAATTGTTAAAATAACGGGATGGAAGGATTGGCGTTTGTGTGTATTTCAGATCTCCTTTTGAGAAAACTTTTTTGAATGTATCTTAAGCACTAAAAATAAATCATCCTGGTATTTATGTTCGAATGACTGCAGTCGTGCAAGAAAAGACGCCTATTTGTACTGCTTAGTGATTTAGTATGTCATTAAATATTCAAAATTGAATGATACAATAAATACCGAGGTCCCCGTACATGAATCTGTACAAACTGTATTAAGACTTAAGCGAACGGCAAATTCAATGACAGCAGCTATAATTACGTACTTAACTTGGTGTGCAGAACCCGTCCTGTCTTTCAGTGCAGTGCGTATACGCAATTAAGGCTTGTATTCCTTCGCGCCCATTGCTCCGCGACTGTCACTTTTGACCGGCGTAACTGGTTTAGCATTGTGCTCTTTTCTTCCTAGTGTTGATCGCTGGAGACGTAAGCGTCTGTCACACGGCGAGCGTTCATCTCCGTTCCCAGGCTGGTAAGAGACGCAAGTTTGCCAACGACCGTTCCACGCGCGCAGGTATTTATTCAATTCGTGCTGCACGTCGACTGCGTTCCGAAATGACTGCGAAGTATTCACGTTCTCCAGAAGACGATGAAATCCTTGTGAAAGTTGGGGGCAAGTACCGTGGCCTTTTTATTTGACACACAAAAACTACCGTGACCAAAAATTGAAGGGCTTTATTTTCATTTGAAATCACATTGCGCGAGGCATCGGAAGATCGGGCTGAAGCAATAATTACTTTTTGATTTAATCAGACATTAGTACGCGTAGAGTATTTTGTAATTATTGCTTGCCAATCTCAAGGAATACGATTGCCATAGACAGTGATGAGGAATAATTAGAGTACGGGTTTTTTTGGCGAAAGAAAAAAAAACCGAGCGCACAGTAGCATCAGTACTACACCTCGGCTGTTGTCATACATCAGTTGGCTGCTGGTATCGTTTCCGCGTTTGGCCGAGCTTTCAGAATTCTGTAACTCCGTCAGTGAACCTTGGTTATTCGTGTGCTAGCATTCAACACAAACCAGAACATGTTTCAGCCAATCAAAAAAGGTGGACGCCTTCACAGTGCTTCGAGCTGTATCTTGTCTCGAAATATTTTCGCGAAATATCACTGCCCCTAGGGTAATACTTTTGTGATATCAGATAGGAAAATGAACATATGTAGATAGTAGACTGCATATAGAGTACATAGATATCCATAAAACATAACCAATGTAGGTTATACGGATACATAAAAAAAACAGCAGACATATAGCAACGAACTGTGCCATAAATTCATAGATAATAATTGAGTAAAAGTTTAATTTAACCAAAAACATCATACTTTTATATTAACAGAAATATAAAACGCTTCTGATGCATAACATATTTACAAAACAAACACTTAATGTATGTAGGTAGGGATAGGAATATTTCGAGAGTTGATTTCAGCACAAGCTAGAGGTCCAACTCTTGTACACTGAAGTCACCTTTACAATTGGATCGCAGTTCATTAGACACACCTTGAACAGCTCTGAACCAATAGCAGACTTGAAAGGAAACAAGTAGCGAGTGCCATACTGCCAGGTATGAGGCAACACTGGCTACTCTCTGGGGCAGCAGCCAATGACCAAACATCTGAGGCTGGAGTGTACACAGGACTGCGGAGTCTAGCCTACATGTCATTGAACTGGTGAAATTTTCCTATCCCTATATATGGGGCGGTTTTTAAGGGTTTGATTTCAAAAGAATGCGTATAGCAACGGCCTGAAAAACGACACCAACAGCAGTACATACGAACGCAGACGTAGTTGGCACGCGTCGAAGCTTGGAGAGAAGCATCACTAAGTTCGTCGCTGGCGTCCCAGTGCCGCGAGATCATCACTTGCGGAGGAAAGCCTACCAGTGCTGCCACAACTGCTTCGGAAAGAAAAACCTTTTTTTTATTAGCCCCTTGGTATTACTGGACAGTGTGCATGTTAGTAGCTGCTAATCGTATTTCACACAACTCCAATGACACTGAACGAAACCATTTTATTTTTCCTTATTTATTTTTTTGTTAACTGAAATTTAGAGCACGAGATTATTTTTCGGAGGAAAAAAAAAAAAAAAAAAAAAAAAAAAAAAAAAAAAAAAAAAAAAAAAAAAAAAAAAAAAAAGAGGTGTCTCCGTTAATTGGCAAAGAAAAATGATACATGCGTTTTTAAATACAACGTCTACGGGAACCAGAATTCATTAAATACTTTAAATAAGCAATACTTCATATATCCAAATGATATTGCGTTATTTAGTATATATTTCTGAAATGTAACTAAAAATCATAATAGTAGGATTTTGTCCAAATCTGTATGGTTGCACAGGTAGGTACTACAGTACATAATTAAGCTCCGGCAAGATTTAATTCTAGAGTATTACTTTCTCAGTCCTCTGAGGTGAAATTGGTCACAAAACAGGAAAGAATTCCTAGTTTATAGTATTATATCAAATCAACTTACAAACAGGTGGCAGAGATGTCGGTTGAAAACTATATTTATAGATATGAAATCATATCCAATATTTTATCAGATTGGAGTAGGCCATAAACATTAGAAATAAAAATTCATTTTCATTTAGTGAAAAGAACCTGCTGTCTTCCAAAATCAACAAACTCCCTAGCAATCTACACGCCGAGGTTGGCTCAGAAAATAAACATGAATGAAATACCAAATATAATGCAAATAATTATTGACAGCATAAGGTGGCGCTGCAAAAAAAAAGCAGGATGTTAGGCATACCCTGCCTATATCGGCTTACAAAAACTACTAATTTAGTTTAAGTATGTTAGAATGAGCACCACACTACACAAGAATGCAGCATCACAGATGTGTTTCAATTTGTGTGTTAAATTTCCCTGTGTTTCATTGCCACCTGTCTAATGAATGTGACGCTCATACGTCTCAATTAAACCTCTGCAAAAATGAAGCGAGCCACATTAAAAACAGCATACGGAGGTATAATTGAGACTCGTTATCACCAAAACAGTATGCTACATTCAGAGAGAACATTTTGTCCTCTGAGAGTGCGGTTCCCTCGCCTTTAATTGCATCAAGCCGTCGCGTATTTGGGAGGCGATGGGAGGAGAGCCGAGGATCCGTGGGCGGCCTCGATACTCGCCGCTAATGACGTGCACTCAACAATCTTTTACCGATCTCAATCTTTATTTTCATTTGTGCACACAAGCTAATTACTATTTTGTACTAGCGGGCAAGGAACCACGAAGGTATATAATTTAAGGAATATCGCTTCACGCCATCTTGCATTTATCCGTTTTTCGGCGTAGTCTACATTTCAGTTGGTTTAACGAAATTTTTCGCGCGACACGCATCAGATAATAGCTTCTCAAGCATCAACAAAGTTTTTACGGCATCACTGCCTTCATTTATTTCCAACTGGTAATTGCTGGGTATAAATAGGTGGGTTTTTCTTGCTGGCGATCAAACAGGCAAAACCAGCCACAGTAGTCAACCAATACCAACTTTATAAAACGTACAGAGCAATAACCTGTGTCCCATCGTCCCGTAAAACGTAACTCAGAATCTTTCTAAAGGCTGTTCACGATAAAGTGAGCACTTTCGAAATCAACCTTAGGAAAAAGTCACTGCCCTGTGACGGCACGACCTTGCGAAGACTCCGTAATGGAAACGAGTATTGAATAATGTTAATTGATAAGTGTACTTGATGAATTTGTAATTTGCTGCACGACTAGCTTTAGGTTCGTGAATAATAAAACCAGAGAAGGAATGTTAGATTTAGAACCAACATTGAGGGTGATTATGTATTTACAAAATTTTGTAGGAACTCCAATTGTGCAATACTCTTTACCGAAACTAGCCACCAAAACAAATTTCATCACTTACAAGTTTTCTGAGACGACATATTGTGTTTCATATACTGCACATAGCATCTTTTAACCATAATTATTGACATCAGAATAAAACATACTAACTTATTCTTCATAAATTCTTAATAAATAAAATTCCACAGACCAACTCATAAAAGTGACCAGATGTGTTTTAACTTTTGTTACATACAGAATAATAATAATCAAAAAACAAAAAACAATCGCAGGCAGTCCATTTCCATCGAATGCCGTTCCCTGCCGAGGACACCAGATGTCGGCCCGCACACAGGGCTGCACGAGACGACTCAGCGAACAGCATCAGAAACATTGGTGTGTCACTGCCTCTGCCTGCATACATTTTAACGAACGCATTAAGAGACATGCGCCCATTAAAGTTGGTAACAGTGGATGAGAAGTAGTTCCATAGCTTAACGTCGAATATAAAGTGTCAGGTAATTATTTGCAATAACGTATATAATTCTTTCGATCTATGGTTCCTTAATGCATCGGAGTGTTAAAAAGAGGAAATTTGAAAAATATTTACTTTTCCAGTAATTTCACAGTTTCACTTGGCAGACGCATGAATAAAGTGATGTGGCCCGTGGCAATGTTAATTTTACATAAGGCGGAAGAATACACAACGTGTATACAAGTAGATCTTAAGCAGGGCTTTCAAAAGTGCTCATTTTATCGTGAATAGCCTACAGTAGGTTGTTGCGAAAATTCTACAAATCCACGATGGCGGGGACTCAAACCTATCAACGCCTTAACGAATCATTAATTTTTTCTCTCAGGTGTTGCAAAATAAGAAATATTCGGCGTGAGAAGTACTGACTAATTATTCCTTACAATATCTGTCATTTTGGAACCTATGGAGTGGGTTTCCGCATATACATCATACAAAAAACACAACCAACTATAAACTATTGGTGTGTCAGCGATAACCAAATACTTTGCCTAGGGAAAGGCAATGACGTCATTGGTTCCAAAACACTTTTAGTCCAGAACCACTTTTCGTAATTGGGCCATTTTAATTGTTACATGTCTTCATCTGTCTGAATGTCAATCACGAACTGTCGGTGTCAAAGAAAATCCTGACTTTCTCACTTATAAATAGGCTATTCCCGATAAAGTGAGCACTTCTGTAAGTCCCTTCGTTTGGAATAATTGTCAATAAAAATAGTTCATATTAGACATACGAACGTTAACATTCGAGTGCAGTCGAATATTCACACTGTGTTTATTACTCTTATGGTAATATTTATTTTAAAAAGATGGTTAAAGAATAAAAAAAGGCTGAAAGTAAAATAGTAACTAGGCCGTCAAATGCACCCACTTTACCGTGAGCGCCTTTGACTCTTCACAAAGCGACCGGCGACCAGCAACCAGAGGAAAGCTGAATGTGCACACGTAGAACGTTGAAGTCTAGCCACCACGTAAATCTTTCCCGAAAAAACAGGCGGCCCTGCTCATTGGTTCTACCTTCTGGATCCGTACAGCACCGATCATGATTTCACATATTCTACAGCGTGTCGAACGTGAACGGATGTACTAGGGATAGCGTGTTAAGAGGTTGCGGTTACACTTGCTGGATTCCAACATCTTATGTACACACCGGCAGTTTTCCTCTGATCGGCCGTATGCCTTCGTCTCAGAGTATAGGCTGTTCATGGTAAACTGAGCACTTTTGGAAGCCCTGCTTGAGATCTACTTGTATGCACGTTGTGTTATTATTTCACCCCATGTAAAATTAACATTGCCGTGGGTCTCATCACTTTATTCATACGTCGGTCAAGTGAAACTGTGAAATTATTATAAACGTAAACAGTTTATAAATTTACTTATTTTTACACACTGAGGCGTTAAAAAAACAGAAAGATAAAGATATAATTTAAATTATCTCTGATGGTTACCTAACACATTTTATTCGACGTTAACATATGGAACTACTTTACCCTCCATCGTTGCCAACTTTACCGGGTGTATGTTAAGATATGTGCAGGCAGGGGTAGTGACATTATTTTAAGTTTTATTTTAAAAGTGCTCACTTTATCGTGAACAGCCTTTAGTATACAGAGGTGAAACAGTCGCTTATTCCGCGAACTCTAACCGCACACGCCACCAAAATGGCGTCACTTTCCATCAACATGTCGGCCAATAAGGAATCCTTCAGAGTACGTGGTAGCCAGTCAGACGCAGGGCCCGTTTCCAGAGCCTCCAGCAGCCAATTAGCGAATGGGCACGCCCATATCAAAGAAACCGCCAAGCCAATTCGTCTGTGTATTCTTATCTACCCACTCTGTGTATCTGAGTAAAGCAATCATAGTAAAATTACTCCGGTATTGAATATCTATGATTCGCTGGCAGTCACATAACTAGAGATCCGAGAATTTCGCTGGTTTATTTCTAGACAAGCTGTAATTCACACACGCGTATGTTAATGTTACTTTTGTAATTTATAGATGTGTTGTTTGACACCTCCTGGAGATAAATGAGCCAATAACAAACATGCAATAAATTGTGCGCCCAATCACCGCAATTTACTACCGCAACATTCAGCCAATAAACTGTTGATATCTGTATGAGGGCATATAAGGCTGTGAAGTCTAGCCTACAGGTCATTGCACTCGTGAATTTCTCGGGTTTCTACACATAACATCCAATAGCGAAAGTGGATATGAGCTAAATGTTTTTCAAGTACGTCTAGGCAAGATTTTTTTTTTTTAATCTGATGTCCCTATTTATCTCGAGTGCAGCAGGCTGCAATAGAGTCCATGATTTCCCGAATGCGAGTCATGCATTTTAACCGCATGACCAGACACACTCGATCATTCATTAGGTAAGTGCTGTTTCGTTTTACCGATTTTTAATTACAAAACTTACAACTTCTATAAAATTAAATAAATGTTAAAGTAGAGCCCTCGTTTTTCGTGTGTTTCAGTTTAGAGAACAAAACAATCTCCAGTTATGTGCCGTAGGCCTAAATATCTCCAAGGCTCAGCTTTACCCACCATATCGGTTTCTTACATTAATATCATTGTAAAGTAAAATTAAAAAAAAAAAAATGCCACTACAGCAGTTTTGTTATTTGCATTTATCTGCGCTGTAGACATGAGATCCGAACCATCAACTTCAAAGTTTGTGGCAGGCAGCGAATATAAACTTTAAAATACCAATACGTCCCTGCCTCTTTACAATTATTAGAGACCTGAAGAACTCGCGGATTCATTTTGAGACAAGCTAGAATTCAAAACACGTCTGTTTATATAACTTTAACCATTGGTCCACGCGACGTTTGACACCTCCTGGAGAATGCAGGGCCCAATCGTCGCCTTTCACTATGATAGCAGACAACCAATGTGCAGTTAATATCGGCGTATTTGTACATAAGACTGTAGAGTCTAGCCTGCAGGTCATCGAATTCGCGAATTTTTCAGGTCTCTAACAATTATAAAATAACACGTAGTAAAATTAAGTACAAAAATGTTAAGCAAATCGTTAAGTGTTTGTTTTGTAAACTCATAAATTCTCAATAATTACACTTAGACTGAAATTATGACACAAAAACGAAGAATTTCTGCATAATTCGGGCCGTAATTTTATGCTGTTGGTGTTTCATCCAATATTGTAAATTTAATTTTTATAGCAAATAACTGAATTTTAATATGATTTTTATTTGTTTATGTTATGCAGCGGAGAGGACAGTGGTGAGTTCTTATACAATTTTTTTTTTTTTTTATTTTTATTTAAAAGTCAAGAAAATCCTCAGCTGTGAGTCAGACTGTATCATAAGTACGCTATGTATTATATGTTTTTTTAAGAAATCCTTATCCACATCCAAAAAATATTTATCGATCTATATGGATATATTGTATGTTTGGGTCTTACAGGAAAACCACGTTGTGTCTGAGTGTAAACTTTTGAATTTGGCTATGGACTACGTACTTGAAAATATAGGGCAATAAAATAAAGTCGAAGTATTCTCAAACAAGTGACCATTAAACACTTCTGTCACGTGTAAATATATCATTTTAGACGTTGCAATGAACATTTTTTCTTCGCACATGTACTAGTGTAACCATTCGTCGTATATAGCGACGAAAAAAATGTAAGTTTTTTTGTTCTATGTTATTCGCAGCAGCTTTCTATGAGAGTGGAGAATACAGTCTCAACAACTAATTATATCTATAGTCTATTCGCGGTTTCTTCACACGCGTTGAATAAAACCTTTGAAAAATCTCCCAATGTGTGACATGTTTAGATATTTCCTAAACATGCCCTGCATCAAAAGCGTTTTATACCTCTATTAACATAAAAGTATTTTAATTTTCGTTAAATTAAAGTTTTGCCTATATTAAAATATAAATTATAATATCTCACTTTTAATTAATATGAATAAAAACTGTGAGAAAACATGTCTCTGTAGCGACTAGTAATAAATAGTTCACATGAAAAATATTACTGCAAGTAAGTGCGCACGAATTCGGTGTGATGTCCTTTGGTCTGATTTGATAGACGTAGATCAGCTTAGTTTGCACGAGGCGGAGGAATAGGCTGGAAGTAGAACTTTAGCAAGGCTTCAGAAAAAGTGGGAAATAACCGTGAATGGATTATATCATACTTGATGGACTTCTATAATTGGATGTTATTTTCTTCTGTCATGCACAGTGTCGACCATTAATATCACTTCCTGTGTAAAAGTACCATATGTAGTATAGAGCATTGTGATTGCTAGGGTCAACCCTTTCACTTCCACACTAATTTATGGTTTGTGGTGTCGCAAATAAGAAATGTTTTGATGAGTGTTGTACCTAAAGCTGACAAAGGTAGGTGGTTAAATAGTTGTGCTTGTCGTCTCGTCGACATCAAGGTCATTAGAGACGGAGCTCACAGAGAACTTGCTTCGTAATTGCAGCCAATAATCTGAAGGCTGTATGTTCGGTGTTTCAGTGATATGAGTCAGTCGTAACGCAGAGCAGCTGCGCGGTTTATAAATCAGTTATCGCCACATGGTAAAATTTTCTGTAGTTGTTAAAAATATTTCTTGGGAACTAAGTAGTTGCCAAAGAGTTTCTTTGTAAGTCTACAGATGTAATATTGTATATTTGCGACACGTTATTTCAGAAAACATACAACATGTTTATAATGAATTTGAAGTCAACACTTGTTTGCTGAAACTCAACATTAGTTTTGCATATTCCACACTATGGTTGAGGCCCTAGCTTAGTCCTTCAGGTAAGAACCAAGCAAGGACGTACATCCAACGAAACAAACCAACGACCAAGTCGTCACAGCAGTAAATATAAATCCATAAGGGCTAATGGATTAACAGGGTTGAAGATACTAACTACCAGGTAAAAACACATGAGTTATCAAAAATAACTAAATTCAAAGTTCTCAAAACCCACATTACAATTTTTACAATCAATATAATATTGATAGAAAGAGCTATATTCAAAGCTCTCAATACCCACATTAGATATTTCAACAATCAATATACTACTGATACAAAAATCCACCACATCTACAAAATGGCAATTGGATTTCATTTGCACACAATGCTTGAAATATTGTACATTTTTAAATTTACTTAAAATACAAAATATCAAAATAACAGCTTTTTATCATTTCCGAAGACTGAAAATTTCATTGACAATATCCGGGTAACATCCCCACAATTCTAAATATTTTGATCTTTATGGCTAGTTAAAACAACTACTACAGCCAATCAAATTCTCCTCTATCTGGAACATAGAACGGGCTAAAATGCAAGTTAAAGGCTAATTTAATAAGACTTAGATATAATCTCTTGCATTAAAACTTTATTCATAAAAGTTTTAAAATCTTGGTTTGCAAAGAGTATCTTATTCTATTAAAAACTGGGAATTCTTTTAATTTCATAACAGTAAAATTTATTGTACTTTAAAGTTTTTACATAACCAGGAAATTCCAATACTCTACAAATTACTGGCTAACAACACCCATTTTTACAGCAAACTGGCCTTATGGCCCTAATGTTGTGTACTTGGCCAGGTCTCTCTACTTTACCAGCCCGCTGGAGGGACCATTTATAGTCAAAAAATTAACAAGGGAAAATTCCCCACCAAATTTCTTATTGGCTTACCCTCTCCTCCAATCAAAATAATTTCCGGCAAAACTAGTGCTACCTTTATCAAAAATATCACTCAAGACTAGTCTTTAGAAGTATAGAATCTTCTGGTGGTCACATAGTTTCCGGCACAGTAGCGCTCTGTTTACGGCTGTTGCCCACAACTGCCGTCCATCCAGCGCTCCTAGCGCCCCAAACGGGCAGGTAAGTAAACACGCAGGCAAAGAGCGTCGGCCATTTTCAGTCCTACACGGGTGCGCGAGCCAAGTGGTCGCATGTCTATGCACCAGGGAATGTCACTGCAGCAACACGTATTTTTTTCACGTTCGGTGTCAACTCACATCATTTCTTCAAAAGGTAGAGTGTATTAAAGTATAATTAAATAATAAACATGTCATATTAGGGAGTATTAAGTGCAGCAAAAATGCGTAATGTAGCTGGGTTGGCGATCAGCCGACAAAACAGACAAACTTGTAGCAGGCAGGGAAGTTGACGGTAAAATTGGAGTGGCGAAAATTTGTAGTCATGAGACTCCTTGTCTCATGGTTTTGTAAAATTTTGTATATTTTATTTGTAATACTTCAAAAATATTGGCCACTAGTTTCCAAAGAATATATTGCACAAATACAAAAAAATAAAAATAAAACATTTAAGGGAAAGATAATTGTGAACTGAATCTCGCAGGATACAGTACCCGTCAAATATAATCTTCCCGTGCAACGTAAGTACATTCTAAATCTTAATCAGTGAAGGGCCTACGGTGGTTGAGCGGTTAGCCCGTCCGCCTCCCACCAAGTCGATCCGGGCTCAAACCCCGGCCGGGTCACTCCGGACTTCAGCATGTGGGAATCGTGCCGGACGATGCCGTAGGTCGGCGGGTCTTCTCGGGGATCTCCCATTTCCCCCGCCCTTTCATTCCGGCGCTGCTCCATACCATCTTCAATCACTCTCATAGGCTCTCAATACCTCGATGTTAAGAGCCGTCCAAATCTCATCACTCACTTAATCAGTGAGAATTTCACTGTTTCAATCAGTCAAACGTATCTGACTGATTCAACAGTCACTTCAGTTAATTCGACTGACGAAACAGTGAATAATTGCCAGATTTCCTTCACTTGTTGATTTTAGGACATTTTTCTCTGATTCATCTGTTTTTTTTTTCTGTTTACTCAGTGATTTATTTTTGACTGATGGATCAGTTAAACAGCGTGTAATAATAGCGGTCAAACAACGTTTAAAAATGGCCGTTAAATAACGCGTATTAAGTGAAATAACAACGAATAAACTAGTAAAATCAATACAAATTACCTTCTAAAATGTGTTTCGTCTTTCAAAACGACATTTTATGAGGTAACAGGAACACACAGTCTTTCATTCCGTTTTTACGTCTTTCATTTCGTTTTCATGTAATCGTCATATCGCTGTTTGATGGTTTAAACTGCATCTAATGCTATGAAGAGACGGCACTCCGTTTTAAGAATCTTAACAGTGCCAATTAAACAAAAAAACGAGAGGTAAGAGCATAAAATTCAAATCTTCATGATTTCGCGGCGAAACTCTAACACATAATATTTTTTCCTCCCATAATTTCAACTTGGCGTGGTAGCAAAAGCGGTAAGGTAATGGCGTAGAGTCGAAAGGTTTGTGATTTCAATCCCGGCCACCTGCAGGAATATTTTTCCTTTAAATTGCGCAATATAAATAGTAACAATCGTAAATATGTTTATTTCACGTAATTATTTGGTTACAATCAATAAAAACCATTTTTAATTCGCCAATGTAGTCGGTCCTTACTTAATCAATCAGTGAAATAAGTTCACTTCACTAATTCAATCAGTGAAATTTTTCACTGAAACAATAAGTCGTTTTCCACTGATTCTAAGTGGAGCCATTTACACTGATTTGAGTAGTTGAATTTTACTGCCAATAAAGTGTTTTCCCACTGATTCGTATTTAGAGTGTAGAATGTTGTCTACAATGGGCATGGAAGAGTTAAAGTATGCAGAAAAAATGTCACCTAATATAATTTGCTTACAAGGGCAAGGGAATTACTTTGCTTTCTCAGTGTAGACGATTCCCCAGATAACGCAATCCTTGGAGAAATAACAGGTTCATATTTGGGCGGGTGGCGGAGGGTTGGCAAGGGAACGGGGAGAGTGTTTCCCCGGTGCGAAGGGTATTAGGAGGTGCAGGCACAAGCTTATCGATGATATGCCCTTAAACCTAAGATTCTGAAGTTTTTTTTCCTTTAAAGTTCACAAAATTCCGCAGGATACGTTGATCACAAAATAAAAGTCCAAACTTCCGCGCTGTATTAAAATCATGTGACATCTTACGATGGTTAATAATTTTCTGTTGTAGTGTTTTGGTGACTTTGGAACTTTGGCTGTATAACACAGTTTACATGTTGCTTTCTAGACATAACAAAATTGTAAGTAAATCGTCGTAACACGTACGCTGGTTTGTCAATAATTCACGTCCGGGAAGCCAAAACCATTGCGATAATAAAATAAGATCTTTTTAAATTTCGTTAATGAAATTCGTTTAAAGTCTCGTTCATTAATGATAACATTCTACAAATTAAATTCCAGTTAGAGTAAGTTAAACTATACTTCTGGAAAATATTCTAGGCCTACTACGTATATTCATTTCGCATATAACAACATTTACTTCGCCATTCCGAAAGTTCATTGTGCAAATTAGAATTCTTGAAGAATAGAAATATCAATTTCAATCATAAATTGGGCTAGTTTACAATTCTAATTCTAATTCTGGAAGTGTTTTGCTGTTTATAATAAATTATTATAGAAAGTAACATTTCAGAAAAGAACATTTATATCGTATTGGTAGGGATGGTGGTTTATCGAGGGAAAAATTGACTGATAGAATTCAACATACTGTACACATGCCCGACAATTTCTTTCCTTATTGGCTTGCGTGAAGATACTACCCCTTTTCACTGGACCAATGAGGATTCTGATACTATAAGGCAGAACGTTCGTCATTGGTCTGCAAACAACTTCGCCGAGTCTAAACCCTTGTTCATCCAATCATAAAAGAATAAACTAGCTAGCGTGTTATAGGAGATACGTTGGCTCAAACAATTTCCCCGATTTTCCACCATCTCTACGTTTTGAATACTGAATAGTTATTGATAGATAGGTGATGCAAAATTTTAGTCTTTTGTCAAGGTAAACAATTTCTGTATTTTTTTTAAAGAGAATAATGTTGCTTATCCGAACTGTTATTATAGACATAATCTACTGCAACACACTTATAGTTGCAGAAAAGCTTCAATATTATTATTTTTTAGCTTAAACATTTCATTTATATAGTCTACTAGTAAAGGATGCTAACTTCATATATGCTTCATATGTTATCCGTTATAGTAATGAATTTTCCAGTCGAAATAGGTGGGCTATTTAATTGTGAATAACACGCTTGTAATTGTGCGTGAAAAGTCGCCAATATTGGACCGACGGCAATAATTTGGCGGGTAGGTATAGCTGGCAGGCTGGCAAGCGAATATGCAGGTATTTACTCCCCTCCCACCCCGCAATCACCTCAGATTGGCAGAGCTCCAAAGTTCTAAGTTACTGCGGCGCTACTACAGCATGCCGACATTAAATGCGCCACTCCTGTGTTCTTGTTAAAGCCATGCAAATTTCGCGTTTAGCGCCGCGTTACATTGTTCTTAATGCACGCATGCCTTGACATGATTTCCGTCACTTGGATGCAGTTCGTCACGCCTGAGTGACTGTAAACTGGTAACAAAAAAAAAATTGATTATGGCGTGTCGGATGCCTGCTGCATGTTAAGGAGCAAACGGTTTCTCTTTGTTTCGGCAGCCAACGAACAAACGAGGTCAACAAGTTTATACGGGTGCACGAACTTAGCCTTTTGCCAGTTAGTGGTGTGAATTTCGCAGGTTTCTAATAGTTGACTTTTTATTCACAGTGTCCCATTGACAGAGACCTGCAAAATTCGCGTTAATTATTTGAGGGCAGAATAGACTTTGAAACGTTATACGTTTATATTGGCTTTATTACTGGGCAACAGTTTACCTAGCACCTCCCGGACGTGTTTGAACCAATAAGAAACAATAAATGACAGCATGGCCCAATCGCGTCCAACCAAGTCGAAAGGGGAAAATGGCACCTGACTTCTGCGGCGGCCAATAAACCAAAGACCCTGACTCGAAGTGAAGGTAATCGTGCAGCTAGAAACTAACGCGAACTTTGCAGGTCTCCGCCCATAGAGTTCAGTAAAGGAAGTGCCTGACGTGTCGGAAATATCGTTCGGTATTGATCAAACATTCCGTAGCCTCATGGTGAAATCTCGCGAAAATATTTCAAGACAAAAATTTTTTTAAAACGCTATTGGGTCGTTCACGTATCTTCGTTGGCTGAATTACTTTTCGAATCATTTTAACTGTCTGCTCACGAATCACGAGCCGTGCCGATGTCGCTGAATTATGTGTGGTCAAATACAAAAACGCCTTCTCGAGCAGACTACAGCCAACGGCAATAGACAAACTGCTGTTGGGTGCTTACAATAGGTACTGAAGTCTACCGTGTACTCATATTTTGTTCGCGAAAAAATCGCTCGCTATATAAATAGCTGCTGTCAGCAGCATGGTAAACAAATATGTCTTTATATGTCCTGATATACCGGATGGTTTTAAACAACACCGCAAACTCCATGGCAGCTTATTCCAAACGAAGATATAAAACGGAAATGTATATACATTTTTCACTTAAAGTGAATCAAACCATTGAAAAATAAATTCGCGTATGAAGTGTTTATATATTTCATAAATATATCTTGTATCACAAGCGTTTTATACCTCTGTAAATATCCTTATTTTTCATTTAGTTTAGTTTTTTTTTCTGTATGTTTCTTATAAATTATAATATTTCATTACTATAAATACGAATAAAAACAGTGAGAAAAATTGTGTGTTGGTAACGCTTAGTAAGAAATAGTTCTCATGCAAAATATCATTACAACTGAGTGCGCACGATTTCAGTGAATTATCCTTTGGTGTAATTTTCTAGACTCGGATAAGCTTTGTTTGCATGAGGCGGATAAATATCCTGGAAGTAGAACTCTAGCAGGGCTTCAGAAAAGTGTGGAAAAACCGTGAATGGATTATATATATATTTTTTCTACTTGTCAGGAAACACACAGTCTGTTTTCAGAGTTACGCCCGGATTTCTCGAAAACTGCTCATACGACAGTGTTCGACAGTGATAAGTTTTTTGTTTATTTATACGTGCTGCTTTATAAGTATAGACCTGAAGAATTCGCGGATTCATTTTGAGACAAGCCAGAATTCAATATACGTGAGTTTATATAACTTCAGCAATTGGTCCACACGGTGTTTGACAATTCTTGGTAAACGCGGGCCCAATCATCGCCTTCCACCGTGACAGCAGGCAGCCAATGTGTAGTTGATATAAGCATATTTGTACACAAGACTGTAGAGTCTAGCCTGCAGGTCATTGAACTCGCGAATTTTTCAAATCCCTATTTATAAGGTGCCTTTAAAAATCTCTTACATCTTAAGGTTTCAATGTTCCATCCACAAATAATATGCCAACCAATATGTTTCACTATGAAGAGGGACGATATTGCCAGACGTATTTTCAGAGGTGTAAGATTGCCTTACAACAAAACACCGTAGGACTATTTGCTCCTTAATCGCGTGTTTTGTAATATTTTGAACGAAAACCATTTTATAATTTCTCTAGGGACCTTCGAGATTCTTAAGCCCAAGAAGTATTTGTACCCTATAACCTGTTAACTCTTCTTCCCAATTCCTATATGTATTAAAGGTTCTCTTGGTAGTGGTTTCTTATTCTCTTTTAAATAATTTTTATTTTATCCTAACTATTAAATTCAAACTATAAAAATTTGCTATGTATATTAAATAGAATAATGATAATGTGCAAAAAAAATTTAAATTCGAAATATAAAAAAAATTACTATAATGATTTCCCTTGGACACTAAAAAAAAAAAATTATAAACTAAATAGATGACAATTGTTGGCATTGATGTCAAACGAACAATATCAAGACATCATTATCACGCAAATAAATGTACACAACACCTCAACAACAAATAATTAAATAACAATACTAACGCAACAACATAACAACATCAATATTATCAACACAACACTGACACCAATGCAACACAACACAGACATAAACACAGCATAACACGGGCACCTCAAATGAACAACACCAGCCCTCTGTCTCCACTTAGGGAAGACATTAGGGTAGGATGAGGTGTCCAAGTGAAGGGGACTGAGGCACCAACTTCATTTGACTTTTATTTTAAAAATCAACGTAGTTTTCTCTTTTAGTGTGTCGTTTAGCATTCTGTAATTTTAAATACCATAACTATAAATTTTACGCCTCGACAAGTTCTATATTTCGACAAATATTAGTTATGAAATCTTATAATTTTCATAAATGCGACCAGTAATGGCATTCAGTCGGGAACTGGTGGCATTCTAACACTTTGTAGACTATGCTTGAGTGTAGCTCGACTAACGCTAATTTGAAAATTTCTTTTGTTGTTCAGATCAAAACTCGCATGGATGTGCAGTCTTTGTACGGCTAGTGTTTAACACGACCTCACAAGAACTCGACAGCGCAGTAACAATGATATTGCTAACGATAGAATTTCTTTTTTTTTTTATAGCCACTCAGAGAGACATGAGTGATTGTAAAGTCTTTTATACGATAAAGGACATTTGATTGGGTCAATATCAGCTTGGCTCGCCGTTGTTTGATGACCGACCAGTAATGAACGCTGTAGAGTACAGGGTAGTCTCCGGTGTGGTATGGACCAATAGGACGATGGCGAGTTATAACGCAGGCACCAACAGAACCGGTGTTCTTGCAGTAGTTTATATAGGTGACTCACTTTGTGTTTCTCCTAGGTACCAGTAAATGTGTGCAGACGTCAATGCGTTAATCTGTTTTGCTGTGTGGCTTGGCTTGAGCGGCGGTGAATGAATGCAGTGTGTGTGTGTGTGTGTGTTGTTGATGCGATGCGTGTTGCGTGTTTCGCAGGCGCGTGCAGACGCTGCCCGTGGTGCGGCGTGGGCTGAAGGACCTGCGCTGCTGCGACGGCGACGCTGTAACCTTGGAGTGCCGCGTCCAGGCCACACCCGCCCCGGACGTCCGCTGGGAGAAGGGCGGCAGGGTGAGTGGCCTGACATCCAGCACCAAGGCCTGCATCTCTACCACTTAAAGCTGTTCAAGAACCAAAACCAACATCCCCCCCCCCCCCCCATATTTCGAGGCTGCCTTATGTTGTTTTTTTCCCCCACATTATACCGATGATAACTAGAGCCCCAAGTACTTCGCGGATTGAGTTGGCAGTAAGCTAGGATGAACAGTTCTCTATACACTCAAGACATAATCGTTTGTTTAATGATTGCTGTGATCAAGTGAGGCCTCTGCGCAGGACTGTTAAACACTCACTCACACTACTGCTACGTGAGTATTACTGGCTCACAGTTAAACGAGGCGTGTCTAAAGAACTGTCGTCCAATCAGAACAGTAGAGGAAAATAACAAGTGTTTGGAGTCTACCTCGCCTCCGAATGAATTCGCGAAATACTTGTGGCTCTAATGATAACTGATAACTAGGGATGAAGGAAAATCGCGAAAATTTGTTGAGCCAACATATCTTTGATAACACTATAATTGATTTATGCTTTTATGATTGGATAACCAAGGTTTTGACCCGGCACAGTTCTTTGCAGGCCAATCACAAACGTTTTGCTTTGGGGTACCATAAACCTCATTGGCCGAGTTAAATGGGACAGTAGCTTCATACATTCATGACGGCCAATAAGAAAATAAAATTGTCGGAAATATGTCGAGTTCGTTGAATTCTAGTAAACTGCCAACTTTTCCCGCGATAAACCATAATTTCTACTGATAACTTAATTAAAATAATAAACAATTTGAAAAGAATTCATCGTGGTTTTTATGTAAATATGAGAAAATCAACTTATAATAACTTAGAACATTGATGCGTAAAATTCGAAAAAGTTATTTTAACACAAAGTTTTTTTCCAACAGAGGTATTTATTTAAGTCAGGATTGGCATGTTGCAATTATACAAGTAAATAAGACATTTGGTTCACCTGCAGTAACGTTTTAATTTCTGGTTAGCTTGACTTTTTTTTCTTTTTTCGAAATTTGAAATTGAAATACGCGCAATCCGTACGGTGATTAAAAAAATATTATCCTGACATTTTAACTGAAAAATTATTTTGAGTTGTGTTCTAACGTATTGATTTCGTTCTATTAATTATTTTTTTTACAAAAATATATAGCATTTGTAATCCCTATAGCCGGCTTCGTTCATTTTTTAGCAATCATTTTCCTCCAGTGTCATACTTTTTTCAGGCTATTATTTCATATCACAACAAAATAGGCTGCAATGTGGCAACAATGTAGAAAGCAATTTTAGACTCTTGAACGCCCTTGACTCTTTCAATCACAGTGCCCTATACATAAAACATCGCACAGGAAGAAAATTTGATAACAAGTACCTACAGACCTGCTTAATACGATTTATTATTTTGTGACAAGCTAGACGTCTCATTGGCACTATAAGTTTTTTTATTACGACCCGTGATTTCGTTGGCTGGTGTCTTATATACAAGGTTATGTACCTGTGTAACTATGTTACAGGCGATTGGTCACTCTAACGTTGAATTGTCACTATTGGTTAAAAGAATCTTTCACGTCGTGCCACAAATACTCTCTGCCATTGAGGGGCGTCAGTAGCACATGCATAGCACCTTGAGTCTGCTGCAGAAAAATAACGTAAATTTGGCAGATCTCTACTTATAAGTGAAATCTATCACCGGCTGGGAGACGTCATTCGTCATTCGTTGTTCAGACTTTATCGTGACGTCTCATAGACTGATACTACCAATATGATCACACACAGGCACATTTTTATTTATCCTAACGTATCACAGAGCGATATACTGATACTTACACTGGTTACAAACCAGGATTTTGTTTGCCAAAACACCTAAAAATGTACATTTGGCTGTATCCGAAAGGTTCAAATTATTTACAGAAAAAAGTTAGGCATAACTGACCTACGTGATATGTATAGAGACCTGCAAAATTCGCGTTATTATTTCAGATGACGGACTAGACTTCAAAACGTTATACATTTATATTGGTTTTATTACTATACAACAGTTTGCCTGGTACCTTCCGGACGTATGTGAACCAATAAGAAACAATTAACGACAGCATGGCCCAATGGCATCCAACAAAGTCGAAAGGGAAAATGGCATCTGACTTCTGCGGAAGCCAACAGACAAACGTCCCTTACTCTAATTTACATAGGACGGTGAAGTTAATCGTGCTGCTAGAAAATAACGCGAATTTTGCAGGTCTCTAGTGATATGGTGATACGCTACAAATACGAGCCGGTCTATATTTATGACGGTAGGGACACCCGATTTTCGCGAAAAGAGTTTCTGTTTAGTTGTACCTTACAACACTTCAACTCTGATACACTTTCGCTGCCTGCCGGGGAATCACAGATATTCTGGTTGGCTTAGTCAAATACCACACCTATGACGATGACGGACAGACAATAGTCAAAGGAAAAGTGCAGCCGAGCAAAGTACATATAAATCTAGCCTGGATTAAAATATTTTCGTGAGAAACCAAGTGTCCTTGTTTATGAAAATTTATGTTGTGATTTGAGTGTGTGGCAGTCGCAGATATGTATTGTAAGTAGAGGTAGTAGGGGGTGTTCTGAGCCAGTGCGTGGCAGTCGCAAACATGTATTGTAAGTAGAGGTAGTAGGGGGTGTTCTGAGCCAGTGCGTGGCAGTCGCAAACATGTATTGTAAGTAGAGGTAGTAGGGGGTGTTCTGAGCCAGTGCGTGGCAGTCGCAGACATGTATTGTAAGTAGAGGTAGTAGGGGGTGTTCTGAGCCAGTGCGTGGCAGTCGCAGACATGTATTGTAAGTAGAGGTAGTAGGGGGTGTTCTGAGCCAGTGCGTGGCAGTCGCAGACATGTATTGTAAGTAGAGGTAGTAGGGGGTGTTCTGAGCCAGTGCGTGGCAGTCGCAGACATGTATTGTAAGTAGAGGTAGTAGGGGGTGTTCTGAGCCAGTGCGTGGCAGTCGCAGACATGTATTGTAAGTAGAGGTAGTAGGGGGTGTTCTGAGCCAGTGCGTGGCAGTCGCAGACATGTATTGTAAGTAGAGGTAGTAGGGGGTGTTCTGAGCCAGTATGTGGCAGTCGCAGACATGTATTGTAAGTAGAGGTAGTAGGGGGTGTTCTGAGCCAGTGCGTGGCAGTCGCAGACATGTATTGTAAGTAGAGGTAGTAGGGGGTGGTCTGAGCCAGTGCGTGGCAGTCGCAGACATGTATTGTAAGTAGAGGTAGTAGGGGGTGTTCTGAGCCAGTGCGTGGCAGTCGCAGACATGTATTGTAAGTAGAGGTAGTAGGGGGTGTTCTGAGCCAGTGCGTGGCAGTCTCAGACATGTATTGTAAGTAGAGGTAGTAGGGGGTGTTCTGAGCCAGTGCGTTTTGTGTGTGTGCAGCTTCTTCCCCTGGGAGGAGACATCGTGGCGGAGTTCGACGGCGAGACGGCCCGGCTGACGATACAGCAGGTGTACCCAGAGGACGAGGGAGAGTACACCTGCGTGGTGTACAACGAGTTGGGAAAAGCCTCCACCTCCGCCTGTCTCGTCGTCGACGGTGAGTTAAGATATGTCGCGTCCGTGTGGCGGCCAAGGCGTGTCGGCGATGATTCGCGCCCAACTTCCAGAACGACTCTGTTCGACAAGTGCCGAGCCTAACGTCAAGTGGTTTGGATCCGACTGTGATCCGAAATTTCACACTGTCTCCAGACAGTATTTTTACAACATTCTGTAACTTAACAATTTGTAGACTATGCTTGAGTGTAGTTCTAGATAAGTTAATTTGAAAATCGCTGTGTTGTTCAGAACACACTCGCATGGATGTGCAATCTTTGTTTGGATATTGTTTAACATCGCCTCACAAGAATGCGACAGCACAGTAACAATTATATTGTTAACTGTAGAATTTCGTCTTCTTATAGCCATAAAAAGGACATGATTGATTGCAAATCCTTTTATACGATAAAGGACATTTGATTGTGTCAATATCAGCACAGCTCTCCATTGGTTGATGACCGGCCAATAATGAACAATATAAAGTACAGGGTAGTGTCCGGTGTGGTCTGGACCAATAAGACGATTGTGAGTTCTAACACAGACACCAACAGAATCGGTGGTCTTGCAGTAGAGTATATAGGTGACTCATTAGTCATTTCTAGGGATAGAAACAGTTCGCGAGTTCCTTTCAGGTCACGATAGACGTTAAACATGTGTAAACAGAAGTTGACTCTGGAAATGGGTCGCAGTTTATTAGACACGCCCTGGACGACTCTGAGCCAATAGCAGACCTACAAGGAAACAAGTAGCGAGTGCTATACTGCCAGGTGTGAAGTAACACTGGCTACTCTATGGGGCAGCAGCCAATGAACAAACATCCGAGGCTCGAGTATACACATGACAGTGGATTGTAACCTATTGAACTCGCGAATTTTTCCTATCCTTAGTAATTTATAATTTGTCTTAATTGCCAGTAAATGTGTGCAGACCTCAATGTGTCAAGCTATTATAATAGCCCCGCTGTAAGTTAGGACTTGGGAGCTCTGCCAATGTCGGGCCGCTTCTCCCCGGGAAAGGTAGCAATTGGTCGATGGTGGCACGGTGGATGGGACGGAGTACCAGTAGACTCTTCTTCACGCCTGCCAGCTACCTGTATTGGGCGTAGTTGGTGCTTTGCCAGTCGTTCTGTCCCTATATATATATATATATATATATATATATATATATATATATATATATATATATATATATATATATATATATATATATATATATATATATCACTAGAGTAGGCTGAGCCAAATCCGTTCCCAGGCCAACGAGACTATAGTTTATCAGCTGCTGCGCATTTGAGTGTGCCGTTTTACACCTGACCAGGTAGCGCAAGATTCGGTTTTTGTTTCATTGCATATCTAAAACACCGTGATCTTATTGAAAAAATATACTGAAGTGCACACGTATTTGAAGTATATCTTGACCTGAAATGTATTCATAATATTTTCTTGTACCTAGCACAGATTATTTAAAATACGTTGGCGAACAGCCGCTTTCACCGCGAACTCCAGCCGCACAATACAGTAAAATGGCGTCACTTTCCCGGAACATGGCGGAGCGCCGTTCGCCAATCAGCACCTCGCAACCTGCTCGTCATCTGACTGCCATGCCAATAAGTAGAGATACACGAAATTCGCGTTATTATGTGGCATCAGGCTGAACTTCACACTACTGTATGCACTAGAGCTGACGTCTTTTCTCCATTGGCTGCTGCATAAACCGGAATTCACTTCCTTTCAGAGTGAACTGCACGTGATTGGGGAAACAATTGTGAAGTGTTCATTTATTGGCGCAGAGTTTACCTAGGGCGTGCCACATAAAGTATGGTACAATGACTACAGACTGCAAAATTCTCGTTATTTTCTAGCTGCATGATTAAAACTTCACCGTCCTATGTATATTCGAGTCAGGGCCTTTTGTTTATTGGTTTCCGCAGAAGTCAGGTGCCATTTTTCCCTTTCGACTTTTTTGGACGCGATTGGGCCATGCTGTCGTTAATTGTTTCTTATTGCCTCAAATACGTCCGGAATGGGCCAGGAAAACTGTTGCCCAGTTATTAAAACCACTATAAACGTACATATAACGTTTCGAAGCCTATTCTGTCGTAAAATAATAACGCAAATTTGGCAGGTCTCTAACAATGACAAACGTGTTGAAAAGGTACACGTGTTTGAAGTCTAACGTGTCCCTAAATAACGACGCGAATTTTGCAGGTCTCTACCAATGGGGAACCTTGCCCAGCATGCAGTGGCCAATCAAACACAAGGCCGGTTCCCAGAGACTCGTGTGCAGCGAATTAGAGCGCTGTTACACTTGCTTCCAGCTTGTTCCCAAAAGAAACCACCCATTTTTCTGATCTCCAGCTACACCACGCGAAATGTTCGCACTGCTCTTGCCGTATAAACTGCTTTCAGCCGTATAGAGTGGAAATGGCTACCGTAATCAACCATCAACCATTAAGGAAATTAGATGGCTGGTAGGAAATCACACTTCCAGCAGCGTATTGTTGGGGTAATTCAAGTCCTTTTTTTTTTCAACTACATTATTAAATAAGCCCCTCGTGATTCTTGAAGTCCTCACAGTGACCAGACTTGTTTCGCCGAGCTGTCTCTAATAACATCGCTGTCGACGACTCGTTAAGCCAAACTACCTACCTACCTTGTTTCGCCGGCAGGCATTTGGTTCTTATAGTAATTTGACTTTTTCTAGTAGCTCAACTTTTATGTACTCTCTAGCTTCCTCCTTCACTTTCTGAGTTCAGTCACTTGAAAACTGACGTTTTATAAAAATAAATTTTTCCTTTCTGAATATTTACGTAACTTCAACCCAGTCAGCCTTACCTCAAATAAATGCATATAATTGCAATGTAAACTTGAGGTTAAAGTTACTGTAGCCATTAAAATACAGCGTCAGAAGTAAAATTTCAGTACTGGTGTATTTTAGATGATGCCCATTATGGCTGAACTACGAATATACAGTGCGAATTGAAACAAATAATTCATTTCTTTACACAAAGAATGTTTAATAAATTTAATCTACAAGGTAAAAATTATTAAAATTTTATTTCTGCGCGATTTTAGCATTGAAAGCACTATAAACATAGAGAAGAATAAGAACCAGTTTGGTTACCCAAACAATTTCCTTCCTTTTAGTTTAAGCTACCATGTAATTAATTTAACATTAACATATTTCATTGCAAAATGAAATGAATCCAAAATATCTTTCACAGCAAGAATTCTGATTACTGTAACGTCAAACAATACATTGCCAAACTGATAAATTCTCTACGCGAAGTGAATGTAGAGGATTCTGGCATTTGTCACAATAATTATTCACCACGTCAGTATATTAAATGTTTCCATTTTGAAAATCTGGTTAAGGTTAAAACACACGTGCTCAGCTGCATATCATTAGTACAATTTAAACCAAAAATAAGATACTTCTATGTTAACAAAAGTTTGAAACACTTGTGATACATGAAATACTTAGAAAGCAAACCAAACACTTAATATATGGGGTGAATTTTCCAAGGTTTGATTAAAAAAGTGTGAAGACACCGCGAATAGACTAAAGTTTATATTTTTAAATACTCTTAAACTCGAAATTTACGCGATGTAATGCCAACCAAATAAAAAAAAATTAGATTAACCGATGTTATGTAAAATCAGGTGTTATAATTGCACTTTTTTTCTGGTTTTAACGCACGAATAGTAACAACTACGTTAGTTGGATAATTAAATTATGTTACACGAGTAGAATAATTTGGATGACTTTGGGAGAATGGCGCAGGGGTGCAAAGCATTGGCGCTGTTTATGCTCTGTTATTCCGGTCCCCCAGCAGCCATCATGTCCGCCAGGCTGTTTGGTGGTGGTATTGACCTTTGACCTTGACCCCAGTGACCCGTGACCTTAAAACCCCCAAAATTACAAAAAACTCAATTTTTCTATATGAAAAGGATTTATTAAATTAAAAAATTATAAAAAATATTTAAAAATTTGTCTTCAAAAATTATCAAAAAATGTTAAAAATATTATTAAAAAATTTGTTTTAAAACACATTTCCGAAGGTTCCCCAGCCCCACACCCAGCAGACGACTAACCCCCACCACCAATTTGTTATTGGCTGTTTAATCGGCTGGTCTCCACCCCCTCCACCTTGCCCTTCACCTATACTCATTCTGTCGTATGCAGCTATCTTGTTTTTTTTCGCTTATCATTTGTTTATACATTGCTCGAGGACACCATCTTGGATTTTATATGTTTACTTTTACATCACCTAGGTAGTGCTAGTGTATTAATAATCGATATCGCCACCAGGCGAGTTGTCGATTTAGCCACCTGGTGGCAGCCATATTGGTTTATGTTTTTAAAGTACAGGCTGTGCTGGCAGCGCCCTCCATGTTGAATTCTATTTTCAACACATAGGTGATTTTAATTTCTAGATTATGCTGCCTGGTATCGGCCTGTACCAAATGGTGACATTGACCATTCCTGCAAAGTACGTAAACTGTCGTTCTTATTTTCTTGTATTATTTTTCAACATAAGAATTTTTATTTGGAATAATTCTTTTATATAAAGTGAAAGGGTTTTAAAAGTAAATAAAATACGTCTTTTTTAAAACTACTTTCGTTTATTTGGTTGCGTAGAAAATGAGAAAACACATACAGTGGTACATTAATTACAATCTTCGGTGTTCACCGCTCGATGTCCGCTTCAGCGACCAAGGTATTGAAGCGGGCAGAGAAACCCCACCACTTGACGTACGCCCTTCCATTATGTCGTTTCAGCACCTTCTCGGCCAAATACACGTCTGGAAATTTCGTAGGTGGATGGGAACATCATTCAGATCCTCGGAGCGTAGTTGCATATACGCCGCACAGGAACGAGTTCGGGGCTCCAATTCGCTACAAATCCTTTCTCAAAGATTCCTTTCTGTTTGTAGGTGTGCACCAGGTCGACAACCTTGGCTTTAGACTTTCGTGGGTCCCATATTTTACATCAGTGTACAAGGTTTGAAGCAGAGAGTCGTTTCTCATGTCTTTGAACCTCATGCGAGTGGTAGAATGAATGGTATAATTTTGTCCGATACTTCAAATTCCTTAAAAATTAATTACTATCGGAGGTCTAATTATATTTAAAAACTACCTAGAATGTGTTATAAAAATCTGTTTAAATGTGTAACCATAACTTTTTAGGTAGCACTAACTTCAAAATTGTTTGAAAAAAAAAAAAAAAAAACACCATATTTGTTAATATAGGTAACTCAGCTTCGGAGGCAATTATGTATCTCCATAAAACTTTGCATGACTATCATTTGGAAACCAAGCATTATATGTGGCTTATAACGATAACATATATATATACTTGCTGCATAGTTCTATCATGCTTGGATAAATGTTGCCTTTAGTTCCTTTTTTTTAAGGGAAGGAGTGGACAGACACACAGCAACACACATAAACACGCAGGCAAGTCACCAAGGCGAACCGGGTTCAAACCCCGGCTGGGTCACTCCCGGATTTTCTCAAATCGGAATCATGCCGGACGATACCGCTAGTCGGCGGGTTTTGCTCGGGGATCTCCCATTTCCCCCGCTCTTGCATTCCGGCGCTGCTCTATTCTCACCTCATTTGCCCCTCATCGGCTTTTAGGACCTCGTTGTTAAGAGCCAACCAAATCTCTCAGCTCAACTCAACACGCAGACAAGAAGGTGCCTTAATAAAGCTTTCTTCCAAAGAAAATATTAATTTAATAAACATTTTGTTTGGAATCATTATCGATTTACTCGCAGGCGGGTACAATCTTTATTCGTCTCTTTTCTTAGAGTATTTATACCATGAACAAAAAGTAATTAAGTGAGAAAAAAGCGTGACAGTTGGAAGTTTGGGTGATTTAAATGCTCAGGAAAAAACTGGATACTTACTTTTCTTTTTCGGCAGAGCATTGAAGTCTCCTGATTTATGTGTTTCCTCGTTAAAAACAAACAGGTTTTAGAGGCCGTTGCCACACTTGCGACTTACGAACATGGGTCAAATATGTTTTATTACCTCGTGCACACGTGTTTATGGCCCATCCTCGAGATCTTCACACTTTCCGAATCAAGCCTTTGAATAATCGCCCCATTCATGACACATATGGTTGATTCAGAAATAAATTATGTCTGTATATCGCACTCTTCTTGTACTTTCAGCAAAAACAAAGTACATTTTTTATTGTTAAATAATTGTATTTATGTCATTGTCGATGCTAATTTCAGACAGATAGAAAGTAATTGTCTTGGAAATGACTAGTAAGAAATAGTTCTCTAACAAAATATTTTTAAAATGAGTTTAGTTGTGTTATCTGTAAAGTAAGTGTTTCTTTCCTACATATCTACGGTATTAGATAAAGATCAAAACACATTCCATTGTTGTGTATGTGCGTGTATGTGTGTGTGTGTGTATATATATATATATACATATACATATACATATATATATAGGATGCCTGTGCAGAGCACAAATACACAAATAAAGTGAATTGTTAGAGACCTGCAAAATTCGCGTTATTTTCTAGCTACACGATTAACTTCACCGTCCTATGTATATTCGAGTCAGGGGTCTTTTGTTTATTGGCTTCCGCAGGATTCAGGTGCCACTTTCCCTTTCAAATTGGTTGGACGCGATTGGGCAATTCTGTCGTTAATTGTTTCTTATTGGTTCAAATACGTCCGGGAGGTGCCAAGTAAACTGTTACCCAGTAATAAAACTAATATAAATGTACAACGTTTCGAATTCCAACCTGTCCTCAAATAATAACACGAATATTGCAGGTCTCTAGGTCACTCTGGCGTTGAACTGTTACTATTGGTTAAAAGAGTCTTTCACGTCATGCCACAAATACTCTCAGCCATTAAGGAACGTCAGTAGCACGCATATCACCTTGGAGTTTAGGCTGCTGCAGAAAAATAATGCAAATTTTGCAGGTCCCTACCAATAAATTTGAAAATGTCACGTAACCTCTACGTACATAATCCATTCATGGTTCTTTGTCACTTTTTCTGAAGCCCTGCTGAAGTTTTACTTTCTGTCTATTCCTCTGCCTTATGCAGACAAAGCGCACTTAATTCAATCATATTTAGCATAATAACTCTTTATTAGGATGCTTTAGTAGCTACCAACACGCCTGTTTTCTCCCTGTTTTTGTTTATAATAATTATAAATTGAATATTAAAATGTATACATAAAATATATAAGTAGAAGTTTAAATTAACCAAAAATAAAAGACGCTTACGTCAAAAGGAGCACAAGAAATTTATTGTGATATGCGACATATTTAGGAAACACATAAACATGCCTTACGTAGAGTGATTTATGACTGGTTTTTTGCTGAATGTGTGAAGTAACCGTGGAATGAACTATAGATATAAATGTATCTGTGACTGAGAGTGTTAATTCATAGAATAAAGGTGAGATAGACTGCTGATTCGTTTTTTGCGCATGTATCCAACATCGACCTACCCCAAAAGAATCCAACTGTCAAAGCCACGTGGTCAACAGTGGAATTAAAGTGTTTGTTTACATCTTAATTTTTTTCAATAACAATCATTATTACGTGAATAAAATACTTTTACCAATTCGAATTTCATCAACCTACATTACAAATTCGTTAGAGGAAGTGTACGGACATTTCAAAACATTTTTTACAAACCAGTTTTATAACCTCAAATTCAAACCATTCGTTTTTCGCAAGACGTGTTGGCAGAAAAGCAGTTGTGTTGGGACACGGAGATTGGTTGTGCGCAGCCAGCGAGATCAGGCTACCTCATCTTTGGTCTATAGGTCAAATTTTCAGCCCAAATAACGGTAAACCAGGTAAGGAAAGCACGATCAGTGCTGGAGTAAAGGCCCTTACACAATTGAAAACTTTAACATTTGACTTTACGTTTGTTTTCCGACATGTTGTTTCTTATGGAACTTGACACAGTGGAACTGTCAAAGGTAAAGTCAAGCACTCTTAACTTTACGATTTCGAAAAGTTGAAATTTAAAGTCAAAGTCAAGCAACCATTTAGCCGAGAATCTTATAGAGATTATGTGGAAAATACGTTATTTTATTGTAGGGCGATTATAATCTCGGTATATTAACAAAGTTCGTCTTGAATTAAATAAATTTGCAAACGAATATAATGTGAAAAGGAAATATATAAATTGATATATTTTAATAAATTAAAGAAATGTGTTTTTCTTTTGTTTTCAAATAAACTTTTAATATGATATTTAAGCTTTTTTTTTTTTTAAAAAAAGGTACGTAAAATGCATTCCTGGATAATATCATAATTATCTCCATAACAAGATACACATTTTTACGAAGTTCGCAGAACTGGTGTCAATTGTCTGAACTCTGGCTTTACAATTTGTATTGTGTATTGGTAGTTTCATCAGAGGAAAGCAAACGTAAAGTTAAATGCTAAAGTTTTCCACTCTGCAAGAAGCTTAAAGCTAGGGAAACCCGAATTCCGTGAAAAAATTTCACTACAAGTAATATTTCATAACACTTTAGCCGAGATCCACTGTCGTGATTGGATGGTTTCCATGCCTCGCGTCTTAGGTGTCTGTGCGTGAATCCTAGATGTACGGCATTGATGTTACCTAATTTTGATTGGCCAGTCAAGCAGAAAAATGTATTCTCTCAAAGACATGCCGCCAATAAGCCAAAGGAAACTGCTTGTATGCCTGTGGGCTATTGAAATCTAGCGTGTGCGGAAATCTTTTCGCAAAATTCGGGTGTCCCTACTTAAAGCGTAGCAGCCTCCGGGTGGTTCCAGGACTCGCGGATCTGGAGAGCAGATCTGGTGGCTCTCCTGGCTAATGGGGACCGCCCAGAACAACACTTCTGCTGCCAGGAGATTACTCTCTCTCTCTCTCTCTCTCTCTCTCTCTCTCTCGTCCCACGCGCGCTCCTCCCAGCTGCAACGCCCAATTAATTAACTCATCTCGTTAGCCGGGCGTAAAATACCCGCCCATGAGCTCCGGCCCCTTACATTATTCCATGCTTTATGCTGCTCCTACACTTTGACATTAATTCGCCTCCAAAGACACGATTTTTTCCCCTAATTTTTTTTTTAAACTCAAATCTGGAATGAGGGCGTGTGAATTTAGAAACTGCTTTTTTATTTCTTCGCTAAAGTAACACGGCTGTATTTACGAACGAGCTTGGTAGAAACACAATTATATAGCCTTTAAAACGACAACAGAAAGAGAAGTATAACTGCAGCCGCTTAAACAGCGAACTCCATCATCAGACGCGTGCTAAATGATGTCACCGGCTGGCAACGAGCAGAATAGCTGTTCGCCAATCAGCGCATAGTAATTCACTCGCCAGCTGGCAGCTTAGCCAATGGGGAATGTTCCGCTACGCGCTGTTTTCCGCTTCTGTTCGTCCATTGACACAGGGAATGTCGCGTACTGCTTGTTCTCGCTGTATTTGTACAGTTCTTTTCTGTGTGTCAGCTAATCGATGAGAATTTTCTCTGGTATTTATTTATTTTTATGTTATGAAATGTTGACGTCTGCTTTGAAAAAGTATTATAATTCTCATTTTCCAGTTAAATTTGCATGTTGTGGGGGGGGGGGGCACTCTACCGTACGACTTCAAGACAATTAAAGAAAATAAATTTTGCCACTTACTCATTTGGCAAATGTTGATGAAAAAACTGTTTATTGGGAAGAATAATTGGATTTACGGTTTAAATGACGACAAACGAATAAACTTGCAAATAATTCAAGTAATACCAGCTTGCTTATTAACTGATGCCAATAATATTTCTGTGCGTGGAGATTATTCATTATAAAGCTGGCAGCTTACAAATCCCATAGTAAATGAATTGTGCTTAGAGGTGTACGAAGCTAAAATTTAGCACAAATATTTCGTTAGATGACTTTAATACCTATTAGAAATTGTAAAAGTAACAGTGCTTTGTTTGAATTCACCAGCAAAGACCAGACTTCATGCTTTAGAAAAGTGCATGATATCTGTGACATTACATTATCTGTGTCCGAATTCTCGGTAAGGGCAAAAATAACCATGGAATGTCCCCTTCAGCTAAGAGACGAGCAATGTCCCCATAACATTGCCTACGCTGTAAATTTCATTTTTCAGTTGTTTACAACAGTTAACAGATTCTTCCTGACATTTGATGGACACTTTTGTTCGTGCATACAAAAATATAGGCAACACCCGATAATGCATTAAACTGATTTTTTTTTCGTATATGCGTTAAAGCTTGTAACAATTGCGAAAAAAAGAAAGGCGTTCGAAATTCCACTCACTTCGTCATGAAGAGATCAAGGGAGTGTGAGTGATCCAGGGCAAGTGAACAAGATCATGAGGCAATGAATGCTAACAAAACTCCTGCCATTATCAGTAACACAGTTAATTAATTTCCCCATATATATTTTTTAAAACTAACTCCAAAGACAAAACCACTTCAATAATACAACCAAGGAGGACGACAAAAATTAACGAATACTGTAATACAACTTGAAAATATTTACGTGCAGATGACAAGTGTTTGGCGAGACACTCCCAACCAAGAGCCACGGTGACAAACAATTTCAAATGGGGAAAAAACGGATGTAATTAGTAAAGCCACGAGTTTTTTTTTCGCGAATCCATCCGGAGGCGAGGTAGACTCAAAACTCTTTTTCTTTTCTCCCACTGTTGTGACTGGACGACAGTTGTTTAGACTCGCCCCGTTTAACTGTGAGCTAGTAGTGCGAGAGAGTGTTTAACAGTCCTGTAGAGAGGCCCCACTTGATCGCAGCAACCAATAAGCAGATGATAATGTCTTGAGTGTCAAGAGGGCTGTCCAGCCTAGCTTGCTGCCAACCCAATCCGCGAAATATTCAGGGGTCTAGAGTTTCTAGAGTTATTGATCACCTTTCACGGGGACTACTGCTTTTATGTTACTTATTTTTAGATTATGATAAATTTTAATTTATAATAAAAACTGATGAAAATTTTTTTTTCTCGAAATTACCTGTTCTGTAGTGGTTCCACAGTTGGCTCATTTGTAGGGGCAGGTTTTTTTTTTCTTTCGCGAAACTACGTATTGGAATGCTAGACTTAAAAATCCTCCGTCCACATCCACCACTTCCTTTGATTATTGGCCTCGTATCTAAGTGAGAAAACATGTTCTTATTTGACGGGGCCAATCGTAATAGAGTACTCCGATACTGGACGTGGATGATTCGCGTACAGACACTTGAGGCACGTGATATTTAAAATCTCCCAACCACGTAGGTGCATATGAACAAAAGTGTTTTGGAGTTCAAATGGTCTTGAAATATTTTCTCGAAAAACACCTGTCCCCCTACTCATTTGTTGAGTCATCATCTTCTCACCTCCGCAGTCGATCCCAGGTCCTGGTGTGTGGGGAATTTTTTTGGTTTGGGGGGGGGGCGGGCGGGCTCTAGTCTAGGGAGTGCGGTGGACATTGCCCTGTGGTGTGGGGGCTTTCTCAAGGCTCTCCCATTTACTCTCCGTTTTCATTCCGCTGTGCCTCCTCCCCCATCTCGTCTCACTTCATCCGTTCTTCGGGCAAGCCGGAGCGGCAGTTCTGTCTCTTGGGTTGGGCAGCCGGCTCCGACTAGCAACAAACAGCCTCCCTCTCATCCGTACGTAGGGACATGCAAAATTCCAGTTATTATTTGGCATCAGGCTGAACTTCACAGTACTGTATGCACCAGAGCCGACGTCTTTTCTCCAATGGCTGCTACATAAACGGGAATTCACTCCCTTTCTGACTGAACAGCGCGTGATTGGGGCACGCGATTTTGATACGTTCATTTATTGGCGCAGAGTTACCCAGGGCGTGTTACATAAAGTATAGTCCGTTGACAAATGTGTTAGGTACACATGTTTGAAATCTAACGTGTCCCCAAATAATAACGCGAATTTTACAGGTCTCTATCCATACGTAACCCTGCCTCAGGCGAGAACCACATGTGGAATATTCCCCCCCCCCCCTTAAGGTGTTGGGTCCACGGTGGCTGAGTGATTATCAAGCTCCCTTCCCAACAAGGTGAACTGGGTTCAATCCCCTACCGGGTCATCGGATTTTCGCAAGTGGGAATCGTGCCGGACGATGCCGTTGGTCGGCGGGTTTTCTCGGGGTCTCCCGTTTCCTCCACACCCTCATTCCTGCACAGCTCCATATTCACTTCAATCTCTTTCATGGGCTCTCAAGACCTCGCTGTTAAGAGCCGCCCAAATATCATCACGTGTTCTGTAGTAACGGTGTGTGTAAGCATATGTGTATGATGAGAATGTTGGTGCCCGCAGTGCCGGAAGAGAAGGACACTTTGCTGAGCCAGCGGCTCGCGAGGCCTCCAGGACTCATGTCGGCCGGCTCCACGCCCAGGAGCACCCCGAGAAGCACCCCGTCGAGGAGCAAGTCGCCCTCCATCTCCAGTAAGTACCGCAGTCCACGACCTTTCTACAACGCTACCTCGTGCTGATAAGTCTTATTTTGGTCAGATTCTTAAATAAGTAATGGAGTACAAACACTGAGACCTGTAGGCCTACACGTTTACATATACGTCCAAATTAAGCTACGAACAGAGGAGTAGAGAGACGTGAAAAATTCGTGATAGACTCCACAGTCGTATATGATGTTCGCGTTAAAGCGAGCACTTTCGAAATTGTCCTTTGAAAAAAAAGTCACTGCCATACAGGTTCCTATAGGATGTCCACGATAAAATGAGCACCTTTGAAACCCCAGCTTAAGGTCTACTTGTATGCACCTTGTGTATTAATTTGCCTTATGTAAAATTAACATTGCACGTTATTCATGCGTCGGTCAAGTGAAACTGTGAAATTATTAGGAAAGTAAAGAGTCTCTAAATGACTAATTTTTCTACTTCGATACATAAAAAAAAACTGAAAGTGAGAGAAAAAATTTAAGTTATTACAAATGGTTACCTAACACTTTTTATTCGAAGTTAAGATATGGAACTACTTTCTGTCCATCGTTGCCAACTTTACTGGGCACATGTCGCTCAAGGCGCCCGTTAAAATATATGCAGGAAGGGGCAGTAACTTTTTTCAAAGTTTGATTTCAATAGTGCTCACTTTATCGTGAACAGCCTTTAGTTAAGTTCCCAGTGAATTAGTAAAACCCGGCGTTTTATTGAGAGTGTAATACGTAAATGTGTGGCTACTGAAGTCAAGGTGTCTTGTTTTATACAATTAATAGCACGAATTTACATATTATTAAAACATTCACTTTCCTAAAATTTTCGCAGTTTCCACATGGATGACGCATGAATAAAGTAGGGTGCGCCATTGCAATGTTAATCTTACATGTAGCGCAAGGATACAACATGAGCGGGAAAGTAGGTCCTGAGCAGGTCTCTTAAAAGTGCTCAATTAACTGTAAATAGCCTATATAAATATTCTAATCAATATATTTTATTTGTTGGCTTGAGCATTGGTAAGGACCCAATTTCCATTTTGACTTGATTGAAAATGATTGGCAGTTCTATCGTTAGTTGTTTTGTATTGGTCTAAATATGTCACGCGGGATTAAAAGAATGAGTATTCCGATGACAAAATAAATACAAACACGAGATGGTTAGAAGTTTATTCTCTCTTCAAATAATAATGTGAATTTTGTAGCTATGAGTAAGGACCTACAAAATTCGCTTCATGGCCTGGAGTGCAGTGTTTCAGTAAGGAGAGTTGAAAAGAAGGGGAACAAATATTTACTAAGAAGAGATGTAGACAATCGGAGCCAGGGTCCAGTGCGTAGAATATTAGAGCAGTAGGGATAGCATTCGATAAGTGCAGCACAGTGGGGACAGTGTTAAATATGGATACGCATGGATAAGTGGGAACAATGTTGACTGAGGAGAATCGTAGTGTAGTGGGGACGGTGCTCATTAAAGATAAGCGCAGAATCTCGGATACAATGTTCAGTGAAGTAAGAAACATAGTGTAGTGAGGACAATGTTCAGTCAGAGAAAGCATAGTAGTGAGGAAAGTGCTCATTAAGGAGACACGTAGTTTGGTGGGACAATATTCTACTGAACATTGTATACTGTGCTTTTTAAGGAGACGCGTAGATTGGTGGAACAGTATTCTACTGAACAGGAGGAAAGTTTAGAGTCGTGGGAACAGTGTTCATTAACGAGTAGTGTTAAGCGGTGGGGACAGTGTTCACTAAAGCAAAGTGTATAGCAGTGGGTACAGTGTTCAGTACAAATACGTGTAGAGAAGTAGGGTGAGCAGTTATTTACACGAAACATAGAGTAGTGAGGACAATGTTCACCGAGGAGAAATGTAAAGTAGTGAGGGACAGTGTTCATCAAGTAGGAGTATAGCGTAGTGGGTATAGTGTTGAGTAAGAAGCGTGTAGTAGGGGGCCATGTTCAGCAAGGAAGAATGTAGAGTGCTGGGGACAAGAGAAGCACAGGTAAGTGGGGAGTGTTCATTGGTGAGAAGCGTAGATAAGTGGGGACAAAATATTCACCGAGGAGAAGCGTAGATTAGTGGGGACAGTGTCCCTGAGAATGTTCATTTTGTAGTTGGAAGCGCGGAGGGGGGAGCGTTAAGAAGTGAGGACAATATTCAAAGTGGAGGAGTGGTGTATATTTTGAAAAAGGGGGGGGGGGGGCAGCGTTGAGCGAGGATAAGCGGTGTGTGTGTGTGGCTCTGCGCAGGGCCGCGGGAGCGCAACACGACGCCTAGCGGCGGGGTCGGCGAGGGTCGGCAGCGACGCCTGCGGCTGGCGGCGCCCAAGTTCTACGCGGTGCCACACAACCGCGTGGCGGAGGAAGGCGAGACGGTGCGGCTGCAGTGCGCCGTGGCGGGACACCCGGCGCCCTGGACGAGCTGGGACAAGGACGGCCAGACCGTCACGCCCAGCGCCAGGCTCACGCTCGCCGAGAAGGACGACCTGCGCGTGCTGCAGATCGACGAGGTGACGCCCGAGGACGCCGGACTCTACCGCGTCACGCTCGAGAACGAGGTGGGCCGCGTCGAGGCGAGCGCGCGCCTCGAGGTCATCGGTGAGTAACCCTTCCGTCTATCTTACTTTCTCTTCTCTCCCCTTGTGCATTATTTACAAACCTTTTTCTTATAGGTAGACACCTGAAGAATTCGCGGATTCATTTCGAGACAAGCTATAATTCAAAACACGTGTGCTTATATTACTTTAACCGTTGGTCCACACGATGTTTGGAGCCTCCTGGAGAACGCTTGCCCAATCGTCGCCTTCCACTGTGACAGTAGACAACCAACGTGTAGGGACACCTTAATTTCGCGAAAATATTGGCGGCGTGTGTTTGCGAGAAGACATTTTATTATTTGACTGGCCGATCAGAATTAGGTTAATCAGCTTCTATGCTTTTAAGATTCACGGCCAGACCCTTAAAACCTATATTATCCAATCGCTGATGTGTGTCTGAGCTAAAGTGTTACGAAATACAACCGGTCGTGAAATATTTTCGCGAAATTCGGGTGTCCCTACCAATGTGCAGTTAATATCGGCATATCTGTACACATGTCTATCGATTCTAGCTCGCAGACCACTGAACTCGCGAATTTTTCAGGTCTCTGCTTATAGGATACCCCGGCGACGCAGTGGCTATACAGCACTTGCCTCCTCCCAAGGCGAAATGGGTTCGCTTTCCTACGGGGTCACTCCCGGACGAAGCCGCTGGTCGGCGGGTTTTCTCGGGGATCTCCCGTTTCGCCCCTCCCTTTCATTCCGTGACTTATCTCCACATCCACCTCGCTTCGCCCTCATCGGTTCTCGAGACCTCGTTAGAAATAGTTGCTCAAATTTCTCCACTCCTTTTCTCATAAAGATGGCGTCTTCCAAACCAAACCAAACGCAACAAGAACTAAAAATATACACGTTTATATGTACATACCTCGCCCGGGATTCTAACACAGGACAAATCGCAGTGTAGAAATTAGTTCCAGCAAACTAAACGGTCGAAGTTGGCTCTTGAGTAACAAATAAACAATACCTGCGTGTTATTTCCTTCTTTGAAGCATGGTCAACATGTATGAAGTGACGGGGAGTCTGGCACCCAGTTGTTCTAACCACTCTACCGTAATGTAACGCCTGTGATTTCTGACCTGCTTAAAAAATATATACGAGTGTGAAACGGGGTGAAGGTGGAAATACGACTGTCCGCAGTGATGCGGATGGCGTAAGTATTTCGAGAAAACACGTGAATTGAACCCGGTTCTTCGTGGTAGAGGAAAACTGCGTACTAGTTGCTCGGCCACTGAGATCACCAGTTAACCTCCTTCCTCCATATTTCTCCTTCTCTCTCTCTCTCTCCCTCTCTTATCACAACGAGAAATACTGGCTTCGAGATATCCGCAGAACTGTTTGTTCTTAGTCTAAATAAAGCAAGTTTATGTTAGCAATAACCAAACTTGAGCACCAACATTACGGTTCGAACGCAAAACGATATTATGTAAAAATTATGTTTTAAACGGCTATTTCACGCATTTGCTCTCGCCGTCATTGTCATTTCAGAAAATTAGTGTAAAATGTCCTTAGTAAATTGTAGGTCTAATTGTGTGTTAATGGACAAGTGAATCAACTACGTCAATGTTTTTGCTAAGGGAATAGCTGTTACATTAAATATATTTAAATAAAATTTAAAACAGAAAAAAATATATTGCATTGCGTCGTGTATGTCTTTTTTCCATCGCTGCGATCCGTGTTCAATCCCGGGAGATGCGAAACCACTCTCTCTCTCTCTCTCTCTCTCTTTTTTTTTTTTTTTTTTTGCAGGAAAAGTAACTATGTTCTGTCTGAATAAGTAGCTCAGTTTACTTATCTCTCTTCCAAACCTGGGGACACCTAGCTGTAAAATCTGCATCATTCCATTAATCACAAAACACACAAAAAAAGAACATTAAATTTCATTACAGGTAAAAGAAACGCATTAAACTGAGCTGTCGGTAAATTATTTCGGTAAACATATTTTTTTTTTCCCTGGTTGTTACCACATGGCCATTATAGGCACTGTCAGCTAGGATCGTAGAGCTAAGTGGCGAATCAGAAGCATACATTTTATTGCACAGGTTATAACGTCCTTGTAGTGTTTAGTTTATTATATGTGATTTTTTAATTAAACGTGTTCCATGTAACAGTTATTGCGGTTCTTGTTACGATACAGTAGCAGTTCGGTATTTCATAATGCAGGGTTATTGCAGATGAAGTTGCCGATATAAGACACATGTAAATCACGTTTTATGATACTCGGATACAAAAAGTCGGTATCAATGAAAAAAATAACTCAAAAACGTCCGTTGCATTGCCTCAGGCGTAATTACGTTGTATTACCTCGGCAGGTCCTAGACTCGTTGCAGGCCGACTGAACTGCGAATGGATTTACTCCACAAACTTCTCGCCCTAAATTCCAACTGCTAAACATAAACTCTCCCAATTACTCAACAATCAACCCGAGATCCTGGATAACCTCGGTAATGAACAAACCATTCATCTGTTTTCTTGCCCCATGGTGCATTTGAATTTTGACCGCTGATTCCGTTCGAAGATGGAGAGTGTTATTAATAATCGATAGCTGTACCCCGTGGTTTGTCCGCCACGAATTTGAATGAGTGAGTGAGTGAAGAGATTAGGGCGGCTCATAACATCGAGGTCTTGAGAGCCGATGAGGACGAAGCGGGGGTGAGAATGGAGCAGCGCCGGAATGAAAGGGGCGAGGGGAAATGGAGATCCCGAGAAAACCCGCCGGCTAGCGGTGTCGTCCGGCACGATTTTCACATGCCTAGGTGGGACTAAGAATTTGAATTAATAACGAAACTATGCATGTAAGATCAAATTAGCCATGTGTTCGGACGTTTACTAAGTTGGATGGTTATGGAAATCAAATGTATCCAAATGAATGCCACCTTAAACACGTTCAGATATACAATATTACGGAAATAATACAGTAATCGAACCGCTACTCATCTCATTATTGGTGCAGTTGGATTATATATTCATCGACTGTCACACATCTGTGTACTGTAGCCACTGTAAATATGTGAGGTATATTAGCATAAAAACAGTCTAAGATAAAAATAAGTTTAAGGAGGAATAATATTTTACTTTTTATTGTTGATAGAGCATAATTACATACGGCCAAGTATTTAAGAAAATTTAAGAGCTACCGTACTCTCAAAATTTTACGGAAATGGGTTTAATAGCTTGTAAAAAAATTAACATAATTTTTGGGTTTTCTGAATTAAAAAAAAAAAATAGTTGCCAACATACACTTTATAAACAAATGTTTGTGATGTACAGCTCGAGCACGTGGGAAATATTATTATTGGCAGACACGTGAAGAATTCGTGAGTTAAGTGATCTGTAGGCTAGTCTCCACAGTTTCGTGAGCAATTTTGCAGATACAAAACTATTCACAAGTTGCTTGCTGCCACAGTGGGATGCGATTACTGGAACTGCAGTTCGTTGCGTGTTAGGATTCAAAGCAAAGTGTCAAAACAGCGCATGGACCAATTTTAACCCTTTAGGAAGGCACAGATTTACCATCACTGAAGACAAGGTTGGAGTGAGCTGCCAATATTCTCCACTGCACCAATACGAGGTGTGTTGGTCTCTGTATTTCTACTTGGTCCTCCTCCTACTGGTCCTGGCTACGCCGGACACGCTTACAATATCCCGCAGAGTTTATTATTGTCTGTCTATCGACCAATGGACTCTCTTGTTGACTGTGTGCCAACCAATGTGTCCTGGCAGATGTAACATGTTTCACAATCCATCGTGTTCATTTGAGAAATTATTTAATTTAGCAGTTTTATTCTTATGCATTTAAATGTTAGCTAGTTGCGATTTTTTACTTAGTTTCCCATACAGCCCAGTGAAACTGCAAAATCTTAGACGTGTGAGACTTGTCTCCAAGAGCAAAAAAAAAAAAAATTCCAAATAAATCTTGCCCGCGTATATACGTGCATAGTGCTTAAAGGGTTGAAAGTAGCTTGAACATACAAGTCTTTTTTTTTTTTTTTAATTCTAGCATGTCGCTAAATGAATCCGCGAATTCTTCAGGTCACCAATTATTGGCAGAGCCACGTATTTTGCGCGAAAATATTTGTGCTCATGCGATACTTCAACATGCTACGTCCACAGCCACAAATCTCGTCTGTTATTGGCCGCGCGTCTACGTGAGAAGACATGTTTTTATTTAACTGGGCCAATCAGAACAAAGTGCTTCGATACTGGACGTCCATGATTCGCTGACAGTCACTTGCGGCACGTGACATTTTAAATCATCCAACCAGGAAGGTGCATATGAACTAAAGTGTTTTGGTGTACAACTGGCCTTGAAATATTTTCGCGAAAACTACGTGCCCCTAATTATTGGCGAAGAACGTTCAGGCCTGGCGCGTCGAGAGCATTATCGAGATAACGTAAGCGAGAGATCGAGTTGCGATTATGAGTCGTAGCTAATGAGAGCGCGGAGATCGCATCAGCGGACGCCGCTCTCCGGGGGGGGGGGGGGGGGGGGGGATAAACGCAGTACTTTCCAGACGAGCGGATCGCGTCCGGCCGCCGGCGGTCACTGAGATATGCGAAAAGAGGAAGAGAAAAAAAATATTCGCGCTGCTGGGACGGGGCGGATGAATTACAGGGAAAACACCGAGTCCTTTGAAGAGTATATAACCGGGAATTCACGCTTGGGTATCAGCATCGTGGCGCAAAGTATTCTTGATCGTAAAGGCTGTGCACTGTTAAGCTAACTTTTGAAATGCCACTGCTCTTCCGTGCACGTATTTCATTAGGCGCGCTGACCGGCATGTGTCAATTAAAGTCAGTAACGATGGAGGGAAAGTAGTCCCTTGTCTTAGCGTGGAATTAAAAGTGCTTTGTGATTACTTAAAATATTTATTTTTTTACGTGTTTAAATAAAAATGAGCAATTTTTTTAAGTATTTATATTTTCAATAATTTCACTTTTTTGTTTGACCAGCGTATGCATAAAGTGGTCAGGCCAACGGTAGTGTTAAATTTGATGTATGGCGGAAGAATACACAATGTGAGTACAAGTAGATCATAATCAGGGCTTTGAAAAGTGCTCTCAGTCGGGAACAGCCTGTGATCACGTATATTTGAATTGTGATACGCAACAGTAGCAATGGTTGGTTTACATACTCGTTTCCTGTTACGGACGAGACCACGGCCGCGGAAGACAGGCGTGGACACACGCCTATCTAACAATGTTAGCGAATTGACCCACTCATTGACTGATTTAGTTCATGCAGTAGCCGCAGATCGCTGCGAGCAAACTACTGTCGTTAGCATTGCTGGTATAGGGATAACACCATAGACACATTAACGTCATTTTCCCATTTTAAGAAAAAATTGCAATTCCCGTCCCTATGCTAGCCATGTAAAACAGCACTACTTCTGTAGCTGCGCTCTGCGGCTGGGTTCGTGAACTGAATAGGTCAATAAGGGCGTCAACTTTCCAAGGTAGTGTCCAGACCTGTCTTCTACGGCCGTGGACGAAACAATCACTGAAGGGTTTTAAAGAGGATCTGAACAGTTACAAAGGACTTCAGTGCGTAGATCAGTGAAAGCGCCATAGCAAAATTAACGACTTTAATCATTGTAGCCATTAATCGTGTGTAAATTATTTTGTTGATATTTCTCTGCCAATTTAATAGGAAATGTTATTTATTAACATACGTATATCGTTGTTGTTTAAAATAAAATCAAAATAGTATAAGAGTGTAGCACGTCCCGAAGAGTTTTATGCACTTTCAGCTGGTTTGCTTCAAAGGCTTGGTACTCACTGCATCTGCCAAAGCTTTTCTGTCGGGGAAAATTTTGTCAGTAATCTGACAGTTTTAATGTTATAATTTCTGGTACTGGCGGTGCAAGTTAAAAGTATACATTACACTTTTTTTGTTTTAATTTTCCTCCTTCTCCTTTTTCATTCCAATAAGATTGTTTCTGAAGCACTTATTGCAGCAGGCGCCATTTTTACAACTTCAGAAGCGACAATTTACAATTCTCTTCGCAGGAATTTTGATGTAGAAAAATAACTGTTTTCCTCTGCTGGGCGCTAACAGCAATAGTCATTTTATAATCTGCACATTTTACCACGGTATATTCTAGAGTATCATACAAACTGTCCTCGTGCGGTAAAAAAGAATGATCATTTCAGTTATAAAAGTTATAATTTTCATTTTTAAAAAATTCGCATAAAATTAATTATTAAAAATATTTATAAACTATATTACATTTTTATTACATACAATCACAGAAATTATTATGATGGTCTTCCTTGATTAAGGTTTTTTGCCTCCCTTATTAAGGTGGTTTTTTGCGAGGTTTTCTTTCTGAAACCACTAGACTGGGAATACGTTCAGTTTTGTATTAAAAATGGAATATTAATTGTTAGTTAATTGATAAATATTTAAAGAATTAGGTTCTAAAAAAATATTTTGCAGTTTACAAAATATATTTATTCTTATTTCATTCGATATATATCGTACTTGTACAACAATTCTGGTACAGGATGTTCATCATACAATATATATATATATATATATATATCGTACTTATATAACAATTTTGGTACAGGATGTTCATCATACAATATATATCGTACTTGTATAACAATTTTGGTACAGGATGTTCATGGTAAACTGAGCACTTCTGGAACTCAACTTTTGGAAAATGTCGCTGCCTCTACCTGAGTATATTTTAACCGGTACACCGATTGCCAATTGCTCAAAGAAGTTGATAGCGATGCAGGTGAAATAGTCGCATGTCTTAACGTTGAATTAAAAAGTGTTAGGTAATCATTCGTGCCCACTGAAATTACTTACTCTGCTTTCTGTCATTTTTATGCATATAAGTACAAAAATAAAAATAATTTTCTAAATATATATTTTTTTCTATATTTTAATAATTTTATGGTTTTGCTTGACCGACGCATGAATAAATTGATGAGTAGAGACCTGAAGGATTCGGGAAATCCTTTTGGGGCAAGCTATAATTCAAAACACGTGTGTTTATATAACTTTGGCCATTCGTCCACACGGATTTTTGACACCTTCTGGAGAGTGATGGCCTAATCGTCGCCTTCCACCGTGATAACAGACAACCAATGCACAGTTGACATCGGGATATTTGTACACAAGACTGTGGAATCTAACCTGCAGGTCATTGAACTCGCGAATTTTTCAGGTCTCTGGTGATGAGGCCCATGGGAATGTTAACTTTACATATGGTTGTGGGACACCCGAATTTCGCGAAAAGGTTTATCTACTCATTGTATTACAAAATACTTTCCGAGATATACGCTCGTAATTGGATGATTTACTTGTTACGAATCTGAGGTATCTGCACGCCAACCACAGGCTTCAATTAACGGAGTAACTTAATTCTTACTGGCCGGTCAAGTGAGAAAACGTCTTTTCACTAAAGACATGCAACCAATAGGCAAAGAAACACTGCTGCAGTGTCACTGCACTACATTGGGCGTCCCTACATATGGTGGAAGAATACACACGCAATATGCATACAAGTAGATCTCATGCAGGGCTTTCAGATGTGCTCAGTCTACCGTTAACAGCCCATGCGTAGTGGCTACGCTGTCACGTGCTGTGAGGTGTGTGTGGCAGAGTGCAGTGAGGCTCGTGGTGTGCCCGCAGGTCGACACGGCGTGACGTCACGGGGGCTGCGCGCGTGGAGCGCCTCTCCCAGGTCCTCGCCCTCCTACAGCCGGCGCCTGGCGCCCAGCACTGCGCGGGTCGGCGGACGTCTCACCCTCGCCTGCGACCTGAGGGGTTCTCCGTCGCCCGTCACCTCCTGGTACAGGTCAGTGTCGCCCCGTCCTACACTCTGTCCAGAGAGGCCCTGGGGGCCGGGTTGGAGCCAGACGGGTGAATTGAGTGACCAACCTGTAACGGGTGTAAGGCTATGCCTGGTGGGGCAACACGCGACCCATACGGAGCGGTTGTTCCTTCTCGTTCATCTCTCCGGTGGAGATCTGTCACTTGGCTGCATGAGCGTGGTCCGGCCGCAAGTGTTACCCGGGGAAGCAGGTCAGGCCCCATCCCCATGAAATGGGGTAAGATGCAATTATATAGCCTCTCTTACTCAAGTTTATCTCCACCTCCACGGTGGTAAGGGCTGGAAACACAGTGGGCAAAGCCCTTACTGGAACCAAGCTGGGAACCCACAGTCTTGGGGAAAGTAAGGATACTTTCCTACGAAGGGGCGCAGGTCTGGTCCGCCAAGAAGAGGACACATTTACTCAGTGAGTGAGTAGAGGTTGGATAGGCCTCGGCCCCATCAAGGTGGTGCGTGTCGGCAAACCCAGCAAACACTGTTGATAGGTGAGGTGGTTGCACTTCCACCCACCGCGATTGGAAGGAGCGTAACTCCTTCTATTGGTCGCATTTAACTGCAATCAATTAATAGCGTGATGGCTGTTCTTACAGTGACGTGCTAACAAAAGTCTGACAAGAGGACGGCCTGGCAAGTCGTCCTCTTAAATATAGCTCTGGAAGTCGTACCCCCTGTATATACCCTTATGGGATCAGGCACAGGGGGACCGGTTTATCAGGCATACTGGATATGCAAAACACTCTGTCCAGAGAAGGGGGCCGCGGTGGCTGGGCGGTTAGACTTTATTTTTTTAAATATATTTCATTAACCCTACTTAGCAGTACAGATATTAAGGGCATTCAAACCTATAATGGCTACTACAATTTAACAAACAGCATATGAGTTATATAAATTCACAATTTTTTTGAGGGCGGCTGTTCGTTTAGATGCCCGTAATTTAAGATACTAATTCTTCTTCTATTCAAAAGCACCATTCACACTTCCTAGGAAGGTGGTGAGCTAATCTGCCCCGACCGAGACAGCTCCCCGACGGGTATCCTTTCGGCTGCCCCCTGTTTCTCCACCGCCGCCGGAACAGACCAGGGACCAGGATTACCACGAATCCGCCAGCGCGACCAGACGCCGTCGGGCCCGCACACAGCTAACTAGCCTTTAGGCCGGTCTGCCACAGCACCCAACGGTCGAATGACCCCGCCCACGAACCCGAAGGCCCCAAGCCCCCTCCCTATCTGTACTATTATATTTTGTTCTTTTAATTTTTTCCCTCACCCACCGTTCTAACGGGCGGTTAGACTGTTCGCCTCCCGCTTAGGCGAACCGGTTTCGATCCCCGACCGGGTCACTCCCGGATTTTCACAAGTGGGAATCGTCCCGGACAACGCCGCTGGTCAGCGGGTTTTTTCAGGTTTATCTCTTTTCCCCTGCCCTTTCATTCCGGCGCTGCTCCATTTTCCCCTCATTTTACCCTCTCAAATATCTCAACTCCAAGCATGGCTGATACTGCTTCTTCCCTGGCCTGCATGTTCGTCCGATAGGACCTATGTCACCTATTGAACATGTCTGGTCATGGTCTGTCTGCAACTAGCCCACCATTCTCATCCAGCAGCCAATACATGTGGACCTCGGGTAGAAGTAGCCTGGCAGATCATTTCCCAGGAACATATCCAAGACCTGTTTAATTCTAGACCACGGCATAGTAGCTTTAATTGTAACTTGTGGAGGCTTTACAACGAACTGATGATCTTCGCAAGTAATGTTGCGTTGCTGTGAAACTAATCGTTTGTATGTAATGCTATTTAATTCCACTCTGATGGTTCCTTTTTGGTGTTGCATTTTTACGAACATCAGTGTATTTCCAAAGTAAGACGTATATTTGCTTTGGAATTTTAAAACGTATTTAAAGAACTTTTTGCACTGATTCCTTATTTTGTATGCATTATTTTAATATTTTCGTTTGCGTATTCTTTACAAGGTGCTTAATCGTTTCCCTTTGCAATGCTTGAGAACTGTTCTAAGCGACATGCAGTTCTCGTACAGTGATTTCATTGTATGAGGTTATCGCTGTTCACTAGTATCCGCCATTTTACAACACCAAGCCAGTGTAAAATTGTGTTGGTTGGACATTAGTGTAATACAACATTTGGTAGCTGCAACATTACCTAGTCTTTGTTAAGATTGATACTTCGACAGTATATTCGCATTATAGTAATATAAGAATGTGTAAATGGTTATTTGTCACAACGTTGTCAGTTTTACTACAAAATAAACGTTTTATAAATGCCTCAATGGTATTTTTTTTTGTTGCAAGAACGTTCGCCTTTTTTCTGTGTGTGGGAAGGATACACAGTGGGCTTAAAAATATATTAAGCGATGTTGCTGGAAGTACTTTACTAAACGCGAAGAGCCTGCATTAGAATTCGCTGTTTTCCTAGAACATTAGAAATTATGGTTGAATCTTTGCAACAAAATCGCGGGTCGGAGCTCTAGGGACTAACACAGATTAATCGGCTACAAGAACTTGCCTCTTGGGACGTGAGTGTCGGGGTTAATCCACAAGCAAACCGAATACCTATTTCCATTTGAATAATAGTCTGATTTTCACGTTTCGTTAAAATGCGTCTCTCCATTTCAGATTTGCTAGTAACAGATACACACAACCCAACCAGACAAAAATATTCGCGGACTGAGTGAATGTAAATTCTTACCTTTGACGTTGACTTGAAGAAGGGTGAAATTGTTTCAACCAGTTGGATTGATATGTTCGAGTAGAGTCTATTACTACCCTTTCAATTTTCCGTACTTATAAGATAAGAAATTTTGCCCACAACAATTCAAGGCTAATGCCAACTTCTGAAACATTGCACTGTCACCCGGTAAACATGTGCGTTTGATAACGAAAGAACAATGGCTGGCAGATAAGTTCAGTTCTACGCAGGATCTTATCGAAAAATGCAACGTTCATGCAAGCAAAGAGCTGTGGCATTGCTGAGGTGACTGTGAAAGAGGTTTCGTGTCTCGTTCGCTTCACCGATCCGGGAAGTGGCATGCTGTCGTTGCTGGTTGGCATGGCGAGTTTCTTCTCCCGGAACAACGATGGGTCCAGGTTGTTGTCATTATGTCTGTCGTTCTTGAGCGCAATCCCCCTTAGCACTTCGCTGTTCTTCTTCCCATCCCTGCTTCTTCTACTCCCGATTTTTTTCAATTTCTGTCTGTACGTTCCTTTTGAGCCTCCGACTCACTGCCATAGACTATTGATAGAGAAATGCAAAATTCGCGTTATTATTTGGCGACACGTTAAACTTCAAACACGTGTACATTTTCAACGCGTTTGTCATTGGATCATACTTTATGTAACACGCCCTGGGCAACTCACCAATAAATGAACGCATCAAATTTGTGTACACCAATCACTTGCAGTTTAGTCAGAAAGGAAGTGAATTCACATTTATGTAGCAGCCAATGGAGAAAATACGTCGGCTCTAGTGCGTAGAGTTCTGTGAAGTTCAGCCTGATGCCAAATAATAACGCTAATTTTGCATGTCCCTACCTATTGATAGAGACCTGAAAAATTCGCGGATTCATTTTGAGACAAGCTAGAATTCAAAACACGTGTGTTTATATAACTTTAGCCATTGGTTCACACGGTGTTTGACACCTGCTGGAGAACAGTGTACAATTGTCGCCTTCCACTGTGACAGCAGAGAACCTATGTGCTGTTGATATCGGCATATTTGTACATAAGACTATAGAGTCTAGCCTGCAGGTCATTGATCTAGCGAATTTTTCAGGTCTCTACCTATTGATGTAATGTTGAGGGCTGGTACAAGAAGGCCAGGGGGTGGCTGTGCAGGGGCGGAGAGCTGGTGGTGAGGTCGGCACGGGCGACGCCCAGCTGGGACGGGCGCACGGCGCGCCTGGAGCTGGAGTGCCTGGAGCCGGAGGACGCAGGGGTGTACACGTGCTCGGCGGAGAACGAGGCCGGCCGCGCGCGCTGCTCCGCCGAGCTGAAGGTGCTGGCTAGCGACGACCCCAGCGACGAGGACCGCCGGCCGCCGGTCTTCCCGCGCGGCCTGCCCGACCACGTGCACCTGACCGAGGGCGAGCCCGCCGAGTTACAGGTCCTCCTGCGAGGTGAGGAGAGACACCCACCTGGCACATCAGTCAGCTAGTCCGTTCGCCGTCTCTTCCGACTTCTCTAATCTCCTGCTATAGTTCTACACTGAGAGAAAATCGTACAAAATATTTGTTTGTGTAGGGCCAAATATATATTATTTGCACTAACAAAATATATTGCTGAGCAAACAAAATGTGAAAAGTGACAAAATTACTTGTGTTCGTCTAACAAAATATACGTAATCTATGTGTTTGACCAAAAAAAAAAAAAAATTAGACTGTCAACTAAATATTTTGTTGAATCAATTGTATATATTTGTCTGCCCACTAATTTGACTGCCTTCGTTCGAAAATACTGCCCGAGAGTTTGTTTGTATTTTTTGTGAAAATTAGAACAGTAACCATGATTGTTATTGCATCTATTCATGCTTAATAATCGTATAAATACATGAATAATACAATGCAACAAGAGATTGACAAGTAAAGCTGTAAAACTTGAAATGTGTATTAGGAAACGTTGCCCAATATTTGCAATATATCTATTTAAAAGCTTTCCGGCTCCATCAGTTGTCACGTTAGCCGAGATTCGCAACGTGTAGCACTAGGGCAGAGGTGATCTAGGTTCGAAACTCGGTCGAACTTCTGAAATTTTTTTTATATTGGCCTAAACTGTTTAATGTACGTTTAACCAAACAAATCTTTAGTTGCACCTACCAAATCGTACAGTTTGGGGCAACCAAATGAGAACAACGAAATAATTTGGTTTCATCAATAAAATATTTCATTGCCCCTATACGAGATAATTTTTTTTTTTATTTAACAAAAACCATTTTCTCAGTGTACTTTCAAGCTTTTCCTTCCATCTCACGCAAACAACGTGGCGTAGTGGCTTAGACCACTCGCCTCCCACCAAGGCGAGCCGGGTTCGATTCTCGGTGGGGTGCCCCCTGATTTTCGCATGTGGGAATCGTGCCGGACAGTGCCGCTGGTTAGCGGGTTTCCTCAGGGACCTCATGTTTCCTCTGCCATCATACCTGGAACAAATATTGTTCCATGAACAACACCTTTTGTCAACTCAAGAGTACAAATCAAACTTAATATATCAGAGAAAATAAGTTCATATCACCATCAGTATTTTATAACATGTTAGCCATCGGCTTCATGTGGTCAAATACCCTTCTAATATAGGTCTGAATTTCATCATGGATAATCTTCTCTGTATCAAACTCAAGACCTCTCTTTCCATGACACTCATTAAAACATTCTAACAGCTGATTTATTTATAGTGACAGACTACTCTGGGCGAGCAATGGCCTGTCAGCAATATCCATTCTAGGAAAACAAATCCTTCCCTCTCCATCCATCATTCTCATATATACTGCAATAGCAGTGTTCTGAGCACATATTTCGGCAAGTAGAGTTAACTTGAGATTATTAATTTTTAACTTCTTATACAGCAGCAAAACATATTCAGTTCCTTACTGGTGCCAGGAATCCCTGTATGAACAGTCTGGTGGCATGCCCCTAGAAAAGAGACACTTCTCGATGCACTTACATCTCCCTGGGTGATGTTTGCTCCATCTCCACTTCTTCCAATTCCACTTGTTCACAGCTATATTTCCTTTTCCCCAGCTAATGCACTATCTTTCCATTGAATCTCTCTCCCTTTGAATATGCCTCCTTCGAAAAATCACTAATATGGAAATCATAGTATCCAATATATAAATTACATAGGTCCGACTGAATGTTTAGCCAGTCACATTTCTATTATTGTCAGTAGGCTCAGCCATCATTAGGCACATTTTGATGGTGCTCAAGAAACACATTAAACTCTTCAAGCCTCTAACCAACCTGAGTAATAAAAAAATGGCCATCTAAAACAATACTCCTCATTATAATTTCCAGACTGCTTCAAATCTCATCGCCAGGACATACTTCTGTCCTTAAAAAACAATATGTTGAAAGTATAGTGCCCTGTCCTGAAATCTTTCAACTTCACAAAGATGAGAATCAACAAACTTGTATCCAAATCATTTGTGTTTAAAGTTATCATGGCCTGGGTAATAACCCCTAGGCAACCAAACTATTTTTAAGCTATCTGACACATTTCAAAGAATAAAACAGGTGTGTATGATCTCTGAAGAACTACACAAACGATCCTGCCATCTCTCCAGCATGGAAGACTGAACTTCCTGTTTCTCTTAATGTGTAGACTTTAGGGTTTGCTCAAGAAGCTTAGCCATTTCTGTAACAACCAAACCAATAGATCACATAAGATGTAGTCCTACATAGCCTTGTCACCATCAGAAACACAGCATGCTGATCACTCAGCAGTATTCTCTTAACATGAAAATGTCTTGCAGCTCGAAGCCACACTGCAGCATCATACAGTATTATTGCCAAGAAAAAAAAACATTATACGTTTCCACGGACAAACACCAGCCATCCGTAACAGGAGAATTCCAAAGAGATGACGGCGTACTAACATCTGCTGGCATGATGATCTGTTTCCCTTTCAGCACATTTAGTTTTCACCGCAATTTAACAAAATTAATTTCCTTATTGTTTGCAAATGGAAAATATGATGACATAACATACATATCTATGTCATCAAATTCTAACTGTGCAGACACATGTATCTGACATAGAGCGTACTATTTCATAGATAAAAAGGCAGCCATAAGTGTGCATGAAGACTAGGCCCAGGACTTTGTTTAATTTCCTTGTATCTCAGTTTAAACCATTGCCTAGCATTGCAAATTTAACTGTCCACAATGAAGTTACTTAATTATGTTCATCATAGTTGGTTCTTTCTACCTCCAAAGACAAGCCCGTTGATAACCAGGGCAACCAAGAAAATCGACTCGATTATTTATCTATGTATGACCTGTTCTTATACAGTTGCTACAAACCTTAGATGAATAATCCTTTTTTGGACAGTAGGTAGCAAAGCAATGCCTGGACTCTATACAGTGGAAATTAACCTCTGAACTTCTATGTTTCTTAGAAAATATATATATATATATATATATATATATATATATATATATATATATATATATATATATTGTATGTTTGACCCTTGTAGCACTGTAAGGGAACTATTTAAAATTCTAAAATTGAATCTATGTTAGCCCACATACACTTAGACACAGACAGTCAGCCTATGCCAAAGATACAGTGTACACACATTTAAATATGATGTTATCTCTTTCCTTTCCTGTACCAGTACACTGTATACCATCATCTCAACCGAGGCGGATTCATCGTCTTTAAAATTTTGCTCCATGGTTAAACACTAACCAATTTGTTAATGTCAATGTTTCAAGGGATATCATAAATGGTTACTCTTGGCCCTTTGAGCTGCTCAATATTCGACATTCATTCCTAATTTTTGAGATTTAGAATTGTTGTATCATCATTACCCTTAACCACAACTCCAACACGATTGATCCTTCGAAACGCTTTTACATTTAGCACTTCTTTGACACAGTCTAATTCTGACTTCAGCTGTTATTCTGCTACACCAGTTCCTTCTTTGGAGGTTTAAAAGACAACTGCTAACTTTATCCTTGCGGGTTTCATTTAAAACAACTGACATTCTTCTTCCTGAGGACAATCTATTTACCTCCTTTAAGTTGCAGATCAACAATATCCCTAAATCTGGGGCGATAGCTAGCCCCTCAATTCTCTGCAGGGTAGAGGGCCTCGATATGGCCAAGTATACAAATTTGTTCTCTCCATATGCTTACCAGTCCTTTGCATTCAGCTGTTCTAATAAGCTTAAGGTCAAATACTGCCTTAAACATCGTTAATCTACGCAGAAAGTAATAATTTGCCTCACAATTTACTTTATTTATCATATTAATTAAATATGGCACTAACTATTTAATTAGCCTTTTACACTAAGCCCTAAGAGCTTCATTGTCAGCTGATGCTCCTCCAGCAGTTGTCTTATTCTCATCTCTATCCTTCTCAGTCTCATCCTTATCATCGCCCATGGCAGAGCGACATTTGAGACAGCACTTCCCTACAAGGGACTTCATCTTTTGGATTTTCTGTCCCCATACTTCAGAATTCACAGATACCATCCAGTTTAGCTCCATACATGTTGATTCCGTAACCTGTAACCATGAGCTGTCGTGTTCGGGCATACATTAATGTAACAACAATCTTTGAAGTTCATACTGCAGTTGATTTATCTGATCCTCCAGTGAACATTCGAAAGAATCGTCAGTTATGTTGGTTCTCTCTCAGAGAGACATCCAGTCTGGGAATCAAACATTTTATTGTTCTTATTTGTAATCAAGTTTCACCCAAAGCACACGCTAAAGGAAGACTGTAAGTCAGGGTGGGGGTCGGGGGCCAATAGCTTTGGGCTGTGACCCCAACCAGGAACAACCTTATACTTTGTTGTGTAGCCTGATTTGCCATCAGTGAAAATTATTATTGCAGCCCGCATCATACGGTGGCCAGCTGACTAATGACCGTTGGTCTTTACCACCACCCGCCCATTTTGAGAGGAGGCGTACAAGTTAGTACCAGCTATCACTTAGCAAGTAAAGCCTCTGTTAATTGACAAACTCTTGCTGCTTTTTGATTAGGCTCACCAGATAAAACAACGGGGTAGATAACATGGAAATATTTATCTGAATCCAATACACAGGTGGTGCTCCGAGAAAACCTTATTACAACGCAGCATTCAACCCCCTCTTAAAGGAGGCGAATCAGAGACCCAGCATAATACATAGTGCCACTTCAGGGTCGAATCACTTAGGAGGGGAGAGGGTGAGGTTGTTTAAATATTAATTAAATGGGTGTTGTCTCCGTTTTGTTCTAACTTATCAAGAACCATTGCTGTGCTATTGCCGAATCATCTTTTTTGGACCAAACATGCTTCAAGATGGAAGCTGGGGCAAATAGCAGGTTGTCCAGTATGACTTGCCCTTGTGGGTAACCAATTCCCTATATTTTATTATATTTTATTTGAATTATTTTGGAACTACTATGACAAAAAGCTTGGCACACATTATTCATTTGATATTTTGTTTCAAATAATGTACTAATTTGATAAATTTTTTGTTAGTTATTTGATTGAAGAAAAATTACAACAAATAAGCTCGTGAAATGTTTCAAAATTAAGTAAAGGATTGTTTCAACATTAGATAGGTGGATTCTTCCCAGCTGGCCGCACTGCTGGTTGTCTTTCCCCAAGTAATTTTTCCATCTTCATGCCAGGCGGATGCTCGTACAATTCGTTAACATGAACTTCCCTAGATCCTGATTTGCAACACTGCATGAAAGAAAAACAAACGTTGTCAGACTCATGTTGCTCGTTACAGCAGATATAGAAGTTTTCAGTGCTGTAATATTGCTCACGTGTATTGTTATTGACGCGTCCATAGTCACTTCCTACTATGTTGAAACACTGTTAAAGTTCTACTTTCAGTCTAGAAAATTACACCAAACTGATAACGCACCGCATTTTGGATGCGAACTGTTTCTTACGAGAAATTTCCAACACAATTATTTGCTCTCCGTTTTTATTAACATTTATTATAAAGGAAATATTGTAATTTGTAGATAAACTGTAATGAATATAGACCTGCAAAATTCGCGTTATTATTTGGGGACACGTTAAAGTTAAAACACTTGTACATTTTCAACACGTTTGCCACTAGACCATACTTTATGTAACACGCTCTGGCCAACTCTGCGCCAATAAATGAACCTCACAATTGTGTGCCCCAGTGACGTGCAGTTCAGTCAGACAGGAGGTGAATTCAAGTGCATGCAGCAGCCATTGGATAGAAGTAGTGAAAATTCGCTAAAAGATATCAAGACAAGATATATTTCAAAACACTGTAAGGTCATTTACCTATCTTGATTGGCTGAATAACTTTCTGACACTCGTTAACTGTCTGCCCTCGAAACACGTAGGAGCCGTGCTGAAGTTGCCGAGTTCTAAGTGGCCCGGTCAAATATGAAAACACCGTTTCAAATAGACAGCAGCCAATGGCGATAGACAAACTGCTGTTGGGTGTTTATAATATTGAAGTCTACCGTGTACTCATATTTTTTTTCGCGAAATGTCACAAGCTCTAACCAATGGAGAAAATACATCGGCTCTAATGCAAACAGTACTGTGAAATTCAGCCTGATGCCAAAATAATAACGCGTATTTTGCATGTCCCCAGTAATTAAATGTTCATTTTAACCAGCAGTAAGATACTTTCATGTTAACAGAAGTATAAAACTCCTGTGATACGTTACATATTTAGGAAACTTCCATACGCGGGGTGATTTTCCAAATGTTTGGTTTAACAGTTTGAGGACTACGCTCGAGTGTAGCTCGAGCAAAAATATTTCTAAAATTTCTTTGTTGTTGAAAAAAAAAAAAAAAAAAAAAAACTAACCTTTTTACGCAGTCGTTGTACTGCCTGTGTTTAACAGGATCTCACAAGAACTCTACAGCTCGATAACGATAACTTTCCTCACTGCAAACATATATTTTTGTTACATCTCCGCAAAAGGACAGGTGTGATTGTAAAACATTTTACACAAATAAAGACAGTTGATTGGGATAAAACCCACTCAGCGCCTTAGTGACTGATGACTAACCAATAATGAACGTTGTAGAGCACAGTAGGTGTGTCCATTGTCATGATGGCCACTAGAACTGTAGTGAGAGGGAACGCAGGGGCCAATATAACCGGTGTTCCTGCATTTGCGGATATAAGTAACTCACTTCCAACTTGTCTTGGAAATGTATGCTGACCTCAAAGTGTTAAGAAGTGTTGAGATACCCGGGGATATACTGTAGACACTTGTTTCTCTCCCTGCCCGCAGGTACGCCGGCCATGGACGTGGTGTGGACCAAGGATGGCGTGGAGGTGCCAGACTGCAACGACTTCCGGTACGTGGACCACGGCGAGGGCCGGCTGGGGCTGCGGATAGCCGACGTCTTCCCCGAGGACGAGGGCGTCTACCGCTGCGAGGCGTTCAACGACCACGGCGACTGCTACACCGAGTGCCACGTCGACGTGCGAGGTGAGCTTCATCTCCGCCACGATACATTCGCACGACACAACGGCACTATAGGCTGTTCACGGTAAAATGGGCGCTCTTGAAAGCCCTGCTTGAATTCTACTTGTATGCAAGTTGTGCATTCTTCCGCCTTATGCAAGCTCAACATTGTCGTGAGCCTCATCACTAGGGATAGGAACATTTCGCGAGTTCAATGACCTGTTTTCTATACTCCACAGTCTTGTGTAAACAAGAGCGAGAGCCTCAGACGTTTGTTCATTGGCTGCTGTTCCAGACAGTAGCTGATATTATTCCACTCCTGGCAGTATGACACTTGCTACTTGTTACCATGTAAGTGTGCTATTGGCTCATAGTTGTCCAGGGCATGTCTAATCAACTGTATTCCAATTGCATAGGTGACTTCAGTGAACACGTGTTGGACGTCTATCTTGTCCTGAAATGAATTCGCGAGATATTTTTATATCCCTACTCATCACTTTATGCATGCGTCGATCCAGTGAAATTGTGAAATTATTTGAAAAAAAATTAATATCTAACAAATCTGCTCATTTTTACACTTAGATGCATTAAAAAATAAACAGAAACGAAAGAAATAATTTAAGTTATCAGAAATAGTTACCTAACACTTTTTATTCGACGATAAGATACGGAACTACTTGCCATCCACCGTTACCAACCTTACTCTGGGCATGCCACTCAGGGCGCCCGTTGAAATATATGCAGGTAGGGACAGTGACTTTTATCTAAGATTGATTTCAAAAGTGCTCACTTTATCGTGAACAGCCTTTGTACATATTTATATAGTATGTTCACGGTAAACTGGGTATTTTTGAAAGCCCTGCTTCAGATCTAATTCTATGCACGTTGTGTAGTCTTCAATCATATTTAAGGGGCCGTGGTGGGTTAGTGGTTAGATTACTCACCACCCGCCTGGGCGAACCGGGTTCGATTCACGGCGGGGTCACTCCCGGAATTTTTGCAAGTGGTAATCGTGCCGTACGTTGTCGCTGGCCGGCGGGTTTTCTCGGGGACCTCCCGTTTCCCCCGCCTTTGCATTCCGATGCTGCTCCATACTCGTTGCCAACTTTTCTAGGTGCATGGCTATGTCTGTATGCCCGTTCAAATATGTAAGGACAGTGGACTTTTTCTAAGGTTTATTTCAAAAGCTTTCCCTTTACCGCGAACAGTATTCATCTGACTGTCGAGTTTTAATAATAAAATTCGAACCTTAACTTAGCATACAGAAGTAATATACAGGATTCCTGGAACCAGAATGGACTCCTTCATGTCTGTATGAGAACTTGAAACTTTCTTTGAACACAAAATGTTTCTTAAATGCTGCCACCACTGTAAAATATCAGACCTGTTTTCGAATCGCTGTTTTTTTTTTTTTTTTTTTTCCAAAACACGGTAAAACTTTTCATGCGCCAGCCAGGCGTAACCCTTAATCAAGATTACAAGTTTTTTTTGTCATAAAATGTATTCAGCATTCATGATACCTTAAAAACTCACATTTTCAAAAACTGAGCTGTCATAAATAAAGGGAAAAAAATTTTCAAATCCAAAATGGGGCGAGAAATTTAAGGAGTGCTTAGGAAAATTAATTTTACAATGTCTCGTGTACTGCTGGAGCCGCGGTGGCTGAGCTGCTAAACTGCTCGCATTCCATCATGGCGAACTGGGTTCGATCCCCGGCCGGGTCACACTCGGTTTTTCGCAAGTGGGAATCGTGCCGGACGATGCCGCTGGTCAGCAAGTTTTCTCTGGGAGCTCCCGTTTACTTCGCCTTGCATTTCGGCGCTGCTCCATTCTCACCTCATTTCACCCTTATCAGCTCTCAATACCGCGCTGTTAAGAGCGGCCCAAATCTATCAACTCATCTCATGTACTGTTGTAAGTCGTAAATATGCAAAAATGACCTTATTTTAAGCAATTTATAAAAATTAACGAAACCATTTCATAGCGTGATTTTAAAGAAGGATATCTAGCAGAAAAGGGACTTATCTCGTTTTGGCAAGTGAGTTAGTTTTTATCAGGAGAAAAGTCATTTTTACAATTGCCAATATAAGTCAAAGCTATGGCCGAAAGTTTCAAACTGAAAGGAAAACAATGTTTCGTGGTAGTACACTTCTCCTAGTTTTATTTTCTTTGTATTTTGTTGCCTTAAATAGAAGACGCGGCCACGATACGGTCCCATATATTCACGTCAGGCTGGCTTTGTTTTTTCGCAGTTCTAAAGCGGAGTTATATTATTAACCGCCCGGTCATTCGGCGGACTCCACGAGCCGTGAGGCCGAAATCCATAAATTATGTTAAGCAGCCCTGGCGTGCGTAACCAGGATCAAGATTTATTGCGCCTAGCCTAGTGGCGACTCGAAAACTGCCTATGTGTCAGGGGCGAGCCACGACGAGACGCCGAAGAAGCGGAGGGCGGGGCGAGAGAACGTCTCTCAGAAGATATCCTGAAACGTTCCACACGACCAACCTCGTGACACGGTATCCTGCTGCTTGGCAACGAGCCTTTCGCGCGAGCATCCATCAGCAAGTCGGGATGTTGTAGCGTGCGCCGGGCGAAATTTATTTCAAATGGCTCACTCGTGCCGATTGGGACACAGACCACGCGTTGACTGGTGCCTTTATGTTTACCACTGATATGTCGACATGAATTTCCCCTTTTGAAAATATTTGAGAATGAGAGTCACCGGCTACCAACTGGCCGCTGCGAGATTTAAATTATTCGCGTTATTATTTTGGTACAAGCTAGACGTCATTGCCCTATAAATTTCTGAGCACGACCCGTGATTTCGTTGCGCGATGGGTAGGGACACCCGAATTTCGCCAAAAGATTTCACGTCCAGTTGTAGTTCAGATACACTGTCGTGATTGGATGGTTTCCGTGCCTCGCGTCTTAGGTGTCTGCGAGCGAATCCCAGATGTACAGCATTGAAGTTACTTGATTTTGATCGGCCAGTCAAGTCGAAGTATATGTTCTCCCAAAGACGCCTCCAATAAGCTAAAGAAAATTGCTTGTGCGCCCATAGGCTATTGAAATCCAACGTGTGCGGAAATCTTTTCGCGAAATTCGGGTGTCCCTAGTGATGGCCTCTACACGAGGTCATGTGCCTGTGTAACTGTGTTAAAGGCGATTGGTCACTCTGTCGTTGAACTGTTACTATTGGTTAGAAGAGTCTTTCACGTCGTGCCACAAATACTCTCAGGGACGTCAGTAGCACGCATAACACGTCGGAGTTTAATCTGCTGCAGAAAGATAACGCGAATTTGCAAGTCTCTATAAACAGGAAATCCCATGCTAAGGACATTACGCCTTAGTGCGTTAATTTTAGAAACAGGTTTCGAACAAAATGTATATTCTTCACGAATTTTTTTTTCGAGAAATTCCCTACACCGGAGATGTTTCCAAAAAATGTCGAACCTGTTTGCAAGGAATTTTTAAAATGTTATTTTTTACAAAGATGGTGCATAATGCCTATCTCTGTTGAAAATATAAGCATTGTACGGATCTTCTCAAAAAGATCTTGAAGAATACATTTTCTTTGAAACGCCTAATCTTTAAAAGTAACGCACCGAAGCGAAATTTCCTTAACATGGGATTTCCTATTCAAATGTCGCAGCTGCCAACCGGTAGGCAAGGTCCTTAATAGGATTAACGTTATATGAAGAAACGATAGGTTATGGTTATGTTTTGCATTTTCTGATGGTCTACCATGGTACAAATATTACGGTAACTCATTGCGAGTATATTTCCACCTACAGATTTACTAAAGAAACTTGCGTTTCTCAAGCAAACATTTTCCCAGCAAAATATTTTCAGCTAAGAATTCGCAGGTACTGAGTATAAATTAACTATATCTGTGCATCAGAGATAAAGGGAACTATGTCATAAATATTAAAATTTACAAGAGTGCTGTTTACCTCGATATCATTATGATACGTAGCGCTCTTTTCTACGGGTTAAATCGCTTACTTTTCCGGGTAGTATATAGTGCTTTGCAACCAGGAAATATAGCGAAAAATATAATATGACAATGTCAAAACCTCGGTTTTGTAAAATATACATAATGCTCTTTACCACCCAGCGCGAGATGAAGCGACCCAATCAGCACAGGCAAAATGACGTGGCGGTTTCTTTGACCTGGGCGTACCCATTCGCTGATTGACAGCTCAAGCTCTGAGAAGAAACATTGTGTCTGATTGGTAGGGATAGGAAAATTTTGCGAGTTCAATGACTTGTAGGCTAGACTCCACAGTCCTGTGTACACTCGAGCCTCAGATGTTTGTTCATTGGCTGTTTCCCCAGAGAGTAGCCAGTGTTACCTCATACCCGGCAGGATGGTACTCGCTACTTGTTTCCTTTCCAATCTGCTATTGGATTAGAGTCGTCCAGGGCGTGTCTAATGAACTGTGATCCAATTGCAAAGGTGACTTAAGTTGTAAACGTGTGTGACGTCTATCTTGTCCTGAAATGAACTCGCGAATTTTTCCTATCCCTACTGATTGACTACTGCGGCTCCTAAAGATCTCTTATTTGACGGGTTACCAGTCGCTTATTGGCGGAAGGTGTTCAGAAATTTTTGCATGTCAGTGACGCCATTTTGCTGGCGTGTGCAGCTGGAGTTCGCTACGTAAGCGGCTTTCCCACCTCTGTACAGTCAAGTACTCAGTGCCGCCAACGTTGGGGCTGGAGTTAGTGTGAGAGTTGGTCACCCTGAACGGCACGTGCACTTTAGCCCCACACTTCGTTTCACCTTGGCCATTCTTCGTATTGTACTCTAATGCCCGGTTGCACCAACGTCTTCCCCGATCCGAGATCGAATGATCCTAGTTCTGAACCAGGATCCAGTTTGATCTTGGTTCCAATGTAAAAGTATTGCACCAACAAAATTACATGATTCTGGATCTCCGATTCGTCGATCTTGGTTCAAAAGTGAGAGATCTAAATTAAGTATGAGACAAATCTGCTGTTGGTTCGTAATATATGACGTCATGGAAGTAGGCGTATTTTTCACTATAGATAGAACTAGATGTGCGATGTTATATCTTTTTTTAAATACATTATTGTTATACAAATTTTACTGAATGATATTCAAGTGCCTATAATGTTGTTTTAATTTTCCAAGAAAACAATCGAACGTATTTCTATCTGTTGGCGTGTTTTCAAACTACATTTGTCGACGATGGCTGCTGATCTCGGATCGAGATTTGAAACCGCCAATTTCCGCTGCTCGAAATGAACTTCATCTCGATCTACAGTCCAGCTCTGAACTCGAATGGTGCAACAGTTTTCTGTGTATACGTAAAGTGAGAAAGCACGAATGGCAGAGTTATTTCTCTTACATCTATGCTGGCATTCCTACATTTGCTCAGGAAACAGTCACATGGGTATGTAACTTCCCAACTTTGTATTGTAGAGACGCTAAATATTCTATATTTGTAGCCAGATGTGTAGTATTATTTCCGTACGGTACATGGGTTAAAAACTTCCAATACAGTTTTAGGAAGTTTACCGGTATTTTTTTTTAGTGTGTGGCCGGAGCTACAGGGCAGCCGGCGCCGATAGCAACAGCCCCCTCTCAACCCATCGTGACCTCGACTCAGCGGGAATCACATGTGACGTTACATTTTTAACTTCGGGTATGGAATACCACTCCTATAGCAAAGCCACACGAAGCTATAGCAAGAGGGGCTGCGCTGGCAGAGCAGTTAGCGTGCTCGCCTCCCGCCAATGCGAACCGGATTCAAACCCCGGCTGGCTGGGTCACTCCCGGAATTTCGCCTGTGGTAATTGGGCCTGGTCGATGAATCTGATCAGCGAGTTTTCTAGGGGATCTCCTGTTTCCCCCTGCCCTTGCATTCCGACGCTGCTCCACACTTATTTCAATTACCCACATCGGCTCTCAAATCCTCGCTGTTTAGAGGAGGTTATACTGAAACATTTTCTGTGAAATCGTTTTTTGCGCGAATACCCGTATCTCGGTAAATGCATATTCTGCAAATACGACTTTTGTCAGAAAAGATTAATAAAAATTATCTATGGCCCTATTTTTTTTTCTTTTGTCATATTAAATGTATTCTCGGAAGGAAAAAAATTCGTGACAATGGTCAAATATCACATTATTAAAGCTTGTGTATGCAGTTTTCTTAAGCGGCAAGAGAAAATTACAAAGACACGGGCGTAGTTTAATGTGTGTGTGTTTTCATGGCGTGTAATAAAACCCCACTGTAACAGATCTAATTTGCACAGTACAGGGTCACAACGGAAACACTGCACGTCTTGCGCGTAGGAGCGATGAGGGGTTAGGCGTCCCGTGTTAGTGTCGCACCGTATCGCTCCTCCGCTTCTTGACCTCCATCCCACTCTTGAGAGCCGCTCAAAAACGCGCTTCGCTCAATCTTGACCACGCTATGGTAGGACAAACAACAAAACAACGCGTGCAGGCCTTAGTGTCACGTGACGAGCGCGCCAGGAAGTGCGAGGGGATTATTCCCTCTGCAGCTCGCGGCCCTGCGGGATCGCTCATTGAGCTCGGCTGTCGGGCGGCCCGAGATACACGACTTGTCTACAATCTCCCGCTACCGTGGACGTGGGCGTGACTCGGCGTCAACTGACGCCCAAATTTTTCTTCCTAAACTTTCCGTTTTAACAGTTTTACCCTCCATATTAAATAGTTTAGACTGAAGGAAGACATCACTAATTATTTATTTGAATTTTATCATATTTATTTTGAGAAAGCCCACCTTGCTCGTTCATTGCTTACATTTACAACGTAAACATTCGCGTGAAAGTACGGGAAGTCTTCTCTTTTTTCTATCAACTTAGGACACGACTTGGCACAAAAGTTAAGTTTTCTAAATGCCTTTAACTTGGAACACAGAAGATTGAGACAGCGCCATGACGTTAGAGGTCCAGCGTATCCTCGTCCTAAGACACGGGTTTGGATAGCGCAATCGTAGGCAGGCTTTTACACTGTACGACTTACCTCAATGACATCTACGTTAGTATTTACGTCGCGTGTTAAGTCCGATAAACCACTGCGGGGCATTGGCATAGAGGCCATCGAGAACGTGCGCTTCCGAACCTCCACTGGGGTTATAAGGATTCCCGCCGAAATTGCGATGAACCCCATGGATCCCAAAACACACTTAAACCGAAATTATACCGAAATTCCATTTTTTTTCTGTAACTTTAGGACCATCTCTGAAAATAACTGGTACGTTCAGTTTATTCTTTTTTTCATTATCGAACGTATTATAAGGTATGCATTCGGGATGAAGTGAGCAACACAAGACATTGTAGGCTGTCCGTATTCTACTAAGGAAAGTTAAAAACATTTCCCTGTCCTCCAACACTATCGCAAAAAGTGGTATTCAAACAACCATAACATTTATTATTTCAATTTAACAGTAATGACCATTAGATTTTATTTGACGACAATCATGCAATTATTCCTTAAATTTCTAGGTTCATTTAAAAAAAATTATAATTAGAGTAAAAGTGTCTGACTAGATCAATTCTTCTTGACTACAACATATTCCAAACGACTTCCTAAATATTAAACTCAATAATAAATACGTGTTTGAATCCGGGAAAGAGAACCCATTTCATGAAGGTATCATGAAGTGCGTCGAGGTTTACCCCATGCCCTGTCAGCCCGCAAAATGTAAAAAAAAAATTATCTTATTACCAGGTCTCGGAGAAAAAAAAAATTCATAAAATACGAGATAGCAGGGATGAATGCTCCTTAAGGTTCCCGCCTACCTGCACCTTTTTTTCGCACTCGAGGCACGCGTGGGAGCCATAAGAGCGACACTGCCACGCACATCAAGTGCGCCATCGCCACTGTACGCAAGCGTGCAGTGTTCTCGTCGCACTTCGTGTACCTACGGGACTAACAGCGGTGACTGTATAATTGTTTTAATGAAAAAATATATATACAGGCTATTCACGGTAAAATAAGCACTTTTGAAATCCCTGCTTAAGTTTACTTGCATGAATGTTGTGTATTCTTCCACCTTATGTAAGATTAACATTGCCATGGGCTTCATCACTTTATTGATCCGTCGGTAAAGTGAAACTGTAAAATGATTAGAAAAATAAATATTGTTCAAATTTGCTCATTTTTGCACTTTGATGCATTAAAAAAAAAAAAAAAAAGCTAGAGAAATGATTTAAGTTATTACAAATGGTTACCTAACACTTCATATTAGACGTTAATATATGGAACTATTTTCCCCTCCATCGTTACCAACTTTACTAGGCACATGCCACTCATTGCGCCCGTTAAAATACATGCAGGTAGGGGCAGTGACTTTTTTCTAAAGTTGATTTCAAACGTGTTCACTTTATCGTGAACAGCATTTCGAATTGTTCAATGCATGACCCTTGAGTAGCTTTTTGCGTATCTGGCGCGTAGGGACCTGCAAAATTCGCGCTATTTTTTTTGGCAGCACGCTAAAATCCACCGTCCTATACATATTCGAGTAGGTGGCGTTTGTTTATTGGCTTCAGCAGCAGTGAAGACACATTTTTCCTTTTGACTTAGTTGGATATGATTGGGTCAGCCTCTCTTTAGAGGTTTCCTATTGGTTAAAAAGCATCCAGGAATGTCCCGACAAACTTTAGTCCATTAACAAACGCCATGCAAAATCACAAGTGTTTGAAATCTAGTCCGTCTTGAAATAACAACGCGTATTTATGCGTATATTTTGAGATATAGTGCTTTGGAAAAGTTTTTTTTTAACTATGTTGGGGTGCGCTAAAATTATGTTTCTAATATGCGTGACACCTCGTCTGAAGTGTTTGTTCTTTTCGCAGATGAGTGCAAGGAACGCACGTTTGATATAGGCTGTTCACAGTAAAATGAGAACTTTCGAAAGCCCTGCTTAAGATCTACTTTCATACACGTTGTGTATTCTCCTGCCATATGTAAAATTAACATAGCCATACGTCTCATCACGTTATTCAATCGTCGGTCAAATGCAACCGCGAAATTATTAAGAAAATAAACGCTTTACGAATATGTTCATGTTTGCACTTCGATGCATTAAAAAAATAGAAAGCGAAATAAATAATTTCAAGTTATTACAAATGGTTACCTAACACGTTTTATTCGACATTAAGATATGGAACTACTTTATATCCATCGTTACCAACTACACTGGGCGAATGTCACTCAGTGCGCCCATTAAAATACATGGATGCAGGATCACTGACATTTTCCTAAGGTTCATTTCTAAAGAGCTCACTTTATCATGAACAGCTTTTAGTATCGTGGGAAAAAACGCGTATTTCAAACACACTGCAACGCAGTTAAAATACCACTCAGGCGGGGGCCTTAACCCTTTAGGAAGGCACAGATTTATTGTCAGTGAAGACAAGGTTGAAGTGAGCTGCCTATATTCTACACTACACCAATACTAGTTGTGTTGGTCTCTGTATTTCTACTTACCTTCTTACTATTGGTCCTGGCTACACCGGACACGCTTACAATATTCCGCAACGTTTATTATTGTCTGCCCATCGGCCAATGGAGTCGCTTGTTGACTATGTTCCAATCAATGTGTCGTGACAGATATAAAATGTTTCACAATCCACCGTGTTCATTTGAGAAATTATTAAAATAAACAGTTTTATTCTTATGAATTTTAATGTTGAATAGTTGTAAATTTTTACTTAGTTTCCAATAGAGTCCAGCAGAACAGCAAAATTATAGAAGTGTTAGATTTGTCTTCAAGAGCAAAGAAATTTCCAAATAAACGTTGCCGAGCATATACGTGCATACTCCTCGAAGTGTTAAGGAAGTGCTCGCGTCGAAATGTAGTGAATAATTTTGTTTCTTGGACGGGCCTTAAGATCCGAGCTGGCCCTTGTAGCAGTGGCAAAGTGTCAGGGAATGCGCGGAGATGCGGGCGGGGGCCACGTCGTGTCGGCGACCCCATGTGTTTATCTCCCCGCTGCTCGCCGCAATAACTACCAGTCGCGTGGTCTGGAGGAGCGTCGCAGGATGTCTTTCTCTTTCCGTTCTGGCCGCTCCCTACCATCGCCTGACACTTAAGCCGCCGCCCCCGCCCATGCCACGGTTACGAACCTCGCGCACAGCGGTTCACATGGCGAACCCTCACTCGGTCGCCAATACTTAGAGGCATGCAAGATTCGAGGTTTATTATTTGGGGACATGTTAAACATGAAACAACCTTTGCAATACTTTTATCGTTGGACCATACTTCAAGTGACACGCCCTGTCTGAATCTGCACCAACAATGGAACACTTCACAGTTGTGTGTCCCAATCACGTGTGGTTCAGTTAAGAGAGGAAGTTTCTTCACAACTATGCAGCAGCCAATTGAGAATTGACGCCGGCTCTAGTGCATACAGTACTGTGAAGTTCAGCCTGATGTCAAATAATAACGCGAATTTTGCATGTCCCTAAAAAAAGTTCGTATTCAACGAAATAAACCAAATCATTGAATATAAATAAAATACCAACAGAAAATAAAATTAATCTAATAACAATCAAATAAATTAATAAAATATTACATAAAGAATAGCGTCAAAGAATAACTTAAAGTAAAAAATACATTTCCAGACCAATACTCTTACGTCCATTCGTGATCATGTCAAACTTTTCTCAAACCCTGCTTAACCCTTTGAGAAGAATGCACGTATATACTCGGGGCAACGTTTATTTGGAAATTTCTTTGCTCTTGGAGGCAGATCTCACACTTATGTGGTTTTGCTGTTCCCATGGACTCTATGGGAAACCAAATAAAAAATTACAAATAGTCAACATTCAATGTGATAAGAACAAAACTGTTAATTTTAACACTTCCTGGACTACGCTCGAGTGTAACTCGAGCAAAGCTAATTTTGAAAATTGCTCTGTTGTTCTGAACAAAACTCGCATGAAAGTGCAATTTGTTTTCCGGCTAGTGTTTAACATGATCTTACAAGAACATGACAGGGCAGTAATAATGGCATTGCTAACGATGGAATATATTTTTATAGCCACTCAAAGGGACATGATTGACTGTATATTCATGTATACGATAACGTACATTTGATTGGGCCAATATCATCCCGGCTATCCATTGGTTGATGACCGGCCAATAATGAACGCTATAAAGTACAGGGTAGTCTCCGGTGTGGTATGGGCCAATAGGACGATGGTGAGTTATAACACAGGCACCAACAGAACCGGTGTTCTTGCAGCAGTGGATATAAGTGATTGGCATCTAATTTGTCTTTAAGTGCCAGTAAATGTGCGCAGACCTCAATGTGTTAATAATTGCTCAAATGAACACTGTGGATTGTGAAACATCTTACATCTGTCACGACACATTGGTTGGCACCTAGTCAACTAGCGACTCCATTGGCAAATGGACAGACAATAATAAACGTTGGGGAATATTGCAAGCATGTCCGGCGTAGCCAGGACCAATAGTAAGAGGGTAAGTAGAAATACAGAGACCAACACAACTCCTATTGGTGTAGTGGAGAATATAGGCACCTCATTTCAACCTTGTCTTCAGTGACAGTGAATCTGTGCCTTCCTAAAGGGTTAAGGTGACCGCCTGGTTGAATGAATTTTGCACGTACGAGGCCTAAAACCCCTGTCACAGTTTCAAATTTTTTGCATTCAACTATATTTGACAGTAAAATTTGAACACAAAATACGGTGATCAAATTTTTTCTTTCCAAGAAATTTTATCAAATAATCATGAATGTGTTTATGTGTCACATTGTCAAGAAAAAGTTTTTATTGGGAGAATCTAATTTGAATTATTAGTTAAAAACTATTTTTATAGTGAGATGTTGATTTTGTATTTCTACACAGTCCATTACAGGAAAAATTGTATGGAATGTTCTTATTTATTTTAGCTTCTTTACTAAATTCAAATGTTAGTTATCAGAGATGTTTCCTGCACTATGAAACTTAATGCCTCTGAGTTGGTAATATTATGAGATTATGAGCGATATTCGCTTGAAATAGTATTCATGCCCAGACAGCTTCTACATAAATTAATTATCTTCATAACCTACTTCGTTTCCAGCAATCGTTCGTTATTTTAAAGTTTCTTGACTTTCGTTTTTGTCGTGCACGATTCTGATTGGCTGAGACTGTCAAACATCAAAGAAATTTTCGAACCAGTTCAATCTTCAAATGTTTGATGGATACTGAAGCCATCCGACTTCCTCAGACAAATATGGCGGCGTTTATGACTTTTCTATGACGTCATAACTGTCCAACTTTATTTGACCAAACTTATTGGAAGCTGTTTGACGGAAAAATTTGACAGTGCGAAAAGGGCTCAAGAGCGTGGGAGCGCTAGGGACGACCGAGAAATGCGCATAAACTGTCGCATCGCCTCTACGCGCAAAGCACTGAACTGGCTTGCAGTCTCGCCGTCGATAACGCGCCTCTGTAAGACTTTCAGCGGAGACCTACCATTTTATGACGTAATAATAAAAATTAAACTTTGATGAAGTCCCTATTTCTTTTTTAATGTTTTGTACCGGAATGTCCGGACTTAAAGATGGCCGTGAAAACACCCGTTTGAGCCATATTCAATATCACAAAGCCATGCTTTAGAGAGTAAATGAGAAAATGAAAAACGTATACAGACGCGTAACGTTTCTTAAATGCTATTCGTAAGCAGACCTCGCTCAGATACGTTGGGCGGCTTTTAAATGAAAAAATTTCTACTGGAGCTCTGCACACCGTTTGGCGGCCTACTCAGACGGCCACCTTAACGACACTGCCTACCAAGCTTTTGAAGGGTTTCTGAATTTCTTTCAATTTTTCTATTTATCGGTTATGTGATGCTGGGCTGTTTTATGCGCCCCTTTTGCCACGCTCTATAGCCAGAGCGTCACAGCGTGTTCCAAAATAATAACACGAATTATGCGGGTCTCTACTAATGGTCTTCCTTGCGTGTAACAAACGTGATGAGTACCACAGCCTCAAGTTATGACTTCATCATATCACTTTCGTCGAGCACAAAACTTAGGCCTACAACTGAATGGCCAAATTTAATGAAGTAAGCCTTATATCATATTAAGTACAACACGCATGAAAATAAAATTTGGGACACCTGAAATTATAAATTGCAATTTTAAGTAGTTCGTATAATATTCATATGTGTTTTTTAATATTAATATGTGTTATTTAAGCAAGGTATGCTAAAAATAAATTTTAAATGATTAATATCCTTCGCCAGCACTGTTTCAAAATAATGTTGCAACATAACAGACCTCGTCACAGCGAGTACGCTACTCGTATAGACGTCAGAAACAATACCTCATACAGAGACCCGCGTACGTCAGATGTCAAGACTCGACCTTCTCGCACAAGAACGCCAGAAGAATCGTTCGCATCCATGCACGTGTGTTGTTTCCCTGCGTACATTCAGTTATTGTAGATCCCGCAGAATGTGTTCCTCCCTTTAAAAAAAAGTGCTCACCTTATCGAGAATAGCCTATGGCTAGAGACCTGCAAAATTCGCGTTTTTTTTTTTCAAGCAACGCTATTAACTTCGCCGTCCTATGTACATACGAGTCACGGTCTTTGGTTTGTTGGCTTCCGCAGAAGTCAGGTGCCATTTCCCCTTTCGACTTGGTTGTACGCGATTGAGCCATGCTGTCGTTAATCGTTTTTTATTGGTTCAAATACGTCCGGGAGGTGCCACGAAATCTGTTGCCCAGTAATAAAACCAATATAAATGTATAACGTTTCAAAGTCTATCCTGTCCTCAAATAATAACGTGAATTATGTAGGTCACTACCTATATCTACAAAGTAGTGCCAGGTATTTGTAACTAACAGGGCAGAGAGGCTGGGCGACATCTGGCGGAGTTATGTCATTACTTTCCAAGCAGTTTATAATCCTGAGTATAGAGCAGCCCTTGCTTTATAAGTTCGTGCAAAATAAAATTTTATCAGATAATAAAAGCTCATCCGCAGGGACCTGCGAAATTTACGTTATTTTTCTGCAGCAGACTAAACTTCATGATGTTATGCTTGCTAATAACGTCCCTAAATGGTTGAGAGTAGTTGTAGCACTGCGTGAAACACTTTTTTTAACCAATAGTAACAGTTAATCGTCAGAGTGACCAATCGCCTGTAACACAGTTACACAGGCACATGACCTCGTATAGAAGCCATTAGCCAACGAAATCACTATAGCTAGTGATTTTTCGCGAAAAAACCTGAAGGCACGGTAGACTTCAATACTATGAGCAACCAATGGTATTTTATTAATTGCCATTGGTTGCTGTCTGCTTGAAAAGGCGTTTTCATATTTCACCGGGCCACTCAGAATTCCGAAGAATCGGCACTGCACCTACATGATTCGTGTGCAGACAGTTAACACGTGTCAAAAAAGGAATCCATCCAATAAAGATAGGTAAGCGAAACTACAGTGTTTTGAACTATAACTAGACTTGAAATCTTTTCGCGAAATTTCACTACCCTTAGAAATCACGGCTCTTGCTCAGAAACCTACAGGGCAATGACGTCTAGCTTGTCCCAAAATAATAACGCGAATTATGCAGGTCTCTACTCATCCGGTAGTTTCCTAGAATCCTACCCGTGGTGTGAATTGCATTGACGTCACTAGCTCGTGCCATACTCGTCGCTAGTCAAGTGTGCGGTTCTAAGTAGAGACAGTAAGGCCGGATATGCCCGCTCGATACACTGCGTCTTGAATTGACAATGCGATCGCCGACCAAACTGAGCACTGAGAAGGTGCAGAAATAACACTTAGTACTGTTACTCGGGATATCCCTACCAACCATCGTGATTTGCGCTTATTTTGTTTCTGTATGCGATGATTACGACTAGAGACCTGAAATATTCTCCGAGTTCAATGACCTGCAGGTTAGACTATACAGTCTTTGCGCAAATATGCCGTTGTCAACTGTGCATTGGTTGTCTGCTGTAACAGCGGAAGGCGACGATTGGACACCGTTCTCCAGGAGGTGCCAAACACCGTGTGGACCGATTGCTAAAGTTAGATAAGCACACGTGTTTCGAAATAGGCCCATAATTTGTCCAAAAATGAATCGAATCCGCGAATTCTTCAGGTCTCTAATTATGACAGTTGGTACTGATTGACTGCCACGAAGACGATAACAGCATTCAGAGCCGTAAATAAGGGAGTGGTTAACCCTTTAGGAAGGCACAGATTTACTGTAATTGTTACCAACTGTATTGCAGGAGCATGCCACGCAGTGCGCCCGTTAACACAGCGAGGTTTGCACACATTTACTGGCGCTTAAGACAAATTATAAGTGAGTCACCTATATCCATTACTGCAAGAACACCGGTTCTGTTGATGTCTGTGTTTGAACTCACCATCGTCCTATTGGTCCATACCACACCGGGCACTACCCTGTACTTTACAGCGTTCATTATTGGCCGGTCATCAACCAATGGAGAGCCGAGCTGATATTGACCCAATAAAATGTCCTTTATCGTACAAAAGGATTTACAATCAATCATGTCGCTTCGAGTGCGCTGTCGTGTTTTTGTGAGGTCACGTTAAACACTAGCTGAACAAAGACTGCACATCCATGCGAGTTTTGTTCTGAACAACAAAGAAATTTTGAAATAAGCTTTGCTCGAGCTACACTCGAGCATAGTCTACAAAGTGATAAAATGTATGCAGGTAGGAGCAGTGACATTTTTCCAAGGTTGATTTCAAAAGTGCTCACTTTATCGCGAGCAGCATTTGGTGTCAATGTCGGCGTGATCGTTTGAACATTGGCGTGATCGTGCCGACGCCTACGTTTCAGAGTCGCGCTCTGTGCGCATCCTCGTCGCGGGCGAGTTCTCCCCAGTGGCGCAGACACAAACATAGACAGACGAGGCGTATTTCCAGCACGGAGAACGAGGTCAAGGAGTCGGAATGAGGATCAGTTTTGAGGAGCGTTTGCCATATCGGTCGGCGAAGCCAACCTTCAAAATCGACGCGCCTGCGAGAGACGAAATGGCAAGTAGGGCGGAGGCCAAAGTCTTGGCGTTATTATTTGAAGACTGAATATTCTTAAAGACTGTTGTTCCCGGTAAAGTGAGCACTTTTGAAATCAGCCTTTTACAAATGGCATCGCCCCGTACCAGCTTATATTTTAACGGGTACGATGTCTGCCGTGCGTCCAGTAAAGTTGGTAACGACGGATGGAATAGTAGTTCCATGTCTTAACTTTGACTTAAAAGTGTTAGGTAAACATTTCTTGACACTGAAATGATTTCACTTTTATTTCTGTTTTTAATGCGTTTAAGTGTAATAATGAGCAAATTTGTAAAATATTTACATTTATAATTATTTCACAGTTTTACATGAATGGCGCATGGATACAGCGATAAGGCCCATGGAAATGTTACATTTATATATGGTTGGAGTATACAATGTAATCCGAGAAGTACAGCACATCGCAAGCAATTGTTTCAAAAGTGCTCAGTTTACCGTGAATAGCCTATGAAACACTTGTATGTTTGTATTGATCTTTTTGGCCGTGGCGTTTTAGGAGTATAAAGGCGAGCGCCACTGTGATAGCTTCATTAAACGTCTATGTGATGCAATGTTTGTGCAACTCCCAGTTAAAGGTGGATTTGGTACTGTTGTTTCGTGGTAAAAACCGATATGGTTTGTTTCAAATCACCCTCCACCTAAAAAAAAATTTTGTTCCTTAGTTGTGTGACCGTAGTAGAGGCCAATCGTTCATTTTGGGAGTGTGAAAGGAAGCCAAACATTAAGGGCAAACATTTTGATGAACCTGAGGTGATAAGTATTTCGTCAAATAGCTGCGATTCTTCGAACAGTTTTGCGACGCCCTTATCTCAAGGACGTGGGAAAAGGGGCATAAACAATGCCCAGAATTGAATCAGAAAAATGTGTAGACATCTTTCCAATCATTAATACCTTCTAAGGAGAGCAGAAACTTGCCAACATGTCTACTATTACTGAAAAGTAGAAAGCACACGGTAATTGGGACATTATTATCCTTATATATCACCTTCTTCAATATTATGGGAACAATTCATTCCAGACAGAAAATTCAAGCTCCCCATGACCACATAACTTACAATTAAATAGTTCCACGTGAACAATGACTAGTTATGGCGTACAAAAGTTCTTAAAACACACACATTTTTAAATTATCAAGGCCCAAAATGGACAACATTAAATTGCACGAGTTAGAATTACTAGATGAGTCGGCACCCAGAATTTTCCTTAATGAGACTGGACCTCTTGGGTTACTATGCCCTTTGGCTTCCCCAATAGCCGCTGCCAGTCCGTGTGACGAATATTCGGAAAGAGCGTTAGTTTGGAACAAAGATTCAAACTTTTGAGGACTGGCCATCCTGCAGACTGGCTGGTGTTAGTTGTCGCAAGCAGAAGTAGCAGTATTGGTTGTTGTGTAGGTGACTGATTTCATTTGTAACAAAACCCTTTAGGAAAGCATACATTTACTGTCACTGAAGACAAGGTTGAAGTGAGCTGCCTATATTCTCCACTACACCAATACTAGTTGTGTTGGTCTCTGTATTTCTACTTACCTTCTTCCTATTGGTCCTGGCTACACCGGACACGCTTACAATATTCCACAGTGTTTATTATGGTCTGTCCATCGGCCAATGGAGTCGCTTGTTGACTACGTGCCTACCAACGTGTCGTGGCAGATGTAACATGTTTCACAATCCATCGTGTTCACTTGAGAAATTATTACTATTAACAGTTTTATTCTTATGAATTCGAATGTTGACTAGTAGTAATTTTGTACTTACTTTTTCATAGAGTCCAGCTAAACTGCAAAACCATAGAAGTGTGAGATTTGTGTTCAAGAGCAAAGACAGCTCCGAATAAACGTTGCCCGAGTATATACGTGCAGACTCCTCAGAGGGTTAATGAAACACCACGTACAATAAAGCTAGGTTGTGTTGGTGGCCAGACTCAATGGCGAGACTACCCGAGTCCTACCACGACGATATGCGATCGATTTCCGGCGGGGTCCCTCCCGATATTCGCGCTCGGAAAACGTGGCGGACGGTGCCGCCGGCCGGCGGCTCTTCTCGGGGCTCTCCCCCCCCCCCCCCGCGCCGTTGCATTTCTTCTCTGCTCCATCCTCACCTCGCGTAATCCTCCCATTCTTCGAGACCTTGCTGTCACTCACTTCGGCCACCGTGCACTGTGAGAAATTATTTACAGGTTTACAACACCAGTGTGTACCTATAGTGAGAAAGCGCAGATGACAAAGTTTTGCCATAAATATGTGGTAGCGTTCTTACATTAGCTCAGGAAAGATGCAAATGCGTAAAGATATTCTTAACTTTCTATAGTATCATTCCTATATTGGCAACCTTATGTATGGCAATTTTCTCATGCAAGGTATGGGTTAAAAACATCCATTGCGGTTTAGGAAGTTGACCAGAATATTTTTTAAACTATGTATTATATGTGCAACGTTGCACGTGAAGATTATTTTACACTATACGTAGTACAAAAACAGCCAAAAACGGCAAATAAATTTGATCCATCAGTTTTGACATACATATTTCTTCGTTGAGAATATTTTACGTACAGTCGAACCTCGTTATAACGAAAATCCGGTTTAAGCGGAGAATCTGAGAAGAATCAATAAAAGGCGACATATGTACAGCACTTACAGAAAAAGTCCTTTGTAATTATTGAACAAAATACGTTTTAAACATATGAATTGCAAACACGTTATCATACGTAATTAAATAAATGCCTGTAATTCACGCACGAAAATGTTTATTTGTAAGTTGTAGCTATCTTTGGCAGTGTTTCTTAACCGCCATATTTTTTATTTCGTAATATACTGTTTTCTATTTGTTACCCGTAAACCGATCCTGGTTATCCAGAGATCCGAGTCTGCTCCGTAAACATCCACTGCCAGTATCGTGAAACATAACATACATTTTTACTGGTCACGTTGGGCCTACATGTCAGAGCGTTATTATGATACTACTGCAGTACCGAACAAAACATTCGTTCACTGCAACGCCTAAAATCATCTATTTATATGTGACTGAAAAAGTTAATTTGGTCATCGTACTACTGTTTTTCCAACACGCCAGGAACCAACAAGTGTTATATTGTGTTATTTTTACTGCTGTAATATGTTCGTGTAAAATATGTAACTAGTAAGCACTTTTGAGGCCCTAGTTACTTATTCTCCATCAATCATTTTTTTATCCTTCCGCCACTTTTTAAATAAATAATGCCAAGTAAATCATAAAAAACACAGTGTATAAATTTCACCACACTCGAAAGTTATCGTTCAAGGCCACAACAAAATGTTTTCATTGACTATTTTTCTAAATGAAAAGACTTCGAAAATTTCTCACTTTACCTTTAAAAGCCTGTACGTATATACTCGGGGCTACATATTGTTACGAAATCATCCCGCTATGCACACTAGATGCTTTCGTAACAATATGTAAGAATTTTTTTTTTCTGCTCTTGAAGACAAATTTTACAGTTTTATAGTTTTACTGTTTCGTTGGACTTTATTGTAATCTAAGTAAAAAATTACAGCGTGTCAGCATTTCAATTCATAAGAATAAAACTGTTATTTTATAATAATTTCTCAAATGAACACGATGGATTGCAAAACCTGTTACATCAGTCGGGACGCATTTATTGATAAAAGCAGACGATGGGCAAGTTTATTGGCCGACGGCCAATAATAAACGTTATATATTACAGAAAGTGTGCCCAGCGCAGCCACGACCAATAGGATAACGGCCGGTGTAAACGTAGAGAGCAACACAACTGATATTGCTGTGACGGAGAACATAGGTAGCTCTCTTCAATCTTCAGTGCCTGTAAAATTGTGCCATCCTAAATGGCTCAAGAACACCAAGAGCTTTAAACTGTTCACAATATTTTGTTTCATCTCGCCCCCTTCCCCTTTTCCAGTCCTGCCGCAGGTGAGCAATGATCCGACGCTCCTGGTTTTAAAAAATTTTTAATGCTTATAATGAGTGACGCAAGATAATTTTGTTAGTTAAAAAATTTAATAAATAGTGTGTGAGTGAAGAGATTTGGGAGACTCTTTAACATCGAGGTCTTGAGAGCCGATGAGGGTGAAGCGAAGTGAGTACGGAGAAGCGCTGTAATGGAGGGTCGGGGGTAACGGGAGATATCCGAGAAAACCTGACGACCAGCGACATCAATTCCCACATGCGATCCCGCCAAGAATCGAACTTGGTTCGCCTAGGTAGGAGGTGTGAGTAGTCTATAGACTATAGCCAGGGATAGGAACATTTCGTGAGTTCATTTCAGGACAAGCTAGACGTCAAATTTGTGCACACTGGAGTTGACTTTGCAATTGGATCGCAGTTTATTAGACACGCTCTGGACGACTCTGAGCCAATAGAAGACTTGCAAGGAAACAATTAGCGAATCCCATACTGCCAGGTGCGGAGTAACGCAGGCCACTCTCTGGGATAGCAACCAATGGACAAACAATTGAGGCTCGATTATACACAGTAATGTGGAGTTTAGCTTACGGGTCATTGAACTCGCGAAATGTTCCTATCCCTAACTATAACAACTACAGCACCGTGGCCTCCTAATGAAAAATGAAAGCACTGATTCGTGAACGGCTCGTCATTCTGATATGTTGTCGCCTAGTGACACCATTTTGCTGGCGTGTGGGTCTGGACTTCGCGGTTTAAGCGGGTGTTGCACCTCTGTAATGTTCAAGTACTCTGTGTGTGGACTATTGACTGCGTAAAAGGGAACGGAACGTAAAATCGCACGCTAAAGTTTTGGCGTTATTATTTGGGGACACGTTAAGACTTCAAACACGTGTACGTTTTCAACATGTTTGGCATTGGACCATACTTGATGTTAACACGCCCTGGGTAACTCTGCGCCAATAAATTGACGCATCGAAATTGTGTGCCCTAATAACGTGCAGTTCAGGCAGAAAGGAAGTGAATTTGGGTGTATGCAGCAACCAGTGGAGAAAAGACGTCGGCTCAAATCGCACAGTACTGTGAAGTTTAGCCCGATACCACATAATAACGCGAATTTTGCATGTCCCTAGGTATATGTATACATCTTATAACAAATTCATATAATAGTGGTTGTCATTTTAAAAATAAGATGTAAACAAACACTTGCATCACTGTTGACCATGTGACTTTGACAGTTGTGTTATTTTGGGGTAGGCCAATCTCGTGTACGTGCGCAGAAGACGAATAAGCGGTCCACCTCGGCTGTAGTGTATGGGCAGGCGAGAGAGAGAGAAGAGAGAGAGAGAGAGAGAGAGAGAGAGAGAGAGAGAGAGAGAGAGTGTGTTTGTGTGTGTTGATGGTGGTTGGTTGTCGTGCCGACAGGGAGCAGCAGCGGCGGCGGCGGCGTCGCGCCGCAGTTCGTCAAGGAGCCACTGCCGGTGCTGGCGCCAGTCGGCGGTCGGGCGAGCTTCTGCTTGCGCGCGCACCGCGTCCTCTCGCCCGAAGAAGTCTGCTGGCGGGTCGCCGGCGTGCCCGCTTCCAGCTGCTCCAGGTTCAAGGTCAGTCCTCCAGTTGCCATGTATTCATGCCGGACTATATACATATATATATATATATATATCCTATTCAGATCCAGTTTACACTTTTGTGTACATTACGCACGTGTAGGAAATTTGAGATATGTACTGCACACTGCGAAGCTCAATGATTAATGATTAGAGACGTGCGAAATTGGCGTTATTATTTCATAACGTGCTAGACTTCACTGCTATGTATCTACTTGTGCGCAATTCGGGATTTCATTGGCCACTGACATCATTTACCTGTGTTACTGCTACAGATTGGTTTTTGAACCGTTGAGCCTCTACTATTGACTATTGACAAAGTGCTACAAAAAATTTCTCCCAGTTGCAGAAGTCAAATGATCATAAAACTTTTGGACTCTAGCCTGCAGGCACAAGATAACGCGAATTTTGCAAGTTCCTACCAATGATCTCACCTGTGGGTAAATGATTCGGAAACCGTTTTACTGGTCTAGGTTATAATTGGTTCATATTCATGTAGTTGAACATATAGGCTACAGCTTATTGGTTGTGACAACGAAACAGGTGCTGTGTCGACTTAAATACAGCACGCATCATAATTTTTTTTGTTGTTTGGGACACCTGAAAACGTGAATCAAAGTGGGTCTGGAAGGGATATACTGGACGTCGCGCGGGAAATGTTTAACGATGTATCCTGTACAGAGTAGAAAAAAATGGCAAAGTACTAACAAAGTGAAGACCCTCACGTGGCGGAAGACAGCATTCGTTGTTTAGGCTATGGACGGGTTCGAATTGACAATTTAGTAGCGTTCAATTCAGACGCCGTTGATAGTCACTTGTTCAGAGGTGGCTGTGATTTGGCAATTTATTATTTTAGTAAGTTTTGTTAAATACTAGAAACAAAATACTAAGATACCAAATACGTAAATATCGTAGTCGACCAGTTCAGGTCACGTGACGTTCTAGCAAACTAAAAGTGCGGCATCGAACACGGCCTATGTTTGGGTAGTCTCGTAAACAACTGCTATAGGCAATTCACGGTAAAGTGAGCACTTTTGAAAGCCCCCTCGTTAAGAATAATTGTCAACAAATATATTTTATTTTAGCCTTACGCGTTAACTTCCGAGTGCGGTGGAATATACACACTGTGTTTATTACTTACATGGGAATATTTATTCATAAAGTTGGTTAAAGTATAAGACATGGCTGAAAGGAAAAACTAACTAGGGCCTCAGATGTGCTCACTTTACTGTGAACAGCCTATACCAATAATATCAAACACAAATAGCCTACATTTTCATTTGCCCCAGGCATATGACGGAGATAATGCAGGATTAGGCTGAATTCGACCGGCAAAGTTCGTGAGGCGATTCCGTGTGCAGGATAAAGTATGAAATTATAAGGCATTTTCTGGTGTGCTGGTGTGCCCACCGCGCGAACGATGGCGAAATATATATTTTAAAACCTACTGCAGATATCATGCAACATACATCAATAATCTTACAGCACTGAAGTTGCTTGTTTGAATCTCGCGACAGTCGGTGTGAAATGAACCTTAGAAAAAATTACTGCCCCTGCATGCATATATTTTAATAGGCGCACTGAGTGACATTCACCCAGTAAAGTTGGTAACGATGAATCGAAAGTAGTTCCATATCTTAACGTCGAATAAAAAGTGTTAGGCAATCATTTGTGATAGCTTAAAATTATTATTTTCGCTTTCTGTTTTTTAATTGCATCGAAGTGTAAGAATGAGCAGGTTTGAAAAGTATTTAATTTCTTAATAGTTTCACAGTTTCACTTGACCGACGCACGAGTAAAGTGGCGAGACCCATGTCAATGTTAATTTTACACAAGGTGGAAGAATACACAACGTGTCTACAAGTAGATCTTAAGCAGGGCTTTCAAAAGTGCTCATTTGACCGTGAGCGGCCTCTATAATCCATTCACGGTTACTTCGCACTACTCTGGAGCCCTGCTTAAGTTCTACTTCCAGGATATTCCTCTGCCTCATGCAAACTAAGCTTAATTAACTACACCAAAGAACAACCCACCGAATTCGTGCGCACTCATGTTGTAATAATATTTCGCGTGGGAACTATTTCTTACTTTATTATAAATGAAATATTATAATATATAATCAAAATGTAAATGAAAGTCCAATTTAACAAAAATGAAAGTAATTTTATGTTCACAGAGGTGTAAAACGCTTGTGATACGTGGCATATTTAGGAAATAACTAAACATGTCATACATGGGATTGTTTTTCAAATGTGGATTCAAAAAGTGTGAAGAAAACGCGAATGGACTATATTGCTTAAGTGCTAGTCTCTGTGTATCGCTGCCACCTAAAGGTTTTGTGTGCGTTTAACGGGAAATAGGCGGATCCCAGATAGTGGCAACAAGAGGGGCATTTTTGTTAACTACGTCATTTATGCTCAATAAGCCCAGCATCAAACGTTCATAAATCCATAAATCCTGGCAGTAAAATTTTGTCTACAATAACAGGGCGGACACCCGTATTATTTTCATTAAGAGTAAGGGGAACGGGGTATCAATGAGTGTTTTCTCTTGAGTTGAAGTGTTTGATAACATAAAACATGTTCGGGAGGATTGTAATTTATTTTCGCTTCGTTTCTGTGTTTTTCAAAAAAAAAAATATACTGTTCTAAAAATCGATTTTTTAAGGATTTATATCTCCCTCGGTATTTATTGTAGGTACAAAGTGTCATCATATATTTTCCTCTTGATTTTACACGATAATTTTTGTTGGTTCTTCGCAGCTTATACAAAAGTGTGCATAATACTTTATGTAGGAAAAGTTCCTAGTGGCCAATCGGCACAAAATGTTTCAATTCACGATTGTAATAATTGAAAGAAATTTTTAATTTTTGTTCAGATTATCATCTTTATTAATAATCTAAATGAATTATAATTTTTTGGGCACATTCGGCTCCGTTTTCTTCAAATTCCGATTCGACATTTCTTGAACTGTCGCAGTCTTCCTCGCTTTATCCCCCATTATCGTCGCTGAAATGTTATTAAGGCACTGCACGCCTTAAAGCGTAGTGAGGCAACACGATGGAAAGCATAGACGTATCGGGGAACAGAAAGCAGCACAGCTATCGCAGTGTCGCTGTCCTTGACTGCAACATTCGCAGGACATTTTCTGCGTGCGACGAGTGGAGACCGGCAAAATTCGCGTTATTATTTGAGGACTTAATATACTTAGAAACGTTGTACATTTAAATGGGTTTTATTAATGGGCAACAGTTGGCCTGGCACCTGCTGGGCGTATTTGCACCAATGAGAAACAATCAACGACAGCATGACCCAAGCGCTCCCAACCTCGAAAGGAAAAAAAATGACACCTGACTTCTGCGGTAGCCAATAAAGAAAAAAAACTGACTCGAATATATAGTTGATTCACGGTATCTTCGGCCTTTTCTGAAGCCCTGCTAAAGTTCTACTTCCAGGATATTCCTCCGCCTCGTGCAAACTAAGCTTAACTAAGCCTGGAAGATTACATCAGCGGGACAACGTACTGGATTCGTGCGCACTCTGCTGTAACAGTATTTTGTTTAAGAACAATTTTTTCTAGGAGCTACCAACACACATGTTTTCTCGCTGTTTTTATTTAAATTATTTATAAATGAAGCATTATAATTTATAGATAAAATACAAATAGCATTTCAATTTAACAGAAAAAAAAAGTAACTTTTATGAACGTGAGTGATATAGGGCGTATTTAGGAAATAACTAACCACGTCATACATGGGGAGTTTTTTTCAAAGGGTTGGTTCAAAAAGGCCGAAGAAACCGTGAATGGACTATACATAGGTCGGTGAAGTTAATCGTGCAGCTGGCAAATAACGCGAATTTTGCAGGTTTCTAGTGATGAGGAGCCGCGGTGGTTTAGTGGTCAGACTGTTCGCCTCCGACCTAGGCGAATCGAGTTCGATTTTCAACAGGGTCGCGCCCGGATTTTTTTAGTATGTGTGACTCGTGCTGGATGATGCCGCTGGTCGGTAGGTTTTCTCGGGGACCTCCATTTCCCTTTGCCCTTTCATTCCGGCACTGCTCCATGATCATCTCACTTCACCCTCGTTGATTGTCAAGACCGCGGCGTTCAGATACCGCCCAAACCTCTCTAATTGACAAATGTAGTGGCGACTGGGTTCAGTGCATAGACTAAGATGGGGTAGACCGATCTCGCTGGCTGCTCACGACCAATCTCCGTGTCCCAACATTGAACTGCTTTTCTGCCTACACGTCTATCGAAAATGGCATGGTTTGGATTTTAGGTTAGAAAACTGATATGCAAATAAATGTTTTGAGATGAATGGATACTTTCTCTAACTAATCTGTAATGCAGTTTGATTTAATTAAAATTGGTAAAATTATTTTATTCATATAATAATGCTTGTAATTTTAAAATTAAAATACAAACAAACACTTTCATTACTGTTGACCATGCGACTTTGACAGATGTGTTCCTTTGGGGTAGGTCAATGTTGAGTACATGCACAGAAAGAGAATAAGCGGGCTACCTCATATTTAGTCTATAGTTCAGTATGCCTGAAATTTGCATTTGTAACAACATGTAAAGGCTGTTCACGATAAAGTGAGTACTTTAGAAATCAACCTCTGAAAAATATCGCTGCCTCTACCTGGACATATTTTAACAGGCCCACTGACAGGCATGCGCCCAGTAAGTTGGTAACGTCAGAGGGAAAGTATTTCCATGTCTAAACGTTGAATTAAATGTGTTACGTAAAATTTTGGGAACACCGAAATGATTTCTTTTACTTTCTGTTTTTTTAATGCATATAGTAGTAAGAATAAGCAAATTTGGAAAATATTTACTTTTATAATAGTATCATTATTTCACTTGACCGACGTGTGAATAAAGCGATGAGGCCCATGGCAATATCAATTTTACATATGGCGGAAGAATACGCAACATGCCTACAAGGAGATCTTAAGCAATGCTTTTGAAAGTGTTTATTTTACCGTGAACAGCGTATACATGTTTATGCACCGGCGAAATGATTAATCTCAGCCAGAATAAGTGTACCAAGATGTCAAAGCTCATATTCGAATTTTAAAATAAATCTAAATGGTAGTCCAAACCACATAATTGTGACATTTTGTGTAGGCAAAAACGTCATTCGATGTTTAGCGCTATGAAACTGGTTCCCACGCAGCTACAAGACGTGCGCCGTATTTCCTTCTCTCGACCTGCCGACGTATGAAGGAGCAAGAAATGCCTGTTTCATGTTTATGCCGAGCACGCAATTAAAAATGCCGAGCGCGTGCTACGTGCGACCTTTCACTAGTAAAGGCTGTTCACGATCAAATGAGTACTTTAGAAAGCCCTGCTGAAGATCGACTTGTAGGCGCGTTGTGTATTCCTCCGCCTTATGTAAAATTACCATTGCCATGGGCCTCGTCACTTAAATGATCCTTTGGTCAATTGATACTCTGAAATGATTAAGAATGTAAATACTTTACTAATCTGATAATTTTTACTCTTAGAAGCATTAAAAAAACAGAAAGTGAAAAAAATTATTTTAAGTTATCGAAAATTGCTATCTAACAGTTTTTATTTGACGTAAGTATATGGAACTACTTTCCATCCATCGTTACCAACTTCACTGGGCGAATGTCATTCAGTGCGCCCATTGAAATATGTGCATGAAGGGACAGTGACTTTTTTCTAAGGCTCATTTCTAAAAAGGCTCACTTTATCGTGAACAGCCTTTAAGAACAGAGATTTTGCTTCGCCGTTTTGGATCCAAGTCGGAAGGATCATTTTCCATCACATGTCTTCGTTTTTTATTTATTGCCGTGCCTCGTGGAGTGGATTCTGACAATCAAGCTCGACACAGCGTATTTTAAAATATTCTTTCGTGTGTTCAGTCTGATAATTTCGAGGTTTAGTAGTGGAAGTAGTAATTATTTTTCCTGAACTCCAAGAACAGACGGTAACAGTGTTTATTAACGTAAATGTTTTTGTTATAACCAGTCACTTAGAAGTAACACTTTGAGCCATAAATATTTGCGACCAATAGGCGCACATAAAATCAATTTCAAAAATTATTTCTTACATTATTATTACAATTTTCTAACATGCAATCATAATAAATATTATGACAATCTTTCTTGAAGAAGATTTTATTGTAAATTCTGCTTCCTGAAGTATCCGGAATGGAAATGCGCTTAAATTTTGCTACATATGCGGTCTCTATCGATCGAAAAATTTTTACATTTGAAAAGTATACTTTAGTAAAATATTTTATAATGGTGCAAAATATATAAATTCTTTTTTCATATACAGCATAAATCGCATTTTTCTGGCAATTTTTATGGTATCTGTACGACTTTTTATGAGTTCTTCACGTTGTATAGTCGGGTGCAGTGCTCCATAGGCAGTTGCTTTATTTCAACCTTAAGAAGCCCAATGTAATTAAAGAATGTTTAGTGCCACACTTGTGTACTTCTTATACCAAATACGAGATAGTGGGAGCCAAGGGCATTCCATATTTTAAAAACGCTTTCAGTGACGTACAGTACCATCTAAGGATTACCATGGAACAAGAACTGTACAGCTAAAATGTGGTACATATTTCATATCTCCAACATAAATCTAACATACATATTCCAATACACTTCTCTAAAATGTCCCTAGCCAAATACAGTTTATTTGCAGTTTTTTTTTTTTTTTTTAAATTATACTGCGGTCATTTTCGTTACACATTGGTTATTGTTTACCTTCTGTTGTCATTAAATTCAAATCTCAAAAAGAGGAAGTAACATTTAACGAGTAATATAGGTTATACACGTTTGTAAACCCTCCTTCATTGTCATATTTTCATAATAAAGTCATAAATAATTTAATTGCGTTCGGAATTTTTCATTACTGTAAATCAGTTTATAAAAGGGTTACTCTATTAAAAAAATATGAAACGAGTTTCCAAATTAAATTTCAAAAAATCCTTATGATTATGAATAGAAGCTTTCAGGACTGCGTAAATGTGTAGATCGTGTCATATTACTATAGGCTATTCACGATAAACTGAGCCCTTTTGAAAGCCCTGCTTAAGATCTACTTGTATGCACGTTGTGTATTCTTCTTCCGTATGTAAGATTAACATTGTCATGGGTGTCATCACTTTATCCATGCGTTGGTCAAGTGAAACTGTGAAATTATTAGAAAACTAAATATTTTACCAATCTGCTTACTTTTACACTCCGATGCATTAAAAAAAACAGTAAGCATGAGAAATAATTTAAGTTATCAGTAATGGCTACCTTTCACTTTTTATTCGACTTTAAGATACGGAACTACTTTCGCAACCATCGTTACCAACCTAACTGGGCGCACGTTAAAATATATGCAGCTAGGAGCAGTAACTTTATCATGAACAGCCTTTAATGCAATGGTAACCACCATAAATCTATATAATTTACCAACAATATTCATGGATATTGCACAATTATTTGAAAAAACACCTCCCTCACTGCTCTGTGTGTGCAATTTAGGATAGAGAGAAAATGTTATTTTTTTTCTTTGAGGGACTGACGTCTCTAACAGCCTGTTTCCTATTAAATAGTATAGTCTTAGCAACGGCCATCTTTGCGTAAACTCAAAGATTTGTTTAGGCAGATTTTCCGAAAGTACATCTGAAATCGTTTCTCATCTACGTACGTGTTAAATAATTCATTGAAATGTTTTAGTCTTCAGAAAGGCATTTCATAAATGCATAAACAATATTTCGAAACGAGAGGAAAATTTTTTCATTGCGTATTTTTTTTTTTACATCTAGGGACGACTAATGATCATTACATCTCGAAAATAGCTGGTCTCAAAGAAAGGTGAAAATTTGTAAAGCGTAGTGTACGACTCGTCGCTGTCGCTTCAAACGTAGCTCGGAGAAAAAAAAGCGGTGACTCCAGAATGATACGGCATGTTAACCAAGGAGTCGCATATATGCCGGTGTTTCTTGCACGTAATTTTTTTCCCTGTTACACACTTTACTTTTATTTCGTTAATGAAATCCTTGGTGGAGCAACAACGGTGTTCGAAGTCATTGGGTGTGTCCCGAAACTGTAGTGACGACTCCACTCGTGGGGTAAAATGAGCAGTTTATAAAGCCCTCCTAGCATTCATAATTATATATATTTTTATTTATTTATTTATATAGTGGTATATAATTATCACCTTAGACGTTGACTTTTCTTATATATTTTTTAATGTATATAAATGTATACACTGTGTTTATTCGCCACATGGCAATTTTTAAATGAAAGTTTGGCGTAAGGATACAAAATAAGCTGAAGAAACTTCTAAGCGCTGTCTTATAAAGTGTTCACCTTACCGTAAACAGCCCATAGCGCGGCACGTGGGGGATTTGCGGTGACCCAGGCCTGCCAACCCAGCCGACAGACAAGGACGTTGAGAGTTGAATTGAGAGATTTGGGCGGCCCTTAACAGCGAGGTCTTGAGAGCCGATGAGGGTAAAATGAGGTGAGATCGGAGCGGCGCCATGAATGCAAGGGCGGGGGAAACGGGATATCCCCGAGGAAACCCGCCGAACAACGGCATCGTGCGGGCACGATTCCCACATGGGAAAACTCATGGGGTGTCCCGGCTGCGGATTAACCCTGGTTCGCATTGGAGATATGCGAGCATGCTAACCGCTCAGTCACTGCGGCCCCGACAAGAACTTGGTGGGTTCGAAGCATAGACTAAAGATGAGGTGGACCCCTTATTCGTCTTCTGCGCATGTACCCAACATTGACGTATCCCAAAGGAACACAACTGACAATGTCACATGGCCAACAGTGATGAACGTGTTTGTTTATATCTTAATTTTAAAATGACAAGCACTGTTATATGAATAAAATACTTTTACCAATTTAAATTTAACCAAACTGCATGCATTGCAAATGGGTCAGAGGAAGTATAGAAACATCTCAAAGTACTTGTGTACTAAAGGGCATTCTAACCTCAAATCCGACCCACACCGTTTTTGCTAGTTGTGTAGGCAGAAAAGCAATTCAATGTTGGGACAGGAGGTTGGTTGTGCGTAGCCAGCGAGATCTGTCTATCTCATTTTTACTCTGGTTCGAAGTGGCTGTGGAGCATACGGAGAGGCGCATTGCCTAGCGATTGTTCCGGCCAGTGATGTAGCGAAGCGTGTCGAGATGCAAGACTATCCTCTCTTTCTCTCTTTCTCTCCCCCCCCCCCCTCTCTCTCTCTCTTGCTGTTCGGCTGGGAGAAGCAACACGTCTGGTCACGCTGTAATCTTCGCCACACGCTCACTTCGACCACAGGCTGGTTGTTCACGCCTAATGCTGGATTTACATATTCATGCGACGTATGCAACGCGACAGATGTGACGCGAATGTAAATTGCGGTTGTAATGAAAACACTTCGACGCGACGCTACACCAAAAAACAATATTTTGACCACTCGTGGATGAAAACACGAAAATGTTGCAGAAGGCCATTAGCGTGTTTGCGCGAATCAATGAGGAAGAATGAATCACAACACAACAACCGCATTGATGTTTATGTTTTGTAGTCTTGGAAAAATGGCATGGGCCTAACTATGTTTCTAAATAATTTACGAACGACGTCTATCTTCCCAGAATAAACAGTGTCTTTATTGTATTTACTATCTTCGCATGTTATGACAAATGTTACCAACTGAACACTGTCACCACTTTTGCAGCACGAAAATACACTCGTTTATTGACGATCGTAGTGCCCGAGATTTCGTCGCGTTGGCGTCACAAAATACTCGTCTGTGATTGGATGAAGCATTACTTCCGTCGCATTGGTTTATCATCATAAAAAAACTCATTTACTAAATATTCAGTAATATAATTGTACTGATTTAAGTTTTAATAAGAACTCACACAATGATCGTAGCAAAAATTCCCAGGATAAAAAAAAAGTTGCCCGTAACTTTTGTTAATTTATTGAATTTTGCGGCTCGCTGCGTAGCGCTGGTCGCACCAATGTAAATCCAGCATAACAGAGCACTTTTGCAATCTATCTTTAATAAATGTCACCGCATATATTTCAACGGGCACACTGACGTTCGTGCGCCCAGTAAAGTTGGCAACAACGGAGGGAAAGTAGTTGCTAGGTAACAGCTGTGAATACTAAAATGTTTTCTTTAATTTCTGTTAATTTTTTTTAATGCACATGAGCGTAAGAATGAGCAATTTTTAAATTATTTACTTTCCTAATAATTTTACAGTGATCAGGTCCTTGGCTATGCTAATTTTACTTATGGTGGAAGAATACATAATGTGCATAGGGCCTACAAGTAGATCTAAAGTTGGGGTTTCAAAAGTATTCAGTTTACCGTGAGCAGTCTATATATATATATATATATATATATATATATATATATATATATATATATATATATATATATATATAGCGTGCTGCGAAATATTTTCTGTTATAGTCTGTTCACGGTTTCTTCACACTTTTTGAATAAAACCTTTGAAAAATCACCCCATGTATGCTGTGTTTAGTTATTTCCTCAATATCCCGTGTATCACAAGCGTTTTATACTTCTGTTGACATAAAAGTATCTTATTTTTCGTTAAATTAAAATTTTATCATCATTTTATTTTATAAGTTATAATAGTTCATTTGTAACAAATATGTGTAAAAACATTGACGAAACACGTGTGTTGGTAGAGTCTAGTAAGATATAGTTCTCACGTAGAATATTATTACAACTGAGTGCGCATGAATTCGGTGCGTTGTCCTTTGGTGTATTTTTGTAGTGTTATTTAAGCTTTGGTTGCTCAAAGCGGAGGAATATCCTGAAAGTAGAACTTTAGCAGGGTTTCAGAATAGTGTGAAGTAACCGTGAATGGATTGTAGTTTGGCTGCCGATGGTGTTGTTGGACTAACGGCGTTCTGACAGGTTTGCTGGCCAGCGACGCCATTTTGGCGGTACGTGTGGCTGTATTCCACGGCTCGAGCGGCGGTTACACATACCACATGCCATTGCCTTGGAAAGCATGTGTCATAAGCTCGTTCTCTTGGGGACGCAACGTACAACAGACAGAAATTCGCAACTACGCTAAAATCTTAACACGCCAAACGAAGAGATGATATGACCACCTGTCTCCGTATGGTAATTGGCAGAGATCTGCATAGTTCGCGTTATTATTTCAGGACAATCTAGACGTCTTTCCCCAAAAATTTCTGATCACGACCCGTGATTTCGTTGGCTGATGGCTTCTGCACGAGGTCACGTGCCTGTGTAACTGTGTTTGGTCACTCTGACAATTGGTCACTCTGACGTCGAACTGTTACTATTGGTTAAAAGAGTCTTTCACGCCGTGCCAAAAATACTCTCAGCCAATGAGGGACGTCAGTAGCATGCATAACACCTTGGAGTTTAGTCTGCTGCAGAAAAATAACGCGAATTTTGCAGACGTCTAGTAATTGGCTACGCACTGCCTTACGATGCGAGGGGTTCCGGGTTCGGGTTCCGGGCAAGGCAAAAGTGAGGACGCTGGAAAATAATGGGGAAAAAAAATCTTGGGCCAGCATGTTCTCGAAAACACGTTGGCATGCTGATCCTTTTTATGATTGCTCGATGCTGATTCAACTTGACTAAACCGTATGCCGGACAGTCACAAAATTTGAGTCAGAAGTTTCACTGGCCTGTTTAAGCGGCGGTGTTACTTGCAGCTGGTTTAAGGTGTAGTAAATTCCTGTTACTTCCAACTTTTTTGAAGCCCTGCTGAAGTTCTACTTTCAGGACATTCCTCCGCCTTATGCTAACAAAGCTTAATTTACTCTACAAAATTACACCAAGGGGACAACACGCTGTATGTGTGTGTATTATATTTAATTATATTTTTCATAAGAACTATTTCTTACTTGGCATTACCAACACACCATTACCAACACCCAGTTTTTATTTATATTAATCATGAATGAATTATTATAATTAATAGAAAACATATTGAGTTATAGTTAAAGGTAACAAAAAATTAAAAATTCGGTTTGGCTGTTTGTTTTGCGTGATACGTCTACGTTGACGCGCTCGGATGCCTGTTTTTTTTTTTTTTTTTACGTTCACGGCACCGCTTCTCACGATCATATGGGGTTTTACGAGTATCACTGAATTGTTTTTGAGATGCTCTTTCCAACCGTATACGATTTTGGTATTTCGAATTGGCTTTTTGACGAATATAGGCCGAAATCGTGTTAAGTTTTCTTAATATTAGCGAGAGTTGTCGATTGAAACTTAAACGGGCGTCGTAGCTTCTCCTAGTGAAAAGTTATACTACGCGGAAGTTATGAGACGCGGCGAAACAAACACAAAATTGCGGTGTCCCCCCCCCCCCTTTTCCTTCACAGCGCGCGATGCTTCGCAGTCCTCACTCAACGTAACATATTCTATGATCCTTTGGCAATCGAGTGGTGTAATTGAATTTCGAATGTTGACGATAGATTTGGAGCTGTAATACCAAACTGTATCCTCGATTTTATCATTGGATTTTCTGGATAGCCTCCCACTATCGTCGCAAATTTAAAGACGTATTCATGCCAATATTTTAATTTCAACGGAAGTATAAAACACTGGCTATATATTACATATTTAGGAAATAACGATACGCGCCATACATTGGTTTATTTTTCAAAGTTTTGATCCAAAAAGTGTGAAGAAACCGCGTCTTAGCAATACGGTTTTGTTTCGGAATACGTGTATTATAATAAACCTACGTTTAAAATATCTTTTTTTTCTTAAATACAGTTGTAAGAAAAAGTGATGCTGTTATAAATATTTATTTACATAGAAATCTTGACCGATAGTTAGGCCCTTCACTGCACAAATCTCGCCTTCAACTGTAATTACGTTCCATTGCTTTCTAAAGAAATTAAATTTGCCAAAAGTAAATTTTTGAATACTGGAATTGTTCGAATTATTTAGTTGTATATACGTCAATATTGGTAATTTCTACATTGTATGCCTATGAAATCAGCCTAACAAAACTTTCGGGCAATACCTAAAATTTAAATTATGCATTCGTATAATCTTTTGATGTTTCCACCTAGGGTGTTATTATTGTAATTAAAGTACATATTATTTTCATGATTTATTTTCAATACCTCGAAAACTGTGCGAAGCGCAAAAACAAATCATAATTTGAAATATTAATATATGTATAATCTTTTGTTAATTTAATATAATAATTATTGAATATTTAATACTTTATATTGCAACACATATCCTTCAACACATTTAAAATCTGTTTAATGAGTCAAAATATATTTCGTAGAAACCAGCTGAAACAAAATTCAATTTCATTGAAAATATTTCCAAGCAGAAGCAATAATCCTTTTTTTTTTTTTTTTTTATTGTGCGAATCGATCATAAGTTCCTGGGCCTTTCATTTATGCGTATATGCAAACCCAAATTTTTTAGTGCAGCACGGCAATATTGTTAGTAATTAATACTACCTCTAGTACCTCGCACAAAATAAAAATAAATTTCGTGGCTCCTGATATATATGCAATTATATATACATTAGTGAATAAAGTCAGTGGATATACAGGCGACACCTGTATTGAATTTTGTGTAATTCAGCAGAAGCTTGATATAGCTGTGCTGAGACTTGATTCGTCTGACATATGCGGTAAAATACACGTGACACAAGTCAGCAAATCAACAGCCGTTCTGTTTAGTGAACCGTAAACAACTACACATAACACACTGCAAAAATGTGTAAAACTGAAACTAAATAGAATTATTTTGAACTTTTGAGGCGACTGCTTAAGTAAATGAGAAAGAAATGCAATGGCCAGGGGAGGTACGCGTCCTTGAGAACATAATAATTTCAGACTCTATTTAACAATCGTGTGATTTTCCGCAATAAAATAGCGTCCCTCATATTTTCTTAATAAAATGGGGCGACATTACCAACTAAAGTCTCACATATTTCAGATATCAATCCTAGAAAACACAATTCACTATTTTTTTCTAATGTCCAGTAGTTTCTGTATTTTTAAATAAAATCATTTATGATATCGACTTAGAGAGGTGCGTATCCCTACTTACCATAATATATATTTTATTTAATAAGTTGGATGATGTTTTCTGAATCATTTTACGTAAGGAATTTCTTTGCGTCTTTGTTACCCAAAGTAATAAACCAGTGTTACGCTTTAAGGTTCCACCTGCTTCCGTCAGTTAGAATTCTGCGCCTCGGCATGAAGTAAATAATAGATTTGTGATATTTCTTCCTGTATACAAAATCGAATGTGGTAGCTGTGCTCCGAAGAAATAGTGCTTTCCGTAAATACCACAAATACAATAGCACAACATTTGAAGATCAAGGTCTTCACTTACCTCGTTATGCTTAGCTGTGAATGCGCAATTGTTAGTGTTCGTTTTCAAATAACGATGCTGATGCGTGGTTAGTAAGGAACTGCGTTTAATTATTAATGATTGCACATTGTTAAGATGTTATATATTATACTAGAGACTAGGGAATGTATACGCTTTTTTACTTAGACTAGCGAACCGCCCAGCCCTCGCTCGGGTGCGAATTACAAATATGGCGTTGTTTAGGTTTACAGCAAGTATATGCACTAAATGCTTCAGGTAACTAACATAGGATTAGTATTGTGCTGTTCAAAAAGTCTTCGTAAATGAACCCCTATTTTTAATCAAATTTTAAAAGACGGAAATGGTTACTGTGGACTATCCTTAAAAGATCATTATATGCTGTCGCCGATTTTTTGTAGACCTTTTTCAGATCTATAATTCTGTAGTGCATTAATGTGGTGTATCTCTTGTGGTTTAGTCAGCGTAAGCCATGTAAGCGCCTGTCCAAGATAATGCGAGCACTTCAGAAATGGACCTTAGAAAACAGGCACTGCCCCTGCCTGCATATATTTTAATGGGCACGCGATGTGACATTTGCCCAGTAAACTTGGTAACGATGGATGGAAAGTAGCTCCATATCTTAACGTCGAATAAAAAGTGTTAGGTAACCATTTGTGATAACATGAATTATTTATTTCGCTTTCTGTTTTCTTTTATGCATTGAATTGTAAAGATGAGCAGCTTTGTAAAATATTTGTTTTCCTAATAATTTCACAATTTCACTTGACCGACGCATGAATAAAGTGATGAGGTCCATGACAATGTTAATTTTACATAAGGCGGAGGAATACATAACGTGCATACACGCAGATCTTAAGCAGGGCTTTCCAAAAGTGCCCATTTAACCGTGAACAGCCTACACTGTTGTAATATGTTTATAACTCTTCGCCTGGCCTGGATACCAACGCATCGCTGCAGTTCGCTAGGCTTGCCCGTATTTACTGAATTGCAATATCATACAAAAACTTTGCTACAAGCTAGACACAGAATACTTGCACGTTCGTTTTTCTTTCTAAACTAACTTATGAATTATTCGTCATGTCTTTGGGCGTCTCGGTCAGTAATACGCATGTACAGTCCCTTCATGGGTACTTCCAACTTTTATGAAGCCTTGCTAAAGCTCTACTTACAGGCTATTCCTCCGCCACATGCAAGCAAAACATACCCAAGTTTAGAAAATTACACCAAAAAGACAACACATCGCATTCGTGCACACTCGATGTAATAATATTTTATAGGCGGCTCACCGTAAAATGAGCACTATTGAAAGCCTTGCTTAAGATCTATTTGTATGGACGTTGTGTATTCTCCCACCTTGCATAAAATTAACATTGCCATAGGCCTCGTCACTTTATTCATGCTTCGGTCAAGGGCAACTGTAACATTTTTAGAAAAGTAAATATTTTACAAATATACGCGAAATTTTTACTCTACGATGCATTAAAAATACAGATGGCGAAAGAAATCATTTAAGTTGTCATCGATACTTACCTGACACTTTCAATTCGACGTAAAGACATGGAACTACTTTCCCTCCATCATTACCAACTTTACTAAGCGCATATCACTCAGTGCGCAAGTGAAAATATATACAGGTAAGAGCAGTGACTTTTTGTCTAAGGTTGATTTCGAAAGTGCTCACTTTATCGTGAACAGCCTTTAAATATAAACATTACCCAAATAGTGACACATAAACATTGCCCAAGTATATAGAGAAATGATAGGCTCTCCTAACTGAGAGGGTTATGTAAAGACACAAGGGTGGACAGGTTTTACGGCTCGAAGGCAGGCATTCCCTCCATCCTCCCTTACTGTAACTGTACTCGTATGAGTAAGACAGTGACCAGCACTTTCTCCTCTTCTGTTCTTCGGGCCATTCACTGTTCTTATTGCCATTCTCAGTATTCTACCGGTTTTCTCGTTAAAGCCTGTCCTCACCAATCAGGAATATTCCGACTTCGTACATTGAAACCTTTACCCGAATACCCCATCATGGATCCTCGGAAATCTCCTCTCTCAATTTGTAATATTCTTGAAGCCTTTCTCCGATTCTCGTAGCGAACTTAGTCCATGTCTTGTGAAGAGTTTGATCTTTTTAATATATTTACTAATTCTAATTAAATTCTCTTTCTTTCTGTTATCTCTTGCAGCGATTGTCTTATATCTTCCGTTTCCAGATATGCCATGATGACATGCTGCATTGTATCACCCTGTTCGCATACGTCACACAAAGGTGACTCCACTAACAGCAGACTATGAAGTTTGGCCTTGAAGGTTCTGTGGCCAGTGTATGTGTGTACAACTGTAATGGTCGAGAGTGATCCATTCCGTCTCTAGCCTGGTTTTCACATTCGGTAGCAACTCATATATTGCTCTCTCTTTCTCGGATATTTCCCATTCTTCCTACCTCTTCCGTAGAAGCGTAGACGAGTACACATAGGCGCGGCGAAATGGCGCGGCGGTTCCTTTGAGGGCGCTGTATTCATTCGCCGATTGGCTACGCCACAATATAAAAGCGTGTATTTTGCCTAATTGGCTACTGCGTGGTGCGAGGGTTCCCCAATGGGCGGGCTGCCGGCTGGCGCAGAAGACAACAAATGCGGATTGGCGAACGGCAGTCCAACATGCTGCTATAGGCTGTTCACGATAAAGTGAGCACTTTTTAAGGCCCTCCCAACAGCCATTAACCACTAATAAATATATTTTATTGCAGCCACAGACATTACATTTTGAGAGTGGTGTAAGTATACACCGTACTTATTAGTCACGTGACAATGCTGATATTAAAAATTGGCTTAAATATAAAAACTGGCTTAAAATAAAAATTTGGAAGGGCCTTAAAAAGTGCTCACTTTACCGTGAACGGCCTATAGCATGTTACGCCGACGTATCCGGCTTGAGTATGTAGACCGAGTGGGTGATTTACCTCTGTGTATGTGACTACTGTATTGGGCCACGTGGTAATCGTGCCCGGGAGACGCCGCTGGTCGTCAGGGTTTTCTCGGATATCTCCCTCACGTTTTCCCCGCCCTTGCATTCCGACGCTGATCCATTCTCACGTCACTTCAACCTCACCGGCTCTCAAGACCTCGCCGTTAATATAGGCTGTTCACGGTAAAATGATCACTATTGAAAGCCCTGCTTAATATATACTTGTGTACATGTAGTGTGTACTTCCGCCTTATATAAAATTAAGATTGCCATGGGCTTCATCACTTTATTCATGCGTCGGTCAAGTGGAACTACAAATTTATTAGAAAAGTAAATATTGAATAAATCTGCTCATTTTTACACTTCGATGCATTAAAAAAATACAAAAAGCGAGAGAAATAATTTAAGTAATAAAAAATGGTTACCTAAAATTTTTCATTCAACGTTAATATATAGAACTACTTTCCTTCCACAATTACCAATTTTACTGGACACATGTCACTTAGGGCACCCGTTAAAATATGTATGCAGGTAGGGGTAGTGACTTTTTGCTAAGGTTGATTTCAAAAGTGCTCACTTTATCGTGAACAGCCTTTAACCGCCAAAATCTCTCCACGCCACTACTAAGGCTACTACTGTGTGGTACAGGCTGTTCACGATAAATCGAGAACTTCTGAAAGCCCTGCCCAAGATGTAATTGCATGCACAATGTGTATTTTTCCATTATATGCAAGATTAACATTGCCATGGAACTCATCACTTTATTCCTGCGTCGGCCAAGTGAAAGTTTGGAATTAGTTGAAAAGAATGTATTTTGTAAATCTGCTAATTCACAAACCTATATTAATTTAAATACCAGAATGTAAACGCAATCATTTAAGTAGTCATAAATGCTTACCTTGCACTTTTAATTCAACTTTAAGATGTAGAACTACTTTTCCTCTGTTGTGTCCAACCTGACTGGGGACATGCCGCTCAATATGCCCATTAAAATGTACATTAGTAGGATCACTGACATTTTTCAAAGGTTCATTTCAAAAGTGCTTACCTTTACCGTGAACACTATTTATAGTCTATTCGCGGTTTCTTCGCATTATTTCAAATCAAACCTTTTAAAAAATCACTCCATGAATGCCATGTTTAGTTATTTTCTAAATATACCATGTATCATAAACGTTTCATGCAAGTATCTTATTTTTCGTCAAATTGAAGGTTTATCTGTATTTTATTTATAAATATTAATAAATACGAGTACAAACAGTGAGAAAACATGTGTGTTGGTAGCGCCCAGTAAGAGATAGTTCTCATGCAAGATATCATTACAACTGAGTGCGCACGATTTCGGTACACTGTCCTTTGTCCTTTGGTGTAATTTTCTAGACTTGGCTAAGCTGTGTTTGTGTGGGGCGGAGGAATATCCGGGAAGTAGAAGTTTAGCAGGTCTTCAGAAAAGCGTGAAGTAACCGCGATTGGTTAATAGAAAACTATGGCCCCTGTTTGCGGTGTCTGGGAGTGATTACTAGAATTATTTTCCTTGTTGAAATGTAATCACTAATAAAAGTAATAACTATTAATCCAATTATTGTTATTAGTATCATTTTCGAAGCTAAATTAATAAATGTTCCTCTTGAGCTCTCTCTAGCAATACATCACATATAATTATAAACAATAACATAATCTCGTATATTGATGCCGTCCAACTCACAAAGACATCAAAATTACAGATACACAACTAAAGGAACAACACCTACACTGTACAACAACATACACAAACAACATTACACTGACACCAACACAACACAGACACAAACATCAAACACACGACGGACACCTCACGAAAACGACAACAACCGTCGGTCCCTCTGTCTCCGGAGAGGCTGGGGGGGGGGGGGGGTGTGAGAGTTCAAGGGCGGAGGCAGAGGAATTTTAACTTTTGACATTTTTGAACTACACTCTGAAAAAATCCATACATAGTTATCTGCGCGAAAAATAAAACCATTTGTTTGGGGCTGTTTTGTTTACAGCATCACAATGTACCTCTAATTCAAAGAGAAGGTTACAGAAACATACGTTTGCTGCTAACAGATGTTTTCTTTATACATTTTTGTTTTATGGCAATATTACTTTTCTTTATAGGAAAGAAATAAACATTATTTGAGCTGCTTTTGTCCACAGTAAAGAAATATTACTATGTACCAATTGTAACGATTTAAAGGTTTTCTGTCGTACATTGCAGTTTTCAGGGTCGTAACTTTTCCCCCAACGCAAACGTTCATAAACCAATGAGAATATTCTGCAGTTACAAAACCGCAGCTGGCCAAATTTATAGTCCTCCTGTAAACGTTTAATGTCATTCTGAAGTTCGGCATTATATTGTTGCCCATTTTACTACTTGAAATTACAAAAATTGCATGCCTATCAAAAGTAGTCCAAACGCGTAAAGACAAAGTGGTCGTGTGGTGCAGGGTGTTCATGTTATTAACACAAGGTGTATGAATTCGAATCTCGAAGCGACTCTGGTTTTTTTTGCAAGTATTATTTTGAAATTTATTTTTACTTCACTCTCATTTTCCTGTAACGACAATGCAAGGTTAGCATTGTCATTACTATACAGATCAAACAAAAATAATGTTTGTGTGCAAGGCTACTTCGCAGTGGTTCGTATTTAGACAAATATTTCTTTGCAGCTACAAATTATGTTTTGCAGCAAAGAAAGCGTTTTACAGTGTATAATGCAACCTTAAAAAATATATATATAACAAAATATAATTTTAAGCCTATGTAATTTTAAAAGTTAACTTGGTTTTAATTTTATAACGCGAAATATTTTATGTTTCGACAATTTTCCAGAATTATTTTAAATTCTAGTGACTAAGACCTGTTATGGCCTTCAGCTGGGCACTGGTGCCATTTTTATATGTTCCGTTATGTGTGCGGTGTCTGTAGAGGGCGCGTGCGTGTGTGTGTTTGTGCAGGTGGAGACGAGGCTGGACGAGAGCGTGTTGACGGTGGAACCAGTGCAGGCCGAGGACGCCGGGCCCGTCACCTGCGACATGGGCGACGCGCGCTGCCGCGCCGAGCTGGGCGTCGTGGACGTCGACCAAGAAGTAAACGGCGCCACCCCCAGGCCGGAGTCCCCGGCGCTACTGCTGCGGGGTCCGCGTGACACCACGGCGCTGGTAGGGGATCGCGTCGTGCTGCGTGCCGCCTACTCCGGTTCCCCGGAGCCAACCGTCCGCTGGCTGCGAGCCGTGAGTTTACTTCTTCTCATCTTTTCTTTTCTTCTGGAGAGCCCCTGAATCCCGCCACGCCAGCGTGAGCTCCTTCGCAGTTCTCTAAGCCCTTCGGCATGCTTCTTATAGGTAGGGACATCCGAATTTCGCCAAAAGATTTCACGACCAGTTTTGTATTTCACAGCACTTTAGCTCAGATACACTGTCGTGATTGGATGGTTTCCGTGCCTCGCATCTTAGGTGTCTGCGCGCGAATCCCAGATGTACAGCATTGAAGATACTTAATTTTGATTGGCCAGTCAAGACGATATATATATATAAATCTTTTCGCGAAATTCGGGTGTCCCCCGAGTATTTCGCGGATTGAGTCGGCGGCAAGCTAGGCGGGGGACATACCTATATACACTCGAGACATTATCGTTTGCTTATTGGTTGCTGTGATCATGTAGAGGCCTCTGTACAGGATTGTTTCAAACTCTCACTAGCCCTACTGCTTCCTGCTTATCACTGGCTGACATTTAAACGGGGCGTGTCTGAACCAACTGCCGTCCAATCACAACAATAGGAGAAAATAACAAGTGTTTGGAGTCTACCTCGCCTCCGAATGAATTCGCGAAATACTCGTGGCTGTACTTATATGCTGTTCACAGTAAAATGAGCACTTTTGAAATTCCTGCTTGAGATCTACTTGTATGCACGTTGTGTACTCCTCCGCCTTATGTAAAATTAACATTGCCATGTGCCTCATCACTTTATTCGTGCGCCGGTCATGTGAAACTGGAATTATCGGGGAAAAAATATTTTTAAAATCTAGTCATTTTTATATTTCGATGCATTAACAAAAAACAGACAGCGAAAGGAATAATTTAAGTTATCACAACTGGTTACCTAAAACTTTTTATTCGACGTTAAGATATGGAACTACTTTCCATCCATCGTTACCAACTTTACTGGGTGCATGCCATTTAGTGCGCCCATTAAAATATATGCAGGTAAGAGTAGTGACATTATTCTACGGTTGATTTCAAAAGTGCTTACTTTATCGTGAACAGCCTTTAGTACCTAAAACGGTTGGAGAATGGGATGCGTCTGTTAATGTATGTAGATGTGTCAATGTGCGTGTGCGAGTAAACGTTGCATTAACATTTTATTTTATGTATATTTTTAAGTAAGTGATAATTTTGACGTCTTAAATAATAATTTCAAATGTCTTATATTAATTAATTTTTTGTCGTTTTCCCGTGTTTAAATAATTATTTTCTGTGATTTTCTTTCTTTCAGCCCTTAAAATAAATTTCAGTTTTAGAATTTTTGATTGTGTGTGTGTGTGTGTATATATATATATATATACACACACACACATACACACACACACACATACTGGTGTTGCAATATTGCATGTGAATACACCGAGGAAACATTCCTCACATCTGCAGGATGAAAAAATGTTATATGAACATAGGTCCGCAAATGTTTCGTTTCTACACTACAGCCCGTAATACATAACACTGCACGCATGACAATAGACAAACTGCTGGTTTTGTGCTTACAGCATTGAAGTCTACCGTGTATTTTTTTTTTTTTTTGCGAAAATTCACTAGCTCTAACCATATCAATTCGTAGTTGCGATGATTAAGCCCACCGCAACTGCAACAGGAGCCCTTCGAGTTACTCCAGCAATCCCGGTACCCATAATGTTCGGAATTTAGACAAATGCAGGTTAAGTTAAAGCCCGGACAAGGATTATAGGTCCCCGGCCAGGTTTGACGAGGTAAAGCGGGTTTTAAAGTCAAAACAAATCCCGTGATTCTAAGAACGCGAGGTCCGGTTGAGTGTGGCCAAGCATGGAATTATAGCGAGGGTGAGAAAACGTTCATGAGACTGCCAATCCTGTAGTTAATAACAATTTGAGTAATTATTTGGTAGTTAAGTATATATATATATATAAATAACAAGTGAAGCAAGTTAGTAAGGCATTTCATAATTCGCACTGTGCGTTTGTTAACCCTTTAGGAAGGCACAGATTTACTGTTATTGAAGACAAGGTTGAAGTGAGCTGCCTATATTTTCCACTACACACCAATACGAACTGTGTCGGTTTCTGTATTTCTACTTACCCTCTTCCTACTGGTCTTGGCTACGCCGGACACGCTTACAATATTCCGAAACGATTATTATTGTCTGTACATCAGCCAATGGAGTCGCTTGTTGACTATGTGCCTACCAAAGTGTCGTGAGAGATGTAACATGTTTCACAATCCACCGTGTTCATTTGCGAAATCATTAAAATTAACGGTTTTATTCTTATGAATTTATATATTGACTAATTGTAATTTTTTCTTAGTTTCCCATAGAGTACAGCGAAACAAACCCATAGCAGTGCGAGATTTGTGTTCAAGAGCAAAGACATTTCAGAATAAACGTTGCCCGAGTATATACTTGCAGACTCCTCAAAGGGTTAAGTATATATGTAAAACAATTGAAGCAGGTTAGTAAGGTATTACATAATTTAAACGGCGCGTTTGTCAAAAGCTAGGATCTTCGGAGTGTGTTAGGAAGGGGGAGGGGAGAGGCGGCATGTGTGTAAGCCGCGAGAACTGCAGGCAGAATGACTGTGGGGCCTGGAAGGAGGTTGCGTGCTCTGTAACCTCTTTGGTGGCCCCCAGAGGCCGCCAGCTGTCGGGTGCGTGCCCCACTTGCCTGAGATTTATGTCCGCGGCACAGCGGGAGCTAGCTGGCGAGATGAGCAACCCGTCCTGCTGCTAGCACCAGCTTCCCCCCTAGCTGTGTCTTCAGCACTTGAGCTGAAAGCATACCAGTAACCACGGAACATTGGTTGTGCGCACAGGAATTATCCCCTAGAGATGATGGAAAATCGCGAAAAGTTTTGGAGCCAACATATGTTCTATAACACTCTACCTAGTTTATTCTTTCATGATTGGATGACCAAGGTTTCCTACTCGGCCTAGTTGTTTGCAGACTAATCACGAACGTTCTGCCCTATAGTATCTGAATCCTCATTAACGCACTGAACCGGGGTAGTACCTGCATACATGCATGGCAGCCAATACGGAAAGATAACTGTTGGACATGTGTACAGTATGTTGAATTCTAGCTAACATTCAACTTTTCCCGCGGTAAGCCACCATCTCTAAATTAATCCGCCATCTTCGCGAACCTGTTGATTCACAACTGCGCACAAGTCGTGTGCGTGTACAACAACCCGACAGTCCAACACAACAGCCCCGACTCCGACAAAAATTTTTCATTAGCCGATCAGGATCAAGGTCACCCCGACAAAATAGCGACAGCGTCACCCCGGAGCGACATCTCAGCAAAAGTAAATGCTGTTTATACTTTCGTCGGGCGTCGGACCAGTCGGACTCGCTTTGCAGTAGGAAATAAACGTAAACATAACCTTACAAAACACAAGTTCGTTCGGATTTCACTACTGTGGTAAATTTCACAGTAAAAATATTTTATCTATGTTAACATCCGGGTTATCTTGTAACAGAAAGCTGTTGAATTGACGAAAATAATTATTCATGGAAAAACCACTGCTGCGAATCCCAAAAATATCTTGTCTGCGAAGTCATCAAAACAAAATAGTGTACAGTGATTTGTGATTTATTTACATTCCATAGCACGTTGCTAGCCATTCTAGGATATCCCGAAAGCCACGCAACACTTGTCGGATGGAAACTGCCGGGGTATTGAAAAACACTGAACAAAATTTGGTGGCAGACATGGTCGGACAGAAAAGTCGTGTCGAACTGTCGGGACGAGCTCGTCGTGGCATTGCAAATCCAGCATGAGAGATCCTGACAAACTACACAAAGAAAATGGTTTAAATTCATTTCTTGTGCAGGCGCATTTGGCAACAGCCAAACAGGGGAGGGTATAAAATTTAAACGAATTAAATTATTTAAAATGTGAGAACAGTTATGCTACAGAAACGAAGACATGGCATCAGTTATATATTTAGAGGGAAGAAAGAGGTGTCGGTTTGCTAACATAAATTTTTTAATGTTGTCTACGTGTTAACTATAACAAAATCAAAGATTTGATAGGAAAGCAAAAATGCTAAATATTCTTCTGTCAATTTTCAACACAATATCAAAATCTGTTATTAAACTCCAATATTATTTACCAACACTGCCGAATGACGTCAGAATCGTCACAAAACTTCAGTGGCCAAACATAAAACATAAATATTTTATTGTGAATCAATTTCGCACGAGAATTTTAGTCGTAGTACTACAATATTCTCTGAGGTATCGTTGTTCGCGGGTATACTCGAATCTCAGTAAATAAATGTTCTGGTAATACGATTTTTTGCAGAAAAGGTAAAACAAATGTACATAAAATAATCTAATAATAAAAAAATAGATCGTATAGTTCTGATTTTCATCATATTAAGTGTGGTCGACGAGAAAAAAAATCTCGAAAAAAAAAAAAAAAAAATCGCATTTCCAAAGCTTGTACGTGCGCAGTTCCCTTACGGGAGTACGGGAGCAGGAGAAAAGAAAAACCTTTTAGTAGTAGTTATATCTGCAGGATTTCATCGCGTGTAATGCAGTCCCGCTGTTACAGATCTGATCTGCGCAGGAATGCGCGACGACGGAAGCACTGTACGCGCCGGTTCAGCGCCTTGCGTGTGTATGGGCGACGAGTAGGGACATGCAACATTCGCGTTATTATGTGGCATCAGGCTGAACTTCACAGTACTGTATGCACTAGAGCTGACGTCTTTTCTCTAATGGCTGCTGCACAAACGTGAATTAATTCCCTTTCTGACTGAACTGCATGGGCCACACAATTGTGAAGTGTTCATCTATTGGCGCAGAATTACCCCGGGGCGTGTTACATAAAGTATGGTCCAATGACAAACGTGTTGAAGAGGTACACGTGTTTGAAGTTTAACGTGTCCCCAAATAATAACGCGAATTTTGCCGGTCTCTAGTAACGGCTAGGGCCACCTGTTTTTCGCGAAAATATCTACGCGAAGGCTAGACTCCAGTGTCCTATGACACACGTGCACTTTTCCTTTGGTTATTGGCCACGTGTCTGTCGGGAGACAGTTCCTTACCCGACTGGGCCAATCATAATTAGGCAACTCGCTGCGACCGCATGACGGTTAAAATCATCCAATCACGAAAGAGTGGATCTGTGCTCAGTGTTTTGTGATGTAAGTAGTCATGAAATCTTCTCGCGGAAAACAGTTGGTCCTACTGACTTCTTTCAAACGTCAAGTGCACTGTTAAAATTAATTTCCTTCCCTTTACGGAAAATGCTGGTAAAAAATTATCCAGAAGTGTCCGTAAGCTCTCTGTAAAATTACGGACACATTGATTTTAAGAAACGGACTTTCCGTAAATTTCACGGAATCTCTCCGTTAATTTCCAAGTTAGTTTTCTGCACTTTCCGTTTAAAACAAAAAGATATAATGAAAATGTCTTTAATTTTCGTTATATGGATGTTCTACCGTGTATAATAATGATATTAATAAAGTTAAAAATAGTTTGTACTTAAGCGAGGTTTGACCCGAGTCAAAAATTTACCAGTCCACAACTCTAACCATTCACGTACAATCTCCACTTGAAATTCGTGGTATGACTTTTGTATTTACATTGAAAAGACAAAAACAAAAATTCAGTTTCTATTAAGTTTAGTGTATTTTTAGTGTTACCAAATGTTACAGACGCCTGATGCTATTTTTTAACATTTGAAAGAATAGGTCATAGTCGCGTGGATAACCTTAACTGCCGCAGAGACGATAATTTTCTTGTTACAGTGGCGAAGAAAGCTTCGTGTAAAATCGGCCTTGTCCGTCCCCGTAACTCGAAGCCGAAGGGGAATACGGAGACTTCCCGTATTTCGTATTTACGGACTTAACTCCGTTTTTCGTCATTACGGATTGCCTTTCCGTATACACACTGCACACTTCTTAAATATACGGAAATTTTTTTAACAGTGTGGCAAATTAACGGCGAAGCGAGCACGTTTAGTTAAGTATTGCCGGGTCTGAGGAAGAACTGTAAATGAGAGCAAGTAAACGCGGTCGTAGCGGACCACGGCACGCTACTAAAGAGCAGCACATACTTGGTGCCGTTACCGGTGATTGGCGGGTTATTACGTCCGCATTGCGCGCGGAGCGCGGACAACACGCGCTGGTTCGTTACAACACTCGTCCCCACTCGGACTCACGTCACAGCCATCTTTCTAAAAACCCACTATTAGAGACGTGCAAAATTCGCGTTATTTTTCTGCAGCAGCAAGGTGTCATGCGTGCTACTGACGTCCCTCAATGGTTGAGAGTTATTGTGGCACAACGTGAAAGACTTTTCTAGCCAATAGTAACAGTTAAACGCCAGAGTGACCAATCGCCTGTATCACAGTTACACCGGCACATGACCTCGTATAAAAGCCATCAGCCAACGAAATCACGGGTCGTGTTCAGAAACGTATAGGGCAATGACGTCTAGCTTTTCCCAAAATAATGACTCGATTTGTCTAGGTCTCTACCCATTATGAGGAGAGACCCGGGTCCCTTTTATGTAATTTAAGCTTTTCTTTTAAGATACTCATTGCGAGCATCTTTAAGATAATGGCAACCAAACGACTGTTAAGCTGGACTCACAACCACCCGTTTCATCTGTCTGTCGCCCGTCCGTCCGGCTGTCACGTGATCTTCACCCAATAGGAGGGCAACTTTTTTTCCTATCCGTCAATCCGTCAAATATATCTCAAAACTTTTAACTTTTAACGGACCGACGGATAGGCCACCGCCTTGTAATATCGTTCCTTGAACAAGGCTGTCGGAAAACAGTCACTTGTTTATTGTCTGAATATTTTTCTTTTTAAATACGTTTCACCTTTGAATTGAACTGAAGATGACTTGTAGATTTTCAGAGGAAATGGCTAACAAATTATGTTAGGAACAGAGAATATAGTTACGACATTCATTAAAAACATTTCTGTCTGCACGAGAAAGTTCTTGTTGTTGGGTGGTAACACTGAATATTTTCTGGCCAGATGAATGACGGACTGTTGTGAGTGGCTTTCAACTGACGGACGATAAAACCGACGGATGGCTGACTGAGGGACGGGCGACTGACGGAAACGACGAATGGTTGTGCGCCAAGCTTTACTTGTATCTGTCGTAATGTGGTATTCTATAACTGGAGACCTTCAGAATCCGTGGTCCATACGTTATTTTACACCACCTGGAGATACGCGAACCAATACTAGACAAGCAAAATAGGCATAGGCAAAAACATTACCGTCCACTGTGACAGAGAGCTACCAATGAACATTTGAATTTAGCTTGGTGGTACATAGAGCGGTGGGTGATTTAAATCGCAAATTCTTCAGGTCTCTATCTATAACACATCTCTTTGTGATGTAGCATTGTTTTGGCTACTCTATCATTTCTGTTGTGAAATATATCTGCTTGCAGAATTATGTATTATTTTTTCTGTTACTACTGATTTTCTTGTGCCATGTATTACGTTAATATAGTAAACGTCCAGTTATGATAAAAATTTTAAAATAAATGTACTTCTCTAAGTGTTGCAAGTTTCCAGATTGCCCTAGTTCATTTTGAGCATCGCGAGAATAGCAGCACTAAGTCCGTAGTTGAGTTCGTCTTCTGTATAGGCTGTTCACGGTAAAGTGAGCACTTTTGAAGCCCTAGTTACTTTTTCTTTCAGCCATTTTTTATCCTTTAACCACCTTTTTATATAAATATTGTCATGCAAGTAATAAACACAGTGTGTACATTCCACGGGACTCGGAAGTTAACGTCTAAGGCGGAAATATAATATATTTATTGACTATTGTTCCAAATGAGAGGGCTTTCGAAAGTGCTCACTTTACCGTGAACAGCCTATATCGTAATTACGTCAGAGATAAGTGTTAGGTAGAGTCTGGAAATTTCGCGAGTTCAACCGCTGCTAGGATAGAATTTTAACAATTATATCTTCTCGTTGCCTTAGTTATTAAACCACTAGTTTCCTGGCACGCCTGCAGGACTGAGAACCGGCAATACGCAAGCAGAAAGAGATCGAGCGAAGTTATCGATACGACAAGAAACGTTGCCGAACACTATTGCGTGTTTTATAAATTCTAATTTAATAACTGTCAGTTACATGGGTCCTGTATAACATTTAAACTGAATATATAGCCATATTTAAGGTTTGCAACATTTTTCATGTTCTACCTCAAAACTAGTTTCTAAGTTTTTGCTTACGAGAGTACACATAAAGCTTTGTTTGTGATGTTTATTTGTCTAGTGTTTGATGGCTCTGGTTCACGTCCATTCTTTGGAATGCTGTGGCAGGACCCCCCCCCCCCCCAGATTCATCCTGCCAAGTTATTGGGCGAGCCACGGTCTTACCACCGTAACATTGCCTGAGGTTCCTCCCAACATTTTGGATGTCAACTCATCCTCATTATTATTATCATAATTTTCATCATCCTCATCATCATTCTCGTCGTCATCATCATTATCATTTTCACCATTACCCTCATGTTTATAACTCTCATCATCATTATCGTCCTCATAGCCATACTAGTCATCATCATCCTCATCATATTCATCATTCCTATCACCATCCTCAATATGGTCGTCATTATCATCCTCATTATAATTTTTATCGCCATCATCTTCATTGTTGTCTTCATCCTCATCTTCATCATATCCATCGTAATCCAGATCATCCTCATAACCATCAACATTCATCGTAACAATCATTATGACGACAGTTATGTGATGCTGAGTGAGAGTCGTGGCGATGTGCTAGTGAGGTGTGCGGTGAATGACGCAGGGACGTGAGCTGGCGGCTAGCGAGCGGGTGCAGCTGCACTCGCAGGACGGAGTGGCGTGCCTCAGCCTGGACAACATCACGGCGGATGACAGTGGCAAGTACGTGGTGAGCGTCGAGAACTGCCTGGGAGCCGACTGCCACTTCGCCTCCGTCGCCGTCGAAGGTACGCACCTACACGCCATTATTCTCCTCTCTGTCGTTCGCCGCGGTCGTTCTCGGACAACACACGCCGTGTTCCTGTTGCTGGCACGCCGCTGATCGAGCACTTTTCAGATCAGACCTTTAGAGAATAGCAATCCGTACTTCTAACTGCATTTATTTTAACGACCACGCTGACCTGCTTACTCCTAGCAATGTTGGCAGCGAAATACGAGTAGTTTATATCTTAACGTCTTGTTAAAAGCGCTACATATAAATTGACAGAGACACTTAATTTATTTATACTTACTTTCGAATAATTTAATGCATGGTTAAGAATTAGCATACTAGCAACCTACTTATTGTTTTGTGAAATTGCTTTGATGCACTTTATCGATACTCGAATGAAAGCATTGGATTCATGACAAAGTTAATGTATTACAAATCGCAGAAATTTACAAAATTGGCAGGAAATTAGACCCAAACCATGGATTCCAGAAGTGCTCATTGATAGGTGAACAGCGTATATCTAATTTAAAAAATATGCACAGTTATTTTTAAAAAGATATTTTAGTTATCTGAACAAAACCAATTTTTTCAAATTTCCAATGTGAGTTGTTGGGCCTGTATGATCTGCCTCATGAACTGTTTGGTTGAATCAGCTGTACATATTTGTTTTTTTTTCCCTTATACAAACAAGGATTCTGTTTTCTTAAACAAACGTTCCTCAAAGTAGTTTCTTTGCCGCTACTAAATTTCCTCGGTAACTTACACCATTGCAGCGAATGACTGATTCCTATCGGCTACATGGATTCACATACACGGAAGAGTTGGGAGTTGATTGACTATGTCGCGTTCTGGCCTACGCTTCCGTGTCCGAATGCCTTTCGTCTGCGGAAAGAGGTCACAGTATATAGCATTTCCACGTCCGTGTATACGTAATGTGTTTTTGTCATTGTCGAAGGCACCTCGGTATTGTGCGGGCTTCGTCCCCGAACTCGCGCGGCAAGGATAGTCAGATACTACACATCCCGCTTTACAGCCGACGATACGGGCATTCAGTGTCACCTCCTCATTCCCATCAAGGTGCGACATATGTGTGGAGGTGAACACGAACTGGAAATAAGTTTAGTAGAGTGTGATATTTACGGCATTTGACAGAACACGCCTTACTAGATAGCAGATTTCAAGCAGATACAAAGTTTCCTACTACCCGCCTAGAAAACTATTGGGACGGCATCTCCTGGCGATATTCTTAATATAAAACGGCAGATATTGTGCACACACGAGCCCGAACAAGGAGCTCCTGTGAATTTCATATGACATGTTTCCCCGTGTCAAAAAAAAAATATGTGGAAAAAAAAAGGGGGGGGGGGGGTAAAAATTATACCGCAGTTTTCGTTATAATGTTTCGATCTCCATTATCTAGTATTTGCTGAATTTTTGCCATAAACTGGTAGCATGTTTTTCGTATTTTATTTTATCAAGGTACCAGGCACAGGTAAATGCTCAGTATATTTTAATATAGTTTTTAATATCGCCCGCATTGGTATCCGTACAAAAATAATCATTAATTTCTTCTCAGATGTCACCGTTTAGAAAATGAAAATAGATTATTTTGGACAGTTCAGGAACATTTAAGAAATTATTATTGACATAACTTGTGACGAAGTAATTCAGGCGAAATGTAAAATTCTAGACTTATATGGTTCATTGCAGCTAGAGAAAAGCTGTGTCCATAAAAACCCCGCCTCTTCTGAAAGTGTAACATAATCAAAAGAAGTTGATGTTGGATCTCAAACATTTCCCAATCTAGGAATTAAAATTCACAGAATATCTCGGAACAAAATGTGTATCAGTAGAGTATAAGAGGGAAGTCGCAGGCAGGGGATCTGGGATAGGAGCCAATAGCCGGCCAGCTGTCCAATCATTCCATTAATGTTTTACAATCTTTCACAATCCTCCTCCTCAGCAATCTTTCCATCATTCTTTAGCAATCTTTCCATCAATCTTTCGCAATATTCCAATCTTTCCATTCCAATCTTTCCATTCCATTTTCCGCAAACTTTCCATAAATATTTCAATCTGTCCATTAATCTTTCCCGATCTTTCTCAATATTTCCTTCATTTTTCCCATATTTCCCTCAATGATCCAGTCTTCCCATCCATCTTTCGTCAAATCATTCAATCAATCTTTCGCAATCTTTCCTCATTCTCAGTAATTTTTTCATCAATCCTTAGCAATTTCTCGATCTGTATTTCGCAATTTTTCCATCTATATTTTCACCTTTCCCTCAAATTTCCAATCTTCCCATCAATCTTTCGTCGAATCATTCCATCACTCTTTAACAGTCCTCCTCCTCAACAATCATTCCATTATTCTTTAGTAGTCTTTCCATCAATCATTCGCAATCTTTCTGTCAATCTTTGGCAATCTTTCGCAATATTTACACAATTTTTTCGCAGTATTTCCAACAATTTTACAATATTTCGTCCAATCTTTAAATCTTTTGGTCAATCTTTCAATCACTCTCGCAATATTCCCATCAATCTCACAATATTTCATTCAATGTTCTAATCTTCTCATCAATATTTCGTCTAATCTCTGGATCAATCATTAATCCATATGTGTCGTCTGTCCCTCATCCATACATATTAAGAAAGCATTCATTTGCCAACTTTCTCCACACATTTGTACTTGACGACTGCATTAATGTTTTGTATGCAGTCCACTGTCTATGCATTTATATGCTAAATACTTCATTAATATTCTGTGCGTAGATCTGTACTTCAAGAAACGGGTGCTCATAGAACAACTTTCAAGTAATTAGGTATGAAAGCTACAGCACAACAATCAGCATTACGCACCACAACAGTACACAATTAGCGCCACAATCAACACCACAATAAGGACCGCACTTAGCACAGCACACACCAGAAATGACACATAAATAACCCTTGGGTTATTATGGGTCATTATATGTTATTATGTATCATTATGGGTCATTTGTGGTGTGTGTCGTGCTGAGTGCGGTGCTGATTGTGGTGTTGATTGTGGTGCTTGTTGTAGTGGTAATGGGAGTTCTGTTTGTGGTGCTGATAGTGGTGTTGATTGCTGTGTGTGGTATGTGGTGCTGATAGTGATGTTGATTACTGTGTGTGGTGCGTGGTTCTGATTGCGAAGGGTCGGTCTGGCATGAGTCAGTTGCCTGCTTTAAGTGCGACCATGATTTTAAACCTCGCGAAAAACTTGTCTGGAAGAAAGTGCTGAAGTTTTAACTGCATGACAATGTGATCAAGGAACTAGATAAAATGTATGCTTGATTGGAGGCAAAAATATTTTAATCTCACTGCTGAAATATGTTAGCATGTATATATATATATATCACACAGCAGTAGCTAGCCAAAGTAGATACACATATTGTCACTGTGGGAAAGGACTTCGGATTTTTTTCATGAAAATTATGTAAGCCAATTATTGTACGAAGTCTACTGTAGAGTTTACCTCTATGGATGTACCTCCTCCCACTGCTGGAAAATTACATTTAAAAAATGGTTGGTATTGAGGAAAGATCTTCAGCAAAAGCTATCATGCTCGGCTATATGAGAGAACTGCCTCCTGCAGTTTATGCAAGGTGATATATTGAGGAACCACATAAAGACCTGCAAGTATTTGTCTTTTGAGAGCCAGCAAGAGAAGTCGTCATTACCCCTGCTGCAACGATGGGTACAGATTACACAGACGATTATGACGAGACAGTTAATGCCAATGCCGAAGTGAGAAACCCACGAGGTTTGGTAGAGTCAGTATGTGTGGAATGTATTCTTGCAAGACGTTCGCGTGAAGTCGACGAAACTCAGAATAAACTTATGTCGGCTCTAAATACTTATGATGACTGTGCGATCCCAGCAAAGAAAAGTAAAATAGATATTGAGGATGAAACAGGAGGTGAAGAAAATCATGAAGACAACATTGATGAGTATAAATGTGAAGTCAGTTCTAGAGCTAGCTATTTTCTCGGTGCACTAGCATAGCCGCAAGCTACAATTGCTACAACGAGCTACACGAAGAAGGCAGAAGATACTGAGAATACTGGTTATCACATATAAAATTAGTGAAATGCTGAGAGAGGCACCCATAAGGCCGCGCCCACAGCGTTGTCCTTGCAGGACGATAAGTTTGGCTTGTCCTTCTCGCGGAGAAGTGCGAAGGAGATAAAAACACGGTTCCCACCCGGTACGCACACAAATGGAGCGCGCAATTTAACGTCTGCTCTGCTGTGAGCTCGACGCGGAGGGATTCGGGCCGCCCTTAACATCGAGGTCTTGGGAGCCGATGAGGGGCAAACGAGACGAGCGTGGATCAGCGCCGGAACGCAAGGGCGGGGGGAACGGGAGATCCCCGAGACAACCCGCCGACCAGCTGCATCGTCCGGCACGATCCCCATATGCTGAAATTCGGGGACTGAACCCGGTTACCCTTGAAGGGAGGCGAGCAGGCTAACCGCCGCCCCAAGTATAACATTTACTTGTATTCAATACAAGCCAGAAAAGAAGTAACATGTACCTATAACTGTTGCAACACCGATTTGGTTAGTCTCTTCCTAGAACTTACTACGTCGGACATGTAAACTGCGCTGGAAAACTTTAATTATTCAGTTCCTCTATGTTGCATAATATAAAATTAACTGTTTTCGTTTTATTAATTCCACTGGATTTATTATTAATTAACAAACGGTTTGCTGAAACTTTTTTTCAATCCTTGTAAACACTAGCGAAACAATATAAATAAACTGTATAGACTATTCACGATAAAATGAGCACTTTTGAAAGCCCTACTGAAAATCTACTTGTATGCACGTTGTGCATTCTTCCCCAATATGAAAGATTGACATTGTCGTGGACGTAATCACTTTATACATGTGTCGGTCAAGTGAAACAGGGAAATTATTAGGAAAGTAAATATTTTGAAAATCTGCTCATATTTATAAAAAACAGAAAGCTAAATAAATAATTTAAGTTAGCAAAAATGGTTACCAAAAACTTTTTATTCGATGTCAAGATACGGAACTAATTTACCATTCATGGTTAGCAATTTAACAGGGGCGAATGTCATTCAGGGTGCACGTTAAAGTATGTGCAGGTAGGGGCAGTAACTTTTTCTAAGGTTAATTTCGAAAGTGCTGACTTTATCGTGAACAGCCTTTAACAAGTTTTTCTCTTCCCCATTTGAATGATTTTCGTATTAGCAACTCCGAACTTCACTGGGCCGTGGTGCTTAAAATGTTATATAGTTCCAACAAAATACGATAAATTACTTTAACAAAATAACTACGTCAAACAGAGCTTTGGTTGCCTTAACAAAAGGATCCGGTATTTGTAACCCTATATTTGGTTGTGGGAAAAAAAATCATAATTGGCGCGGTAATATCAACTAGCTGTTTGGCTGGCTTGAGAAAAAAAATCTCTGTGTGCGTGTGTGTTTTTTTTTTTTTTTTTTTTTTTACACGTGTTAGCCTCGAGTGCTAAAATAACAATTCGACACGCCTTTTAAGTAAAAAATTTGTAACTATACATATGAGAAACATTTAGTTTACTATAACATTTATAAAGCCTACATTTTTTTTCATGCCCCTCTTCCACTCGTTTCTTCCCCCTCCCTCCACTCTCCTCCTAAAAAATCGGAGAATCTACTGTACGTGTAATGTTTCACCTGGCAGCAAAAGCTACAGTAATTGCAGTGTTATGTTGCTGTGTACAGATACGGCGTTACGTGAACCCGCCGTTAGTAATAAGGATGCGTAAAACGTCCGTTGAACACGGGCCAGCTGCGCCAAACATTTATCAGCAATTTCGCTAACGGACAGGCGGTAAATTGGACCGGTCGTTATGAAACAGCGGCACTAATAAAGAAACAACACACGTTAAGCATCGTCTGTTCCTGAACAGCCTTCATGTCGAGAAGACGTGAGCTTATACTTAGCGTGGGGTCGCATGTCCGCAAACAACTCTATAGGCTGTTTACGGTAGAATGTTCACTTTTCAAAGCCCTACTTTATATCTACTTGTATGCACGTTGCGTATTCTTCCTCCTTATGGTAAATTAACATTGCCATGGGTTTCATCACTTTATTCATGCGTCGGTCAAGTGAAATTGTGATATTTTTAGAAAAACAAATATCTTACAAATATGTTTATATTTTTACACCTAGATGCACTTAAAAAAAAAAAAAAAACCCAGAAAGCGTAAGAAATATTTACGTTATCACCAATAGTTACCTAACACTTTTTATTCGACGTTAACATACGGAACTATTTTCCATCCATCGTTAACAATTTTACTGGGCGCATGTCACTCAGCGCTCCCGTTAAAAAAATACGCAGGCAGGGGCAGTGACTGTCTTCCAAGTTTGATTTTGAAAGTGCTCAATTTTTCGTGAACAGTCTATACACTATATAGGCTGTTCATGTTAAAGTGAGCAATTTTGAGGACCTAGTTACTTTTTTCTTTCAGCCATTTATAATCCTTTAGCCACCTTTTTAAATAGATATTACCATGTAAATAACATTCCACCGCATTCGGAAGTTGACATCTGAGACTACAATAAAATATATTTATTGACTATTATTCCACAGTGTTTTTTTTACTTACACTACAATATTTATTTTAGAAGGTGGTTAAAGGCTAAATAATGTCTGAAAGAAAAAAAGTAACCAGGGCCTCAAAATGCTTACTTTACCGTGAACAGCCTATAAAAGTTAAATTTAACAAAAAAAAAACAATAGGGTACTTTTATGTCAACTCATGTATAAAACGCGTGTGAAATGTGACATATTTAGTAAACAACCGAACACTTCATACATGGTGTATATTTTCAAAGGTTTGATTATAAAAGTGTCAAGAAACCGCGAATAAACAGTACTATATATTTCTTGGCTGCTGCAATTTTTTTTTTTTCCGTTTCGGAATAGTTATAATTGTGAGATCACGGCCTCGGTTTCTTCGCAGTGGCCCGGGTTGGGGTCGGCTTCTGGTAACGGGACCGATGGCTTCTCTTGTTGCCTGTCCTTCTCGGAACGCGAGAGTCCGGGGAAACTTTCCACATGATCACTTCTTCACTGGTTATGGCCTGCGCGCGCCCTCCATGATTTCCTCGTGCTCGCAAGTTTGCACGGAATCCAGCCACTCCTAGGGACTGAGTCACCGTGCGCACTTGGTTTTCACTTCTCTAAACTAAGTCTTTAAATGATTTCTTACGTAACATTGAGGAACTGTGCACTTATACCTTCGTAAAAGTTCAGATTTAAAAAGGCTTGTACCTAGCCAATGGGTAGAATTGATGATTTTTAAAGAAAAAATATACATGAGCACAGGGTAGACTTCAATACTATAAACACCCAACAGCAGTTTGTAATGTTGCCATTGGTTGCTGTCTGCTTGAGAAGGAGTTCTCGTATTTGACCGGGCCACTCAGAATTCGGCAACATCGGCACGGCTCTTACGTCATTCGTGGCAAAAAGTAATTCAGCCAATCAAGTTGTATAGATGACCCTACAGTGTTGTGAAATATAACTTATGTCGGGATCTCTTTGCGAAATTTCACTACCCTTACCAATGTGAAATCACAGCAAAATTAACTTCCATGCTAAATTTTTTATTTGAATGTTTTCGAAGTGTTTTCTTATAAAAATGGCATTTTTATGCCGCAGAAAAGTAGTGCCATTTAACTTATTATTCGTAATACAATTTTTCAAAAAATTTCTTAGAAAAACTTTAAAATAATAATTTCAACCAGAAATAGGTACTATATGTTGACCTGCTTTGACAGGTGGCTACGAAACGCCCGTATTTAATTCACTGTAATCGATGTTGTTATTACTTAAGTTGAGTTGGCATTAAAATATTTACTTTTGCACCGTGTAGTTTCAGACTCGAATCGTAAGTAAGCTATGGAGGCAATCTCAATAATTTTACCTGGGATTTTAAGTTTAGTGTAACTCTAGAAGACGCCATCATTTAGACGGAGGTCATAGCAGTACGAGTGTCATTGAATGAATATTTGATTTAATAATGACTCTCAAAAGAAGCATTATTCAACTTATTTTACTCAGAAATTGCGGCGGGAAAAAATGGCCAATCCGTGATTTTAGGGTCCTGTAAAGTATTGTGCGTCATACTCATCTTCGTGAGTGAAAAACAACATAACAAATCTAACAGCTAACACACTGTCTCATATCAGTTTGCTATATTTTTGTCAGAACATCAATTTCAACGTAGTTATTAACTTTAATAAGTTTAACTTTACTCATACAGAAAATAAATTTTGTACTAGTATGTTATATTTACTAACTGCACAAGTATAAATTCATTTTCAGAAATGTCGCCTATGTCACTATACATGATGTTGCGTGGCAATACTTCGGGGAAACATTCCTCACACCTGGAGGATAAAAAAAATGTTAGATGAACATAGATCCCGCAAACGCTTCGTTTCTTTACTACAGCCCGTAATACATAACGTACAGTGTATGGCCCGCGGGCTGGATTACGTTACTGTAGCATGTCATTGCAGCTGTAATTGGCAGCTCCATAACAGCCCACGAGGAGCCCTGATCTGAATCCACTAGACTTTGGTTTATGGGGACATTTGAGGGCACTTTTGTATGCAACCCCAGGGGACGATGTGGGGTGCCCACCGTAACCGTATTGTGGAGGGTCGTGAAACAATCAGGATTTATCCAGGGATTCATCAACGCATCCGGGTGTGGATGCAACTGCGGGTCGATGCATTTGTTCGTGCTGATGGGGGGCATTTCAAACATTTCCTTTAGTGCCGACGATAGGCTTTCACACATGTGTAACTAATTCTTGTGCAGTTCGTACTGTTCTAGTTGTAGTGTCGTGGTGTGAGGTGTCGTGTATCATGCAAACGAACGCTACGATGACCGCGGGTCATACGCTGGACGTTATGTATTACGGGCTGTAGTAAAGAAACGAAGCGTTTACGGGACCTATATCCATATAAAAATTTTTCATCCTCCAGATGTGAGGAATATTTCCCCGAAATATTGTCATGGAATTTTGCAACAGACTATAAAATAATTACAGGCCCGAGAATTTCGCGGGTTCATTTCTAAACAAGTTGGAATTCACACACTTGTACGTTCATGTTACGTTTGTAATTGGTCGACGTGTTTTTGACACCTGGAGATAAATAAACCAATAACAAACATGCAAAAAAAATCGTGCGCCCTACCACCGTCTTTTACTACCACAACATTCAACCAATAAAAAGTTGATATCTTTATGAGATTATATAAGACTGTGAAGTCTAGCCTATAGGTCAGTGAACTCGCGAATTTCGCGGGTCTCTAATAATAACTGCAGTTGAAAACGTTACTAGTTATTTCATGGCTGAGACACAGAGTAAGTAAGCATACAGAGACGAAATGGCGAGGCGGTTCCTTTGATGTGGGTGTACTCTTTCTCTGATTGGCCACGCAAGGCTCTGGGAATGGACCTTGTGTCTGATTGGCTACTGGGAAAGGTTCCTTACGGTCTGGGCTGCAGGCTGGAGAGTAGATTACTAGGTGCTGATTGGTGAGTGGCGTTCCGACTTATTACCGTCCAGAGACGCCATTTTGCTGGCGCGTGCGCGTTTGCAGTTCGCGGTGGAAGTGGCTGTTTCAACTTTTGTAACCTCAAAGTACGCCGGTTATTATATTATGTTCGCGGTTTCTTCACCCTTTTCGAACCAAACCTTTGAAAAATCACCCCATGTATGACGTCTTTATTTACTTTATAAATATGCCATGTTTCACAATCTTTTTATACCTCCGTTAACACGAAAGTATCTTATTTATAGTTAAATTGAAGTTTTATCTGTATTTTATTTATAAATTATAATATTATATTTATAATAAATCTGAACAAAAACAGTGAGAAAACATGTGTGTTGGTAGCACCTGGTAAGAAATAGTTCTCACGCAAAATTTATTACAACTGAGTGCGCACAAATTCGGTGCGTTTTCCTTTGGTGTAATTTTCTAGATTGTTAAGGTTAGTTTGCACGATGTGGAGGGATATCCTGGAAATAGAACTTTAGCATAGCTTCAGAAAAGTGTGAAGTAACCGTGAATGGATTATATACGAAGCACTTTTGTGGTCAACCTTTAAAAAAAGTTACAACCCCTACCTGCATACATTCTAACGGGCGTACTGAGTAACATGTGCTCTTTTAGGTTTGTAACGATGGATGGGAAGTAGTTCCATATCATAACGCCGAATTAAAATTGTTAGGTAATCATTTGTGACAACCTGAACTATTTTCTTTCGCTTTATGTTCTTTATGATCCATCAAAGTATAAAATTGAGCAGATTGATAATATATTTACTTTCCTAACAATTTTACAGTTTCACTTGACCGACGCAGGGATAAAGTGTTGAGGCCCATGACAGTGTTAATTTTACATAAGGTGGAAGTATACACAACGTGTATACAAGTTGATTTTCAATAGGGCTTTCAAAAGTGTTCATTTTACCGTGAACACCCTATAGTTAAGCTCACCATGTAAGCCACCTCTGTCTCGAATAGCCATTCGGCATAGGACAGAATCGTTAATTGGACACAGTTTAAAAAAAAACTTGGTATGACTGCCGCAATGTAGTGTAAACATGAAAAACCTGTTGATTAAATGCTTCTAAAAGCCGTGCTTGTTTGGTTTTTCTACTTTCCGTGGACTATATTTCCAACACGTAACCATCACACAATACTAAAAAATATTCTAGTGAAATTACCGCATTTGACACTAACACCGTTCGCTTCACACCAGCAAGATGGCGTGATTTACCAGAAACATGACGGCACGTTGCCCTGCATTCGTACTTATTCTGTGTTGTCGTGGACTTGCTTGTGCACACGTGTTGGATAATTCGCGAAAATATTTCGAGACAAGATACACTTCAAAGCACTGTAGGGTCGTCCAGCTTTTTTTCACTGGTTGAAACATGTTCTCGTCCGTGTTAACTGTTTTCAAACGAATCCCGAAGGCTCAGTGTCGGGAATTGTGTGGTCCTGAGTGGCTCGGGGCAAATGCGGAAACGACACGAGTAACCAATGGAGGTATGACAACAGCTGAGGTGTATACAGAATGTTTCGTAACATATGTTACAGACTTGGGAAGGTGATTCCTTAGAGAAAAACATTACGAAAATGCCGATTGACGTATTTCCAGAAAGGACGTCTAAGGGTTGAAAAACCCCCGAAAGTTGGGCTTTAAAAGTAGTTTTTTACTAAATAAAATGGCAAAAAAGTGATACTAAGTTACAATACTTAAATATATTAAGTTAATATTAATTTTTTTTCCACTTTATTAAATAAAAAGTAATTTTGAAGCCCAGCTTTTGGGGGTGTTTCCATACTTAGATGTTGTTTCCGGACATAAGTCAATCTGCATTTTCGTAATATTTTTTCTATAAGGAATCACCCCCCAAAGTCTGTAACACAAGTTACGAAACCTTCTGTATATAGTATTGAAGTCTACTGTGTGCTACAATTTTTCTCGTGAAAACTCACTGACCCTGTGGATAAGTGAAAAAGGGAAAGTTTTAGAAATACAATTATAAGTTTGTTCCAGTCGGCCTCTCTTTTTGCTCGTCGGGAGTTATGAGAGTTGAGGTCAAAGTGACCTGTGTCAAAAAGAGGAGCTTACCTCTTCGAAGCGAATGGAACGCCTTTAGGCACACTCGTGCATAAAGCAGAATGGCAAATATTACAGAGGCCTCGTAGCATACATATTTTTGTGTGGTAATTTGTTGTTCATAAATTAATTTTCCCCTAAAAGTAGCATCATCTTAAATTTAGTGCATAATCCCTTCGAAGCTCTCGGTTTTTGCAAACTAGAAAGATGGCGAAGCAGTCAAGCCCCGCCAAAATCTGCGACAGCAGACGACTTTCCCTGTTTCTGAGATCGGTACGAAAGATGAATGCTGCAGCAAACGAATATTGGGCCAGCTACTTTCAGTCGCAGTAACTGCAGTGACAAGCGAAGTGCCTGTAAAAGTGATAAAGTCACCGCGACTGCAAAAAGTAATAGCGGGGAGTACCGAATGGCATCTGCCACGAATTTGAACATTAAAATTATTGTGTCGCATCAAAATACAATTTATTAAAATACGTTTGGTCCCTAATTGTCTGTAAAATGTTTTTTCTACAAAACACATTTAGCGTAGTATTTTAATGTCTAGTTATATTTATTATTTTGATCGATGCTTTTAATAACACCCTTACTCTTCATTTGAGAAATGTAATATTCTAATCAATTTCTCAATGAGTTCCGCTTTGTCGGCAGTAGGCGTATTAAAATAAAAAATAAAAGTCAAAATTTTAGTTTAATCTTATATAGAAACTGGTCTGACAGATAGTTACCGATTCTGGGTTTATTTACATTTTGTTTATTACAATTTTTATCTCGCCAATTTGGCTTCAGTTCATTTAATTATGTGGTTTTTCAAGTTACTTTAGATACTCTTCAGCTTCAAGATAAGTCGAGAGCCGTGTGATTTGTTTCTCTTTGTACCGGATGTTGGTTGCAACACAGCAGAATGTTCATGTCGCCAGCTGCTGCAGCTTGCCCTGCCCGGCGTGTTGCAAGCCCGCCCGTATGCAGTTTTCTTGGCGTTGTCAATCCTTTCAACGTGTGTGTGTGTTTTTTTTAAGTTTGAAATATAGAAGAGATATATCTTCCTTGTTTTCACGTGCTCATCGCCTGTTTCCTTCGCATCCGATCTGAGCCGTCCGAAATCCGACAGCCCACGCATTCTAGAAGCAGCTTCGTCGTAATTTCGTTTGTCTTTCGTTTTATTTTCCTACGTGATCCGCAAACATTTGTTGAATGACTTGCTGCTTGCAACTCGGTGAGTGGTATGTCCTTCGCGGCAGATGTAAGGATGTAGGTGACCGAATAAATTTTATTTTTTGTTTCCTCTTTGGCATAATTTAGCTTATACGTTATAAAATTTAGTTGATTATTTCTCACAGCTGTTTATTGTTTTGATATAGTCCATTCACGGTTAATTCACACTTTTCTGAAGCCCTGCTAAAGTTCTACTTCCATGATATTACTCCGCTTCATGCAAACGAAGCTGAACCAAGTTAATAAAATTACACCAAAGGACAGCGCATCGATTTGGTGCGCACTCAGTTGTAATGATATTTTGCATGAGAACTATTTCTTACTAGGCGCTACCAGCACACATGTTTTCTCGTTGTTTTTTTTTCATGTTCATTATAAATGAAAGATTATAATTTATAAACAAAATATAAGTTAAAGTTTAATTTAACTAAAAATTAGAAACGTTTATGTGAACACAAGTACAAAACACACGTGTTATAACATGTTTAGGCATATACATAATACAGACTACATAATAGACTATAATTGGCTACTGCGTGCACTGAGAGAAAGATCTGTTCCAGCCAACAGAATATTGGTTTGTATAGGGTCAAAAACATATTCAGTTGCCCCTCAGAAAAATATTCTGTTGAGGAAACGAAACTTGAAAAGCAACGAAATCAATTTTATTCCTCTAACAAAACTTACGCTTGAATCAACAAAACCTTTGTGTTGACCAAATGTAAATTACAATGTCAACAAAATGTTTAGTTTAATCAACTGTATATATTTATTTGACAAATTATTTGATTGCCTTCGAAAATACAGCTCAAGAGTTTGTTTGTATTTTTTTTGTGACAATTAGAATGGCAACAGTGTTTTTTTGTGTATTTATTGATGCTTAATAATGGTATAAACATCCTAATTAAACAAGTTCAACAGGACTCAAACCCTTGGAGTATGCAATACAGAACGTGATTTCAAGTCTCCTGGTTCCTACTACAGTTTGTACATTCTCGGCTTATGCTTCCTGAAGTGCGGGCAACCGCATATCGTTGTAGTTTTCCGTTGAAGTATATGCAGGCAGGGGCAGTGACTTTTTTCTGTGGTTGATTTCGAAAGTGCTCACTTGATCGTGAGCAGCCTCTAGACACCGCACACAGTCCGCAGTTCGACACACACACACGCGCACACACACACACACCAGGTGTGACGTGCTCGCTGGACACGAGACGTTGGAAGGAATACCGGAGACGCTGTCGCGGGTCGGGGCAGACGGCACGTCGCCGAGCCGAGGTCGCCGAACGGGGAGTGATCGACGTGACGTCACAGCACGACGTCAGCGGACCCGCGGTCGCCGCGTCGTCGCCTGCCGCGGAACAGCAAAGGACCGGTGACTTCCAGGGAAAACTGCGTCCTCGCGTGCGACCCGCGCCCACAGACGCTGCGTGGGTAGGGCCGGGTCTGCAATAAAACAATTATGCGTTAAGAAGTATGCGGTAATGGCTGATATCGCATATGGAAACCCGTCTTCTGTGCTTGCAGTTTCCAATTAATGTTTCAATTCTTGATGGATATCATGAATTCTTATATGATTTGTGTTAGTTATTTCTTCATTAATTATTAATTAAATTATTAACACATTGGGGTCTGCACATATTTACTGGCACTTAAGACAAATTAGAAGTGAGTCACCTATATCCGCTACTGCAAGAACACCGGTTCTGTTGGTGACTGTGTTAGAACTCGCCATCGTCCTATTTGTCCATACCACACCGTACCTCATCCTGTACTTTATAGTGTTAATTCTTTGCCGTTAATCAATCAATGGCGAGCCGATCTGATATTGACCCGATATCAAACAATTGGATATACAATGAATCATGTCCCTTTGAGTGGCTATAACAAAAATAAATTATATCGTTAGCTATATAATTGTTACTGCGCTGTCGTGTTCTTGTGAGGTCATGTTAAACACTAGCCATGCGAGTTTTGTTATGTTACTGTAAATAACAGTTTCCTGCCAACAACATCTACTGCTCTGTTCTGATTGGTCGTCGCCTCATAAGTTTCACTTAAGATATAAAATATAATTATTTCTTTCAACGCTTAAGTAAATCTTAACAACGCACATTATCTGCTAAGTACCAATGGAAACCAATGCATATAATGCGAAGTGAAGAGATTTGGGCGGCTCTTAACAACGAGGTCTTGAGAACCGATGAGATTGATTGAAGTGAATCTAGAGTGGCGCCGGAATGAAGGGGCAGGGTAAACGGAAGATCCCCGAGAAAACCCGCCGACTAACGGCATCGTCCGGCACGATTCCCACTTGCGAATCTCCGGTGACCCGGCCGGGTATTGGACCCGGTTCGCCTTGTTGGGAGGTGAGTGTGCTAATCGCTCAGCCTCCGCGGCCCCCAATGCATATGATAACACACATTCGTTTCATCTGCACACGTCTTTACGCAAAATTTAACGCTTAATTTTTCTATTGTAAACCCGGCTTAACTCGGCACTCCCGACAACAAAGATGAGAAAATAACGACTCTTTACAGATGAATATGGGCATCCGATTCTCACGAAAAAATGCCATAAGTTGAAGTTCGTAACACTTTAGCTCAGACCCGCTTTCATGATAGGATGATATGCGCTTTATGCGTCTTATTTGCATGCCCGCGAGTCACATCTGATTAGAATGTGCAAGAAACAAAATTGGTCCTTTTGTAATATGACAATAAGAAACTATAGTAACGATAATACCACTTTCCAGAAATATCTACGAAAAGCCAGCTGAACTAATAATGTCAAAGCCTAATTTTATCAGCCAAATCAATACTGCCTATATTTTTACAGAATAAAGTTAGAACCCTCATCAGTTTCAAACTTATTTATATTACACGAACATACTTTCTATATTAATTTTCCGGAAGCTACGAAAGGTAACTAGGGCACACGAACACAATAAAAGAATCGACAAACGCTTTATGAATACGTTTAAAATCCATGTGATAATGGTGTCACGTCTTGGATAAATTTACGTTTTGTATAAAAAGATTATAACAGTTCTACGCCTTCGTACACAGACGAGCCTTTGGACTAACCTGCTACGTTGTTCATAAGTGGCCCCGATGGTGTAGTGGTTAGACTAATCGCCTCCTACCTGTACCAACCGAGTTCGATTCCAGGCGGGGTCGCTCCCGGATTTTCGCATGTGAGAATCGTGACGGACGATGCCGCTGGTCGGTGGGTTTTCTCGGGGATCTCCCGTTTCCCCCACGCTGTTCCATGCTAACCTCCTTTCAACCACATCGGCTCTCGAGACCTCGATGTTAACAACCGCTCAAATCTCTCTACTCCACTCTCACGTTGTTCGTATGTTGTTCCGTGGCGACATTTATAATTACTACTGTGTGATGTGTGGCAATAAAGTAGGCCTATGTGGCCTAGGAATGTTGAGTATATATGTTTTATATTTGGCAAAGTTAAACCGTTTTATTTGTTATGTGGAGTACGAAAGTTTCGGCGTTTAACAGTGATGATGTTCATGACAATATTTCACTATTTTCTGCATCCTGCCGCCATTATTCTCGGAGTTTTATGGATATGTTTAAATAAAATACTATGCAGGGGAGTGTTTTATATTGAGAAACTGAGCAATGGCATCTCGAGTTTATTTTCTTTAGGTATAAATATCTACCACCTGTCTACATGTGGGTTCCGAAATCCGCCACTAGATGTCAGCACTTTGCTTTGCATCTCCCATAGCAACGACACATTACAGGAGGGTGAAATGGGAGCACTGCGAGAAAATCCGCAACATCCGCAACGTTGACCACATTCGAAAATCCGCATCAGACGCCGTCGAGAACCGAATCACTTCCTACCGTTTTGGAAGGTGTGCGGTATTACCACAAAAGTTTTAATTCGATCAATATTCAAAGAAGACCTTCCTCCATAACTGAAAATACTTTGACATAAACAGAAAATGACGTATCTTCAGCCAATTCGGTAGTGCATCACGAAGGTAGTTCAATGGCTTGTGAAGTTCGATTCGGAGGAAAAAAAAAGGGTCATTCCGGCAATACAATAGTACTTCTTCTCTAACAAGGCCACCGTCACTGTATATCGCCTCGCAGTTGCCCTCACGTGACTGGATCAACACCGGTATAGCCTCGCCATCTCCGAAAAAAAAAAGAAGAGGTCACATAGACCCTGGGACGTGTGGATGTGCGAAAGTAACGCTACCATCAGCTCCACGAATGCGGACTGAAGAAGCAAACCCAAAATAAATCTTTGTATTAGTGGTCTGTGATCCGAAAGTGGAGTGGCTAATTCGCAGACCATACATGGCGGCTACCAATGGAGACGTTGCATTTGGGGGCCGCCAGTCAACAAATCAGGACTGGTCAATTGGTCGTGTGGCCTGGTAGCCGCTGACGTCACCGCAGCGTGTTGCCACGTCGGCTAAGGGCAGAAGGACGCGACGGTACTGAAAGGCTTGCCACATCACGCGCCCAGCTGCGCCTGTGTCCTACTAGCTTCTGCTGCTGCATTTCTAACCGACCACAAGAACATACATTTGAAATATTTGCAGTGTACCTGTCTATTCGCGATTTCTTCACACTTTTTAAATCAAGCCTTTGAAGAACCACCCCATGCATGGCGCGTTTAGTTATTTCCCAAATATTCCACGTACCACAAGCGTTCTATACTCCTGCTAAAATAAAAGTATATTATTTTTCCTTAAATTAAAGTGGTCCTGATATTTTATTTATAAATTATAATTATTCAGTTATAATAAATATGAATAAAAACATTGGGAAAACATGTGTGTTGGTAGCGCCTAGTAATAAATAGTTCTTATGCAAAATATTATTACAACTGAGTGCGCACGAATTCGGTGCGTTGTCCTTTGGTGTAATTTTCTAGACTTAGTTAAGCTTAGTTCGCACGAGGCGGAGGAATATCATGGAAGTAGAACTTAAGCAGGGCTTCAGAAAAGTGTGAAGTAACCGTGAATGGACTATACAAAATAATCCCTAGAGTCGGACCACTTTTAAATTTAAGAGGCGTCCCGTATAAATTTATAAGAGAGTATATATTGAACTACCAATCAAATTTTTACTCCCATTTATAAAATTACGATTAAAATAATGTAATTAAAGTGAATAGTTTTACTTTACTGCATAGCAAGGTGGTGATAGCTTTTTGCTCCATATTCGTATCAACATACAGATAATGGGTACGCCCGCATGAAAGGAACCGAAACGCCATTCCGCCTGCGTGGACCTATCTATCCTGTAGCCCCATAGGGTTATTAACAGCTGTTTATAGTTAACATGAAGAACAAAAACATTTTTACTGTTCCCGTTACATGACAGAACCACAGCAGTCTCTGCGCTGAAAACTCAACAGCTGCCTTTAAATCTTGATGTTACAATATGCTTATTATTTGTACTTTGAAAAACTTAAAATTGTGTCGTTGGCAGGGACCCGGAAAATTCGCGGATTCATTCGGCAACAAGACTCCATAGTCCTTTGTTCGCGGATTCATTCGGCAACAAGACTCCATAGTCCTTTGTTCGCGGATTCATTCGGCAACAAGACTCCATAGTCCTTTGTTCGCGGATTCATTCGGCAACAAGACTCCATAGTCCTTTGTTCGCGGATTCATTCGGCAACAAGACTCCATAGTCCTTTGTTCGCGGATTCATTCGGCAACAAGCTAGACTCCACAGGCCTTTGTGTATTCGAGCCTCAGATGTTCATTGGCTGTTGCTCCAGTTTAACCACTGGACCAGGTAGCACGGGATTCGGTCCTTGTCTACCCTACAGTTTCGTTATTGGTTTAAAGTGATCCGGGGTGTGTCTAACAAAGTGTGGCCCAATAGAAAGCGAAATTCCGTGGTACATGCGGATAAAGTTTAACTTGTCCTTTAATGAAGTCGCGAAATTTCCGGGTCTCTAGTCATTGGCAACAGCACTGCGGTCACACAAAATTATATAAAATTTCTATGGTTGTCTTAAGTTTGAAATGCAGGATTTTTCGCAGGACATTTGGTTGAAGAAGTACATTACATGATTTTATTTGGCCTCACGCATCCTGCAGGACAGCGCTTTAACACTTTGTAGACCACGGTCGAGTGCAGCTCGAGCAAAGCTAATTTGAAAATTTCTTTGTCGTTCGGAACAAAACTCGCATGTATGTGCAGTCTTTGTTCGGCTAGTGTTTAACATGATATCATCCACAAGAACACAACAGCGCAGTAACAGTGGCATTGCTAACAATATAACTTTTTTATAGCCACTCAAAGGTAAATGAATGACTGTAAATCACATTTATGCGATAAAGTACGTTTGATTGGGGTCAAAATCAGCTCGGTTTTCCAATTGGTTGATGACCGGCCAATAATGAACGTTGTAAAGTACACGGAAGTGTCCGATGTGGTATGGACCAATAGGACGATGGTGAGTTCTTTCACAGACACCAACAGAACCAGTGTTCTTGCAGTAGTGAATATAGGTGACTCACTTATAAATTGTCTCCAAGTGCCAGTAAATGTGTCCAGACCTCAATGTGTTGAAAAAGAAGGACTCTCCTGCAAAAAGCAGGACGTCTGGCCTCGCCCTATAAATAAGCCTTGTTCTGTTAGCTGAGTTGATGACGTCAAGCGGAATACGCGCTTGTGTCACGTCTGGCCCTCCGTACTTGATGGATGGCCGTGTGCGAGGCACGCAGCTCCACCAATGGGAGCGCACCAGGGGGAGGGGGGGGGGAGTAATACTGCCGCTCCCACGCACAGCTCCACTTCCGGCCGCGCGAGATCGCTGACGTCACCACGATCGTCGGCGCCTTAAGGCCCTCGCCTACCTGGCCCATGAACTGCGTTGCAGTGTGTTTGAAATACACGTTTTTCCCACGAAACACACTGAGGTCTGCACACATTTACTGGCATTTTAAGGCAATTTATAAGTGAGTCATCTATATCCATTACTGCAAGAACACGGGTTCTGTTGGTGTCTGTGTCAGAACTCACCATCGTCCTATTGGTCTACAAAGTGTTAAACGTGTTTCTAATGCGCTGATATACGGAGGAATACGCACGCTGCAGACAAGGGCTGTTAAGTATTTTTGTAATGTCATGCACGATAGAAACGCCAATTAAAAGTACTCGAAAACGCCTAAAAACGACCTTTTTCAAAGCCTCAGATCCATACACAACTACTCGAGGGCCTCACACTGAACCTTCGTATAAACTTTCCACCGATAAAAGAATACGGTGACCGCTAAAAGTTCCATAGTTACACGCAGTGCGACGAGAACACTGAACGCCAGTTCACAGCATTGCGAGTAGTGGCGATGGCGCTCATGCCCGTGGCAGTGTCGTCTTTATCGCTTCCTCGCTTCTCGGCCTCGAACGCGGGAAAGTGCTCCAGGTAGGCGGGGGCCGTAAGGAAATGCGCCGACCAGACGACATGCACTGAAGATGAGGTAAACGATCTTCGTGTTTTGCGCATGCGCAATGCAGTGGCAGCTCATTTGAAGCGGGCGTACCCATTCACCGATTGGCTGCGCGAGGCTCTGAAAATGGGCCTTATTAGTGATTCGCTACTGCGCGCCGCGGGAAGTTCCCTGTCGGCTGGGTCTGTAGACTGGCAAGTAGGTAGGGGTAATGAAAATTCGCGAAAAGATTTCAAGACAAGTTATACTTCGAAACACTGCAGGTTCCTTTACCTATCGTGATTGCTTGAATTCCTTTTTGACGTGAGTACGTCTTTAAATTTGCGGTCATAGTTGGAGGCAATCCAAAAAATCCGCTGATAATAAAATCGGGGGATACTGTTTGGCATAGCAGCTCAGAATCTATCGTCTACATTCAAGATTCAATTACACCACTATATTGCCAAAGGATCAAAGAATATGTTACTTTGAGTGAGGACTGTGAAGCATCGCTCGCGGCGTGGGAAAAAAAGGGGGGGGGGAGGGGCCAATTTTGAGTTCGTTTCGCAGCGTCATATAAGTTCCACCTTTGACTAGGAGAAGCTACGACGCTCGTATGAGTTTCAATCGACAGCTCTCGTCAAGATCAATCGACAATTGATTGCTTCTATAAAAACATTTGTGTGGCGTGGTTATGGTGAAATTGTATGAGTTTAATGTAAAAAAAGAAGAACCTAACAAAATGTTGGCCTATACTCGTCAAAAAGCCAGGTCGAAATACAGAAATCGTATGCGGTTGGAAAGAGCGTCTCAAAAGCAATCGAGTGATTTCCATAAAACCCCATATGATCGAGTGAAGCGGTGCCGGGAACGTAAAAAAAAAAAACATCAAGTCGTTCGAGCGCATAAACGTAGACGAATTCGCGCAAAACGAACGGCCGTGTCTCCAACACAGCCACGCCCAATTTTTGACACTTGTTAACTGTCTGCACACGAATTACGTAGACGCCGTGCCGAGACTCCCGGTGAAATATGAAAACGCCTTCTCAAGCAGACAGCAACCAATGGCAGTAGACGGCGCCAAACAATATAACATGGGATGTAGCGTGCATAAACGTCTGTGAAATGATCGCGCTGCACTTGGCGAGGGGAAAGCGGGCAGGCGAGATAAACCACAACAATTTTCCGTACGTAATGAGAGTTACGTAACGCGGACCGGCTGCTCGCGCGGCCATCGCACGTCTCTGATGTTCCAAGTTAAGGCCCTTACGCAATTAAAAACTTTGACATTTGACTTTACGTTTGCTTTCCGACATGTTGTTTCTTATGGAACTTGACACAATTGAGCTGCCGAAGGTAAAGTCAAGCACTCTTGACTTCGCGATTTCGAAAAGTTGACATTTAAAGTCAAAGCCAACCAGCCATTTTGCCGAGAATATAACAGAGGTAATGTGGAAAGTGCGTTATTTTAATCTCGGTATATTAAACAAAGTTCGTTTTACATTAAATAAATGGCAAACCAAAATATTTTCAAGAGGAAATATATGAAATGAGATATTTTAATAAAGTAAACAAATGAGTTTTTTGTTTTGAAATAAACTTTTAATATAAATTTCAAGCCTATTTTTAAAGAAGTACATACAATGCATTCCTGGATAGTATCATAATTATTTACATAACAAGATGCGCATATATACGAAGCTCGCAGGACCGACATTCAATTGTCTGAACTCTTGACTTTACAATTCTACTGTGTATTGATGGTTTCGTCAGGGGAAAGGAAACGTAAAGTCAAATGCTAAAGTTTTCTACTGTGTAAGAAGCTTAAATACGCGGAGTCTCAGTGCAGAACACAAGTCGCTTTTGTTCTCGACCCGTTCCTAACCTGTTATGCTACTTCTAGAACAGCTTACGTGTGTGATAAGGTTATAACTGGTCTGTACGTACTGTATTCTAGTCCACACGCGTTTATGTGTCGCTAGTCTGGAAACGTAGGATACATACTTCAAAGAAATTTTACCCATCCTTGGGGACAGCAAAATTTCGCGTTTTGAACGACTCCTTGTGTGCTAAACCCAACTGTTCTATGCGTTTTCTTGTCTCAGCTGTTTGTTCATTGGCTACTGCCCCAGCGTGTAGCTAGTTTTACCTCAGACCAGATGGCACGGGATCCGGCGCTTATTTTCGTGCAGATATGCTGTTGGCTCAGAGTTCACATGGGTGTGTTTCATAAACTGCGCACCAATCGCAAACACAACATAAATGTATGTGTGGAGCAGCGCCGGAATGAAAGGGCGGGGGAAACCGGATATCGACGAAGAAAACCCGCCAACCAGCGATATGGCTGGGCACGATTCCCAGTTGCGAAATTTTGGGGAGTGGCCCGGCCGAGTAATGAATCCGGATCGCCTTGGTGGGATGCGACCAGGCTAACCGCTCAGCCGACGCGGCCCCAATGCCCTAAATTGAATTCGCAAAATTTTACAGTCTCTAGTAATTCTATATTATGCATGGTGTGTATCCAAGTATGTAGTGTTCATAAATTAAAAAAAAAAATGAATAAAATTTACAGGAAAATATATCGGTACAAATTACGTGTTTTTATTATTTACTTACAGACGCAATTTAATTTATTTATGGTTTCGTGTCTTGTAAAAAAAATGCGTGCTGTACTTTAAACACTGGCGTAGTACTTGTTTCGTTATCATTATCATTGAGCTGAAAGGCTTTGTTATCAGCCTTAGGAAAAATAACCATTCATGTTCTAGAGCAATTACATGGCTTACGAATTAGTTACCCACAGACCTTAAGCCTCGTAATGCGAAGCCGCGAGCCGCTTGTGACGTCACCGTGGGGCGCTCTATGTAACATGAACGTTAAGAAACCTTCCAGAACGGGGCGCAGAAGAAATGAAAGGCTGGTGTTCGCCTTTTTGAAGATCAGATTAATTCAGAAGGAAACTTACTGAGGGACTTGATCAGAACGGAAGTCTGTTACTTAAGGCGGATCAGTCTCCGGCATCTTGGATTTTCGGAATTTCCGCCGTAAATTACATTAAAGATATTGTATTTTATTTTGGGTTTCGACAAAGCGTAGAACATTACATTGCACATGTTGTTCTACAACATGTATTCCTGATTATTCTTCCAGGACCATTTCTGTAAGTGAAAGCAAGGAAAATGTATTAATTTCTTGCCTTCAATCACTAGTCGATCAACAATCAATTCTATAAAGATGTAATAGTTTTATTAAACTTAAGGAGCTATTATTTATGTCATATCATGCGAGAAATCTCATTAAACGTTTTTAAATGGAATTTATGGCAAAAATAGTGAAAATCCAAGATGGCGGGGACTGATCCCCCTTAAGAGGGGGAACGGCTGCTAATATGGGTTCATAAAGTTAAGTTTTGCCCTACGGGATTTTGTAATCACAGTTGAAATAGCCTATGTAATTTGTGAGGGAATTATTTGTTTTATTCAAGTGGTTTTAACATCTACTTTTGTATTTAACCTTTCGGGTTCCAAAAGTAAATTTCGTATTCACTTCATGACCGTTGGTGGTCTGTTTGTATCCGTTTTCGGCAACTTCTCAAAATATAATTTATGTTTATATTAATTTTCTTTCGCTTGGTAAACCCAAATTAACATACTCTCTGAACCACACTACGGAGGGATCTCTATTTTGTGTTGGAAAAGAAATTCCAGCTGGTGGAAGGTAGAGACTGAGTCACTGTACGCATGTGACTGACAAGCTACCGCCACACAATCTCAATACGCGATTAGCTGAGGGTTGTCAGGGAGTGGGTCTTGTGTCCAACTGCCTCCACCCGTATGCATTATACGGGCCCCGTTAGGTTGTTTAGTTTTTGTATACTTAGATATTGTGTGATAGGTTTGCAGCTTACACACGTGGCTTGGCGTGTGACTTTACAGGTAAAGGCTGTTCACGATAAAGTGAGCACTTAAAAAGGAAGCTTAGAATAAAGCCACTGCCCCCCGCATGCACATATTTTAATGGGCGCACCGAGTGACATTCGCCCAGTAAAGGTGATAACTATGGATGGAAAGTAGTTCCAAGTCTTAACGTCGAATAAAAGGTGTTAGATAACCATTTATGATAACTTAAAATTATTTCTTTCACTTTCTGGTTTTTTTTTTATTCATTGACGTGTAAAAATGAACATGTTTGTAAAGTATTTACTTTCTTAATAATTTCACAGTTTCATATGACCGACGCATGAATAAAGTGATGAGACCCATGGCAATGTTAATTTTACATAAGGCTGAGGAATACACAACGTGTATATAAGTAGATCTTAAGCAGGGCTTTCAAAAGTGCTCACTTTACCGAGGTCTGGCAATCGCGGTGGTCGCGCTACGAGTTGTTCTTGTTTATCGTTCTTGTTTATCAGCTTATATTACCAGCGCCCGCAGTATAAAAAGACTCTAAAATAGGAGGCATAGTTTTTTAACCTGAATATTTTAGAGAGCCTCAATGATAACACCTGGAATTTTCTTTGCAACATGGCACCAATACGACTTAATTTTTTATATTTTCTACTTCATACTTGCAGTGGCACGATTGTAGTTTGGCGTCGAAATTCCGTGATTAAAATGCCGACGTTGCTTAAATATTTGATGATAGGCTATTCACGGTAAAGTGAGCACTTTTGAAAACCCTCTCATTTGGAATAATAGTCAATAAATATATTTTAATTTAGTCTAAGACGTTAACTTATAAGGGTGGTGGAATGTGCGCACTGTGTTTATTACTTACATGGCAATATGCACTTTAAAAGTTGGCTAATGAATGAAAAATGGCAGAAATAAAAAAGTAACTAGGGCGTCAAAAATACTTACGTTACTGTGAACGGTCTATACCTGCAAACTTTGGTTGAAATATATGATCAGGTCTATTGTCCATTCTCCACTGGAAGCAACTTTCACGGAGCCCTGCTAAATATCTACTTGCAGGCCCGTTTCGTATCCTTCCGCCAAATGTAAACAAACATTACCATGTGACTGTCATGTAGCATCTGTCAAAATCAATGCCATTGTGTGTGTACATATGTTCGTATACTTCGCTACACCTAATAATAAACATTGAAATGTGGCTTCTACTTTTACACCTGTCAAATGTGTTGTTTACTGTTTACAGCTTTTCAAAGAATTCTGTCATATTCCCAAAACCATTCCGTACGAGTATTCACAGTTTAGAACTCTGACATTATTTAGGTCAACTTTATAACGTTTTAAAAATGCCTGAATTGACGACAGTTCTTACGGTTATTTTACACTAACATATTGGTTTTCCGCAACATAGCTCAATACATGTAATGCACGTTAGTATTTTACCGCGACTGTGTTTAACACTGTGACATCTGTGAGGTAAAGGGTTATACTAATCATTATTTTGTTATTGATATGTGTTGGGTCATTTCTTTAAAAGGACGGCCTCAGTTGGAATTTATCGGGCTGGACTTAGCATTTTTCTTCTGGGATTGTGTAAAATTACGTTACACGACCGTGTTTCAAACCCCTTATGGCAAAGGTACAATGTTGTGATCAATACACAGACGTGGATGTAAATAATTAACTTAGTCATAAAAAACAGTTCACTGTTAAAACGTATAAATAGTGCTAATCAAATATGTGAAATCACGCGCACACAGGGCCAGCGTATAGACCACGATGTACAAAGGCACGCCATTTCACAGACGCAATAATTAACGAAACACACCACATAGTATATTTATTACTGCCGTGGAAACACAGATTTATCACAACATCGTAACTTGCCTAGGTAGGTTTAAAAAACACAACGTCTACAAACGTGATGTGGTAATTTGAAGTATTTTTCGGGGAAAGAATAATTTACGTTTCGTTTGATAGAAAGTAACACGCCATGTCATGGCTCGCCACGTCTGCCAACTTCACTTGGTAACTGCCCCGCCATCATATCTAAATATATTAAATTAAGTATTCAAACATTAAAATCTCTTTCCAGTTGTAAATTACAAATTAAAAATTCATTATTTTGCTGTAATAAGTATGAAATATGCTACAATTGAAAACATGAATAATTTCTTGCTTACTAGCGAAGTGAAATTTCCCGAGTTTGAAAGAAACGAAGAAAGAGAGAGAAAGCGACAAGTCTCGTCCAGCAGAAAGTTTTTTAGATGCTTTCTTGCTCGATAAAACAACACCGTACCATTACTGCCTACTCACGATATTTTCCGCTGTTATTTTGAACTGTAAAAATTATATATGTTGCCATCGGGGCTACCTAAATATTTAAATATTTCAATAGGCACCGGTTAATTTACAAATAGTATCCTAAAAAACTAGGTTAACATAATATTTTTACTTTGAACTATTTCTCACTGGTCGTTGCCAACACGTCGCTGTTCTCGCTGTTGTTGATTCATATTTAGAAAGAAATAAATATTACAAGTTATCGAAGATGTTAAGGTAAAGTTCCATTTATTCAATAATACAGTACTCTAAAGTTAACCACAGTGTTATATATTTTTGGAATACAGGTTATTAAAAAAACAAGTTGACATGTTATGGCTAGAGTGTTTTTTTTTAAAGGATGATTTTCATAAGTACCTTCCAATCGGGAATGGATTATACACTCTGTCGCTATTTACCTTTTAAATTTCTTTTGCAAAAAAAAAAAAAAAAAAAAAACGTGTTTGTAATGTTGGCTGCAATTTTGCATGAAAATATACAATGGAATTATCTGTGATCATCGTGGGGCCACGGTGGCCTAGCGGTTACCCTGCTCGCCTTCCACCAAGGCGATCCGGGTTCAATATCCGGCTGGGTCATTCCGGATTTTCGCAAGTGGGAATCGTGCCGCACGATACCGTTACTCGACGGGTTTTCTCGGGGAACTCCCATTTCCCCCGCCCTTTCATTCCGGCGTTGCTCCACACCCACCTCAATCACTCTCATCGACTCTCAAGACCTCGGTGTTAAGAGCCGTCCAAATCTCTTCACTCGCTCGCTCTGTGCTCTTCGACAGAATTTTCGGTTAGGTAAACCTACGTTGTTTAAAATATTTTAATCTTGCTGAGTCTAGGTGTATGGAACAGGAACTAGTTCGTTTTCGAAGCAGTATTGGCCGCGCTCTAAGCGTGCTGCGCATAAGCAAGTGGGTTCTACCTGTCAAATCAACACCTTATGGCAACTGGCAATTTAGTAATTAGTAATTTTGTATGTTTCAACTGGAATTTTGCTGGTAGTCACTTGTTTATCGCGATTGTGTTATCTGTCGATTAAAATTTTAGTCTGCATAACACACACTCGCACTGCAGTTCCACAAAACTTTGAACAAAAACAATAAATAAATAAATATATGAAAAAAATGTGCGTGTACAGTATGTTTTGATTACGTTTACATTCAAATGTATTACATTTCACAACATGCCATGGTTAATTCCATGGCATGTACACAGTTATTTACTTAGGTCCATATTTATTCAGTTATATGGATTCATAATTAATTATACGTATGTTTATAGTACAAAGATTTCTTTACCCCATGAGGTTCAAAACCCATATAGTACGAAGATTTCTTTGCCCCATGAGGTTCAAAACCCATATAGTGTCGATTTTGCATTTATTAAATTAGTATTTTAAGTTTAGTTACATACTAAATACTAAAGTATTAAATACGTAGTCGTGTTAGTGTAATTAATCGGGTCACATGACAATTTATTTATTGAACTAAAACTGCCAATGAATACCCATCTATCGTTGGCAGTGGAATATGGAACATGAGAATTAAATGACGAGAATCCAGACTGATGGATGGTATATGTGGTGGGAGGGGGGACGAAAAGGGGTCCAAAGGCCTCCCTTCCGGCTGCTGCCTAACGAAAAGATGGATATAGTTAAGATATTGTAGAGCCGCCATACAATGGATATGAAAAGTAGAGTAGAAATATATACATTAGAATAAAGAGACTAACCCCCAGGTTTTTGGGAGACTCAGTGTGGATGATAGGATCAACCGCGTCACACTCACCCTCAGAGCAGCTTGACAGTAAAAAAAAAAATTAGTTTGTAATCATATACAACAATAATCAATCAAAGGGTAATGGTATGTAAATTAATAAAAACAGAAAATTAAAGTTACTTGGCTCGAGAAAGCCAAAGGAAGGAAAGTTACAAGATAGAAAACAAAATGATAAGCTAAAGAAAATGCTTATACCCTTTTATTACCCAGAAAATGCATAGGCGCGGGGGTGAAAAGAAAAATATTGCGTGTCTTGCTATTGGGTTGCCACGAGGGGGAAAAAATATCTTTATCTACGATTGTAGTTGGACCCATTTGTACACGTTTGATCGTGGAATTAACCCGTCGAGTTCTAAACTCGAGTGTAGTTCGGGCAATATGCCTACTTGTTTGAATATTTCATTCCACATAAAAAATAAAACTGGTCCGGGTATACTTACATCTATTCTCTATTTCATAAGAATTTTAATTAGGTACTAATACATAGGGATAGGAACATTTCGCGAGCTCATTTCAGGTCACGATAGATGTCAAACACATGTACACTAAAGTTGACTTTCAATTGGATCGCAGTTTATTAGACAAGCCCTGGACGACTCTGAACCAATAGCAGACTTGCAAGGAAACAAGTAGCGAGTGCCATACTGCCAGGTGTGAAGTAACGCTGGCTACTCTATGGGGCAGCAGCCAATGAAAAAACATCCGAGGCTCGAGTGTACACATGACAGTGGATTGTAACCTATTGAACTCGCGAATTTTTCTGTCCCTACTAATACAACATCAACAACGAACTTCATAAATGAACGGCGAATTTTTGTATAGTTAGGGAAATCAACACGATGGGATGTACATCATGTTACAGACGAAAGAACATTTGGTTGGAAAACGGTAAACTCGGTACTCCATTGGTTGGCAGTTGGCTAATACGGAAAGACTGGTGTCATTTTGACCAGTAGAATGACGTTAAGTGACAATAGGGACTAATAGATAGAGACATGCAAAATCCGCGTTATTCCTTGGCATCAGGCTGAACTTCACATTACTCTATGCACTAGAGTCGAAGTCTTTTCTCCGTTGACTGCCTAAACGTGAATTCACTCCCTTTCTGACGGAACTACACGTGATTGGGGCCCACAATTTTGATACGTCCATTTACTGGCGCAGAGTTACCCAGGGCATGTTACATAAAGTATGATCCGATGACAAACGTGTGAAAAGGTACACGGGTTTCAAGTTTAACGTGTCCCCAAATAATAACGCCAATTTTGCAGGTCTCTACCAGTAGAACACGGTGTCCCTGCGGCGGTATGGATATAGGTGACTAACGTCTAGCTTGACTTTAACACATCGAGGTCTGCACACATTTACTGGCTCTTAAGACAGATTAGAAGTGAGTCGCCTATATCCACTACTGCAAGAACATCGGTTCTGCTGGTGTATGTGTTAGAACTCACCATCGTCCGATTGCTCCATACCACACCGGATACTACCCTGTACTTTACAACGTTCATTATTGGCCGGTCATCAACCAATGGAAATCCGAGCTGATATTCACCCAATCAAATGTCCTTTAGCGTATAATAGGATTTGCAATCAATCATGTCCCTTTGAGTGGCTACAAAAAAAAAAAAAAAAAGAAATTGTGTCGATAGCAATATCATTGTTACTGCACTGAGGCGATTTTGTGAGGTCATATTAAACACTAGCCGAACACAGACTGCACACAAACATGCGAGAACATAGATATTTTCAAATTAGCTGTGCTGGAGCTGCACTCCAGCATAGTCTACAAAGTGCCAAAGCTGGGATAAGTGTGCCGACCTCAAAGCGTTAAGAACATAAACAGGTATATTGTGAGCCAGGTCTGACAAACACGAACATCCGTGACGAAGAGGCGAAGAAAAGTGGGACTTCAGAGGATGAGAGACGTATACCGCGACGTCGGCCACTGCGCATGCGCGACTCGGCTCGCTGCGCGCACGATCGTCGCGCAGACGTCAGTCTCCTCGTGACGAGCCGAGTGCCTGGATGCAGCGGTTGGAGGACGCTTCTCCAGGTGAGACTGCGCGAGCCTTCACGTTCCGTACTCACTCCGTACTTCGGGCCAAGCCAGGATTCAAACAGTCGTACGTTCGTATTCCGTCTGTAATTTGTCAGTGCTTTAGACACCACCTGGAGCAACTTGAATGGACAATAAACATGCCAAATCATCTTCCACTGTCACAGCAAGCGACCGATGAGAATTCTATATATATATATATATATATATATATATATATATATATATATATATATATATATATATATATATATTTGATTCTACAGAGAACTGTGGAGTTTAGCATACAGGTCATTGATCTCAGGAATTTTTCAGGTTTCTTTAAGCATAGAGAATTTCAACGTACGTTTTCCTTCAAAATAGCAGCCAAAGTCGCAAATGTGTATCTCCCCCCCCCCCCCTTAATTTCTTCGTGAAAATTTAATCGTAAACGGTGATAGTGAGTACGGCAAGTCGTAGTTTCGCCAAAGATTTCCTTTACGAAATTTAAGTTGTTTGAAACGGTATCTCTGCAGATATCGTACATAGAGACCTGCAAAATTCGCGTTATTTTCAAGCTGCACGATTAACTTCACCGGGAGGCCACGGTGGCTGAGCGGTTAGCCTGCTCGCCCCCCACAAAGGAGATCCGGGCTCAATCCCCGGCCGGGTCACTTCGGATTTTCACATGTGGGAATGTGCCGGACAATGCCGTTGGTTGGCAGGTTTTATCGGGGATCTCCCGTTTCCTCCACCTTTTCATTCCGGTTCTGCTTCATACTCACCTCAATCACCCTCATCGGCTCTCAAGACCTCAATGTTAACAGCCGTCCAAATCTCTTCGTTCATTAACTTCGCCATCGTATGTATATTCGAGTCAGGTGCAATTTTCCCTTTCGACTTGGTTGGGCGCGATTGGGCCATGCTGTACGTATAAGTAAAGATCTGAAAAATTCGCGAGTTCAATGACCTGCAGGCTAGACTCTACAATCTTATGTACAAATATGCCGATATCAATCGCACATTGGATGTCTGCTGTCACATTGGAAGGCAACAATTGGACACTGTTATCCAGGAGGTGTCAAACATCACGTAGACCAATGGCTGAAGTTATATAAACAGTCGTGTTTTGAATTCTAGCTTGTCCCAAAATGAATCCGCGATTTATACAGATCGGTGAAATTCGCGGGTTAACTGACCTATAGGCTAGATTTCAGGTCAAAATCAAGTATCATCTAAATTTTAGTAAGCTACTCCTTACAATTTATTATGCGTATGCATTAAAAATATTCAGTGTCATTTCTTATAATCCAAAAAAATTAATGCAGTAAAATTGGTTGATTTTAGGCTACTTATTGCGGCTATTTAATCAAAATATTAAATTTTTCAAAATAATTTTATTCATATCATTGAAATAACCTGTAAAAGACAACCAATAGCGTAGCTTAGGTTGCCCTAGGATATGCTACGTTTGGTTGAGTTGGGTTAGGTTGCCTTGTATCATATAATAAAAACTTTCCATTCAAAAACAACAGTGTTTGGTTTGATATTTCCTACACAAATGGCTGCGACGCCAAAGTATTATTGAACAGTACGTATTGCAATGCAGAAATAAACTGGCCCTGGGATGTGTTTTTTTTATTGGTCCAGCCCTCCCGGAGTGCAAGTTGCGAGCCAATCGCACAAATTAAGGGGCCTCAATAGTTGTCATATTGGCCTCATTGTTAGCAGTTGTATCGATTTTAATTTTAAAAACACTATGGAATATTTCAATATAAGTGTCTTCAGGACAGAAATGATATCAGTATTTAATTGTTAATTGGCAAATTTTTTAAATTTTGAAACATAAATTTGCTTGTTGAACAGTGTCAAAGTCAGCAATACGGTTGATGATCGATATTCGATATCTTCGAAACATCGATGATTAAAAGTTCGATATTTTACCATCGATGTTTGTTGGCAAATGTTTATCGATCATCAGCGGTTTACAATCAGTGTGAAATCAAAGCCAAACATCGGTAGGTTAGTGTCTATGTTCCGTCCTTAGTATCCAGGTTTGTGCTGTAGGCTAAAGAAAGCAACTATCATAACATCGATGGTCGAATGTTCGATGTTTTGCCATCGATATTTATTGGTCGATTTTATGGACCGTCTGTGGTCTTCGATCGATGTTACATCGATGGGTTAGTGTAGATTTTTCATTCCTAATCATAAAAAAATAGGTGTAAGTGGCCATATGTTTACGACATGTACCCTTCTGTAAAACTGTGTTTTAAACTATGGCGACAATCCTGTGCCTTTTATGAACAGATTTATAAACTAAAACCCCACAGGCACGGCTTAAGACTCTTGATAATCAGAATACGCTCTAAGCTTGTTTGTGCTATGTATTTCCAACCGCCGTCGCAATGCTTGCTTCCGTGCTGCCGAGCCTGTACTCGATACGTTGTGTTTGTTCCAAGTGTAGCTTATCCTCGTATTAACCGGCGAGTTACTCAGGTCCGCAGTAATGACGCAATGCCCTGGCGAAGTTGGTGTACGGGGTAGCTAGCTGTGACGCAGGTAGGTCTTCCCGCGTGACTCAGCGGCTTGTCGCGATGTCAACAGGCTATCGTGCCGCCCTGTGACGTAGCGTTGACCCCGACCTCTGCCCCCCTCCTAGATCTCGCCTCGCCGTTCCAGCGACGACGTACCTCCCAGACTCCGAACCGCAAGGAGCATGCAAGTGAAGAGCTGCAACTCGTGTAGGGATGTCCGTCGATATCCGTTGTTTTCAAAACATGGATGGGTTGGGTCGCGTAGTTTTCCCGAGAAGATTTCAATACCAGCTGTACACCACAACACTTAAGTTCGTGGTTGGATGATTTTAAATGTCACGTGTCTCAAGTAACTGTCAGCGAATTATGGACGTCTAGTATCGGAATACTTTGCTCTGATTGGCCCAGTCAAATAAGAACATGTCTTCTCACGTAGACGCGCGGGCAATAACCAAAGAAACTTGTGGTTGTGGACTTAGAATATTGAAGTATAGCGTGAACCCCAAATCTTTTCGCGAAAAATACGTGGCCCTATCGATGAGTGAATGTTCGATGTTTTACCCTCAAGGTTTATTGATCGATGTTTATCGACCACAGATGTTTTAAAATTAATGTGACATCAATGCCAGACATCGATGGGCCAGTGTCGACTTTCCATGTCTACTCAACAGTACAGCAAGAGCTAGCTAAGTCATTTGTTTGCCGAAGTAGTTTCTACGGTACTGCCAACCTTAGAACACACAGGTAAGCTACAAATGTTCGCTTTGCTATTATATTTTTATTTCACGACTAGACCACGTTCTCTGGGCAGTAATGCTGATTTCGTCGTTCATCCGCAGATATCCAACACCGTAGATGCATTTAGGTAAATATAAATCGTATTCGTGGAGGATAAATACTACATTATAATTCCACTCGAATATTAATTGAAATACACGTTCATGAACTATCAAAATGTGAAAGTCGCATGGACAAAGAAGGCTGTGCTGCCATTATCAGAGTTAAAATATGTAAATCAAGCACATGTTTATTCAATATCTGAAAAGAAAAACTATATGACTATGTATTGAATATTTACGTGATGTGTAAGTAGTAAATATTTTATATAAACCTAACACGGACCAGTGTACACAGTAGTGCACATTACGTAAGCGTAAGTAATTTTAGTTCTGCGAAGATCAATGATCAATACATTCACATGTAGATAAATGATTCGCAAAACCGTCGTGCTGATCTTGGGTCATAATTGGTTCATATAGCTGTAGCTGTAAATATAGCCCACAGCTCATTGACTCTGACAACGAACCAAGAGTTGCGTCGATTTAAGTACAGCACACATCATAATTTTTTTTTCTTTGCAACGCCCGAAACCGTAAGTTAAAGTGGGCATGAAAGGGTTAAATGTGTAACCATTTTTTCTTGTCGCTTTAAGTTTTAAGACCGTAAAACCTCTACTTTGGATTTATTCGGTAAGAAAGGATTGGTTTTGCCTATTAGAGCTGATGGGGCATGCCACAGCCTTAGAATCTCCTGTTGTGTGTACACGGTGAACCGAAATTCTAACTAGGCATGGTTGGTTGGGTGGATACGTTAAAACGCAGTCTCTCCGTAGCTCTAAACATTTTGGTCGTAAATACATATCACAATCAGATCCAACGTTCACATTTATTGTGCATACAGCGCAAAGGGATGTAATTTTGAGCCGGTACTACACACTGCAAGGCTCAAAGTCTGTGATTTTTACTATGGATATAATCCATTTACGGTTTTTTCACACTACTAAAGGTATAATTCCAGGATATTCCTCCGCCTCGTGCAGACTAAGCTTCTATAAAATTACACGAAAGGAGGACGCACCAAATTCGTGCGCACTCAGTTGTATTGACATTTTGCTTGAGAACTATTTCTCACTGGGCGCTACCAAAACACATGTTTTTTCACTGTTTTCTTCAAATTTAATTTAAATGAATTATTATTATTTATAGATGAAATACCGGTAAAACGTCAATTTGACGAAAAATAAGGTACTTTCATGTTAACAGACGTATAAAGCGGTTGTGATACATTACATAGTCAGGAAACAACTAAACACGTCTTACATGGGGTGATTTTTCAATGATTTGATATAAAAAGTGCGATGAAACCGCAAATAGACTATAATGATTTGTAAACTTTGCTACTACTCTGGGCTATGAGTGGTTCATGTCACTCTAGGCGAACACAAAGCTACACATAATTAGTAGTCTGAGGAAATAAGTGCTGTGTCAGCTTCTTAAGGACCTTGCCTGCCTCTGCATTGTTTTCTCCTTTCTTTGGCCGAGAAGCGCGGAGGGCTATAAGGTTTACATTGGCACGCATTCACAAGAGCGCCATCGCCGCTAAGCGCAAGGCTCTGAACTGGCGTGCAGTGTTCTCGTGGTGCTGCGCGTGCGTCTTGAACTTTCACAGGTGACACTATCACTTTACTGATGAAAAATTTGTACCAAAGTTCATTACAGGCTCCTATCGTGTCCGGATAGTTTGTTTCAAGATACGGCAGTTTGAAAAGGCCGTTTTTTTTTTTTTTTTAACAATATTCGAGGACTCCAAAATAATATTTACAGCATGCCCTGTAACTTTAAAGTACCATTCCGTCCTCGTGTGGGTTCTGATGTCTTTTCACAGGTACACATACCGGGGGCACGTTTTATAGTTTCGTAAAATAACCTGGGTTTCGTGCACTATGCAACGCAGCTCAAACGCCATGCAGGAAAAACCCCAAAGAACAGCGCACTCTAAGAAATTATTTGTTAATTTACCATATCAGTTCATACGTACAGTGACAAAGCACAAATGATAAATTATTTTCCCACACATGACTCTTACAGTTGCTCGGGAAAGATTCAAATGCTTAGGGGATTCCCCAACTTTGCATAGTAGCAATACTAAACATTCCCATATCTTCAGCCTGACATGTAGTATTATATCCACGTTGGCTTCTATACGAGGTCATGTGCCGGTGTAACTGTGTTACAGGGATTGGTCACTCTGACGTTGAACTGTTACTATTGGCTAGAAGTGTCTTTCACGTCGTGCCACAAATACTCTCAGCCATTGAGGGACGTCAGTAGCACACGCATAACACCTTGAGTCTGCTGCAGAGAAATAACGCGAATTTTGCACGTATTTATGTATAAGTTAACTACCATTACAGTTTGTGAAGTTTGCCAAAAAAAAATTTTTACAGTTCGCGCATAAAAATTTTCTTATTTGCAGCACTTGACGCCATAAATTAAAGTGAATATAAAATGCTACTTATGCCTAACCCATCCAGTCACCGACAAATACATTGCGTTGCAGCGAGCAGATAATGTTCACAGCTGTACAAGCATGACTGTAACACTGTGTCATATATTGTCACGAAAACTATATGCCTGGCTTTGATGATGTTATTGGCAGCAACTGTTCATCAGACTAAGGATTATAGTCGCAACAACGAATGATGTCTCCTTTTAAGTTATTGTATGTTGTTTACTGCACTGTACAGTATAGACCATTACATGCAGTTCGTGTGCAACGTTCCATATGCAGGTCACTCTCTATATATGAGAAAAGTTAAAAAAAATTTTAGAAACAAGTTATATTGTATATATTTGGCAAAGCTGGTAACTTTTCACGAAACAAAATATGAGTACATGGTAGACTTCAATGATGTAAGCACTCAAAGGCAGCTTGTCTATTGCCATTGTTTGCTGTCTGCTTGAGAAGACGTTTCCATATTTGACCAGGCCAGTTAGAATTCGGCAACATTGGCTCGGCTCCTACGTGATTCGTGTGCAGACAGTTAACGCGTGACAAAAAGTAATTCAGCCGATCAAGATAGGTAAACTACCCAACAGTGTTTTGAAATATAACTTGTCGTGTATTTTTTTTTTCGCGAAATTTCACTATCCCTACTTGTGGTGTAATTTCCAGTACATAAAACATACATACACGGCGTGTTTTTTGTAATTTATATATCACAAATCACAGTTTTGTGTTTCTAGAACGTACAAATAAAAAAAAAAGCTAGCTCACTCGCAAAAAAGTTAAATAATCCACACCGAAAAAAAAAGGGCACTAACTAACTCAAGACATCTTTAAAATGATACAAAGTGACATTTGCGTGATTTTCAAAAGTTACATGAAAAAAAAAGGTCTTGTATAGACGCAATTTGTTAACATTCCGGAAACTAAGTAACATAACCTTTGGTTAAGATCAACTTTAAATTAATTAACATCCTTTCTATATATTTGTTTGGTTGTTAGAACAAAGGCACTATATTAATCACACAAAAACTATGGAACACAATTTTTTTTGCAGAAAATTTTCATTACATGCAAAGTTGCCAAGTGTTTGCCATCAATATAAAATAATAAATTTGTTTTCTATAGTCTATTTGCGGTTTCTTCACACTTTTTGAATTAAACCTTTGAAAATTCACCCCATGTATGATGTGTTTAGTTGTTTGCTAATATGCCATGCATCACAAGCGTTTTATACCTCTGTAGACATAAAGTTATAGGCCTATTAGTAGGGATAGGAACAATTCGCGAGTTCAATGACCTGTAGGCTAGACTCCACAGTACTGTGTATACTCGAGCCTCAGATGTTTGTTCATTGGCTGCTGCCCCATAGAGTAGCCAATGTTACTCCACACCTGGCAGTACGGCACTTGCTACTTGTTTCTTTGCAAGTCTGCTATTGGCTCAGAGTCGTCCAGGGTGTGTCTAATAAATTGCGATCCAATTGTAAAATCAACTTCAGCGTACACGTATTTGACGTCTACATTGTCCTGAAATGAACTCGCGAAATTTTCCTATCCCTACCTATTAGTTCTCGTTAAATTGAAGCTTCATCTATGTTTTATTTATAAATTTAAAAACCTTATTTGTAATAAAAATGAATAAAAACAATGAGAAAATATCTGTATTGGTAGCGCCTAGTAAAGATCAAAAGTGCTTATTTTACTATGAATAGCCTACATCAACCACAGAGTAGATAAGTACACAGAGACGAAAAGCGTGGTACCCATTCTCTGGTTGTATGCGCTAGACTCTAGGAACGGAGCCTCTTGTCGGATTCGCTACTGCGTGCTGCAGAAGGTTCTCTATTGGCTGGACTGCCCGACTGGCAAGTAAGATACCGGGTGCTGATTGGTGAACGGCGTTGCAGCATTTTGCTGGCAGTGAGGCATTTTGGTGGCCCTTTCATCCGTAGGCTAACGATGAGGTAGACCACTTGTTCGTCTTCTGCGTGCGTACCCAACATTATCCCACCCCAAACATGCAGCAGTGTCGAAGTCACATTGTCAAGGACGATGAAAGTGTTTGTTTATATCTAAATTTTTAAATAACACGCACTGGTATATGAATAAAATACTTTTACCGATTTTAATTTAATCAAACTGCATTGCAAATTGGTTAGAGGAAGTATACATACACCTCAAAGCATTTGTTTACAAATAAGTCTTCTAACCTAAAATCCTAACCGTGCCGTTTTCGCTTGACGTGTTGGCAAAAAAAGAGTTCAATGTTGGGACACGGAGATTGGTTGTGCGCAGCCAGCGATATCGGTCTGTCTCATCTTTAGCCTGTGGTTTCACCTTGTTTATTCTTAAGCACTCTGTGTTATGACGCTATGGCACTGGCACGATGTGCGGACAGGTAAAGGTGGACTCACAACCACCCGTTTCATCCGTCAATCACCCGTCCGCCCAGCGGCCACGTGATCTTCAACCAATCGCAGGGCAACTTTTGACGTGAATACGTCTTTAAACTTGCAACCAAAGTGGAAGGCAATCCAGAAAATCCGATGATAACAAAATTGGGTGATACTGTTTGGCATTGCAGCTCCGAATCTATCGTCTGCATTCAAAATTCAATTTAACCACTCCATTGTCAAAAGAATCAAATAATATGTTACGTTGAGCGAGGACTGTGAAGCATCTCGCGTGGTGTGGGGAGGGGGTGTGGAGGGGGGGGGGGCGCAATTTTGAGTTCGTTTCGCCGCGTCTCATAAGTTCCGCGCAGTATAACTTTTGACTAGGAGAAGCTACGACGCTCGTTTGAGTTTTAATTGACAGCTCTCGTCAAGATCAATCGATTGTGTGTATAAAACATTTGTGTGGCGTGGTTATGGCGAAATTGTATGAGTTTAATTTTAAAAATTAAGAAAACTTAACACAATGTCTGCCTATACTCGTCAAAAATCCAAGTCAAAATACAGAAATCGTATACGGTTGGCAAGAGCATCTAAAAATAATACAGTGATACCCATAAAATACCCCATTTGATCGAGTGAAGCGGTGCTGGGAATGTAAAAAAAAAAAAAACACCAAGGCGTCCGAGCGCCTCAACGTAGACGTATTCACGCAAAACAAACGGCCGTGTCCCTAACACAGCCACATCCATTTTTTCTATCCGTTAATCCATCAAATATATCTCAAATTTTAACTTTTGACAAACCGACGGATGGTCCACCGCCTTGTAATATCGTTCCTTGAACATGATTGTCGGAAAACAGTCCCTTGTTTTTTGTCTGAAAAAATTTCTTTTTAAATACACACGGCAGTGAAGTGGTTTACTTTTTTTTACGTTTCACCTTTGAATTGGACTAAAGATGACTTGTAGATTTTCAGAGGAAATGCTGATAAATTATGTTGGGGAAAGAGAATTTATTTATGACATTTATTTTAAAAATTTCTCTCTGCGCGAGAAAGGTCATGTTGTTGGGTGGTAACACTGAAACGTTTCTGGGCAGACGGATGATGAACTGTTTTGAGTCGCTTTCAATTGACGGAGGAAAAAAACCGATGGATGGCTAACTGACGGACGGACGACTGACGGGTGCAACGGATGGTTGTGAGCCAAGCTTAATTGATCCGTGCGAGGCAGGCGAAAGTTCGAATAAGCCAGGCGTTCGCTAAGCACTATTACAAGTGCGCCAATTAGGTCACTCGTAGTAACAGATAACGTGCTCTCTGTCACAACCGGGGTTTTTATACTCGCGTCCAGCAGTTGTAAATAGGTCCTCAAGGGAAGAGTAACCTTAACTGGTTCGCGACGAACTGAGTACTTTCGAAATTCTAGCTGAATTTGGTCTAATTCTCCACCAGTGACGTTTTAGTTAACAGCGTGCCGTTGAAATTTATATTAGAATATTGATGTGGATATTAGTAGCTGATTTCCTTTCCAAAAATTCCACGGTTTTAATTGGTTGGCGCATGAACGAAGTAATCAGACGCAGGGCAGTGTTAATTTTACATATGGCGAAAGGATACATAATGAGAAGGAAAAGTAGTTCGTAAGCAAGGCTTTCAAAATGTCCGATTAACCGTGACCAGACTATATGAACGACATTAAAGAATATTTCAGAAGAAAGGTAACTATATATATAATTTTATATATTTGTTACACATTTTTTTATAACATTTTATCTTGTTCTCTTTTCCTTTCCTTCCTGGCGCATATAGCGGCTCGAATATGTATTTGATCGGTTTGGAAAAGAAATAGGAATTGCCACCATTAAATTTCTCGTCTTGCAGCACGACAGCGAAACGGGCAGACTTAAGCGATCGTAGAGCTACGCTGCGATCGGGCCAGGTAACTAAATCCCGTATAAAGGGGGGAATTAATCGCTTACACCTTCTTCGATTGCGTACTATTGTTTATATTATTCGGTGCCTGTGAATCCTTGCATGTCATCTACCGATACTGGGAGATTATTGTACAAGTACTGCGCCCGCCATCTTAGTTAGGTAGTGACGGGAGAGCAAGTAACATGCCACGAATTCGAACAACGGAACAAGCAGTTTATGCACCTATAAATTAAAAAAACCAGTCCCAAGTTTAGCAGTCGTTCCAAATGAAAACATTACCAATATTGCACAGAGGTAATAACGCACTTAGCTCGCTGGCTGCCCGCCTACTAAGTTGGCGGGAACTGTAGTTCGCTACTTAGAATTTAGCTTTAGTGATCACTAGTTAATACATTACATAAATGAAGTTAATTGTCTCTGCAGTTACTACACTGAATATTTGTTTAAAATAATTTTTTTTTTTACGAACGTACCGGAAACATTTTTTTTAACTTCTTGTTTTTAAAATAATTTTAGGTTTTTTTAGGTTCGTGACGGTTAACAAGAATGCAGTAAACTTGATAATAAAAAAAGTCCGAATATCTCTTGACATCTAGACGTGTCTGGCAACAGTTGGTAACGACCCAACTTCCTCAGTCCCTGCTAATGGATTCAATTCACTTTAGAGTTTTTGAATATGTAATAAGTATTTAGTTAGTTTACACATATTCAGCTCAGAAGTCAGATTACCGCCTACAAACAGAGAGGTCGTGAGTTCATTTCCTATATGTATCGAGAATAATTTACTTTTGCGATTACGTTCGCGTGGTTTGTCATTAATCCTCCACATAGACTTTCTCGCATGAAACGGATTTAGTAACCAGATCTGAAAGCATTCGATCACGACTTGAGCTCGCAATCGTAGATGGCTTCATGGTAATTAGTATAAAACAATGCGAGAAGAAATACTCTAAAGAAAGTTACGTTTAAGGACGAATTCTAAGTACGAATGATTTTAAAAATTAGACCTACACTTGTAATTTCTTATATATGGGTTTTCTTGGAGGAAATTTTCGTTGCCATTCTGTCAAGCTCTATGTAAGCTCGCTTCGTTCTGAGAGCTCCGCCTGAAGTAAGGTGGAGAGCTTTGGTAGAAAAAACGTGATTCAAAAACGGTTGGATATTTTGTAGTGGCGTCTGAACGAAAAGCATTTAAGAATCATTTCGTGCACTCAGATAAGCTTCAAGTTCGCATTTTAACTCCAATGATAATTTTTTTTTGGGTGTAAAAATCGTTAAAACTGTTTTTTTTTTTTTTTTTTTTTAATATCAGAATCAGTTTAACTGATATTTTCTGTACAGAAATTTTAGGGGGTTGTTTTTGGACGCACGTCATACTTTTATCTTTATTAGCGTGCCATAAAAATGTATGGTCACCGCTTAAGAGCCCTTCTCAACCGCCGTAATATGTTTTTATTTATTTCTTCTTATTAAAATTGACGAGTATTTATTGAAAAATGCCATCATGCAAGCTTAGCTAATTGCCTTACTACTAACATAAATTTGCGCAACAATTAACTTAATACAAAATTAGATATATAAATTCATTCTCGCTTTTAAATGGGAACCAGGGAACACCTATTAACAATCAGCTACAAAAATGTACACACAATTATGAATTGTAGGCTTCTATAATGAAAAATTTTCAGTAATAACCTTGACACTTCTGTTATGGCACTAAAAGAATAACTTCTGTATAAGGGGTGACACAGCTTCTCAACCCATTCAGACCCAGTGCACACATTTGTGTACATCACGCACGTGTAGGAAATTTTAGGTCTGTACCTCACACTGCGAAATTCAACGACCAATGATCTCTCCTGTGGGTAAATGATTCGCAAACCGTATTACTGATCTAGGTCATGATTGGTTCATATCCCTGTGGCCGAACATATAGCCTACAGCTCATTGGATGTGGCAGCGAAACAGGTGCTGTGTCGACACAAGTACAGAACGCATCATAGCATTTTTTTGTTTGCGAGTCGCCGACGAGACACTGCACTGCACGCGAGTTGAGCGCCTTGTGCATAGAGGCGATGATGCGAGTAGTGAGCGAGCAAGAGTCAGCCTTGTAGAACTGACGTGTTCGAAGCCTCGGCCGCGCAGAATAGCCAGAAAAAACACATCGCTTGCAGTGCGAGCGTGATTGTAATCCTCAGGTGTCTGTGGCATCGCAGTTCTGTGGAGGATTGGGAGCATCAACGTCTACCTGAGACGAAGTAGGTTCATATTACGACGTTATGCTTTGGAAATATGTCGTCAGCATAATCCGAACACCCAGCTTTCGCAATTTACACTGACGTCACCACGCTACACTGTACGCCTTCCGGCTTTTATAGGCCCTGATATACCATTGCGCGCTTACCGGTAGTAATTAACTGCTTGGCGACGCAGTGAAATGAAACTTGGCTTTCTTTGTGTGAACGTCGTATTACACTATCTATTACTTGCAAACGTGTTACAGTATCGATTACTTGCAGACGTATTTGAGTCGACGAAGACCGAGGAGAACGCATGGACGTGGAAATCTATGGAAGATAAAATACAAATATAACTAGAAGGTTTTATCATTCTGAACTGAATTCTTTATGTGTCAGTTAAGTGCGTACAGAAATTTTAAAATACTTAAGTATTTCATTAATTTCCAAAATAGCTGTCGTTAACTTAAAACACCTGTGAAAAATAATGTAAAAGTGATATTGCGCGTGCACACGCAGACAATATTTCCTACGTTTTGATCATATATAGTTTTAAAAAAAAATTGACGTCACATGTGGTAAGTGGCACAATCAAGAGTGAAAGAGTAAATGGAGAAGGATGAAAAGTAGACAGTGGAAAAAAAAAGGGGGAGGGGAATATAATATATACGTATTGGAAACATATAAATTAGTTATATATATATAAAAATATTAATATTTCGTATTAAACAGACTAAAAAAAAAAAAAAAAAAAAAATGTTTGGATTCAGGTTAATTGAAAGGTCGCTGAAAGTCAGTTAAGGTCAGTTCACATGTTCAAGATCACGCACATATATAGCGTAGCTGACATCCAAGGACATTGACCTGTATCCTCATTCTGCTAACTTTGTGCTATTACCAGCTGTTGGCATATGCACGTATGTAATTGGCCTTCCTCTAACGCAGTATTGCAACAAGTCTTCTCAGTAGTTTTGTAAGCAAAAAAATTCTTCTGTCGCTAAACTTCGTACAAAATGGGAGTTAATCATAACCAGCAAGCAAGTCACTACTTATTTTTCTGTTGACTACAGAATCTTTAATTTTAGATACTTCTTGCTCGTTCTCATAGTTATGTATTGTTTCTCTCCCACCCCCTTTTTTTGTGTATGTGTGCGGCTTTCCATGTTTTACTTTGTATTCAATACATTAACAGGGAATAAATTCTAAGGAACTTGCAAAATTTAATTTGAAACATCAGTGAAGTTAACTGGTTGACAAATCTGTGGACAAGTGGAGACTGCTGCATAGTGGCATTAGGTACAAGTATATGACTTTGCGATAGCCTACAAGTCGATCTGAAAGCTTCAGCACGTGCCAAATTAACCGGTAAACAACTGTGGAACGAGAAGGCAGTCCAACAGAGAAACCAGTAGGTAGAACATTTGACGAAGAAAGAAAGAAGGAACGCGGAATCTCCGAACGTAACTAGTAACATTCTTGAGCAAAAAAAAAAAAAAAACCATTGACTAAAGATGAGGTAGACCGCTTATACGTCTTCTGCGCATGCACCCAACATTGACGTGCCACAGTCATACACAACTGTCAAAGTCACATGGTCGACAGTGACGAACGTGTTATTTTATATCGTAATTTTTAAATGCCAATCATTATTTTATTAATAAAATACTTTCACCAATTTTAATTTCATCAAACTGCATAACAAATTGGTTACAATAAGTATAAAAACGTCTCAAAACACTTGTTTACAAATAATTTTTCTAACCTAAAATCCAAACCACGCCATTTTCGCTAGACGTGTTGGATGTTGGGGGCACGGAGATTGGTTGTGCGCAGCCAGCGAGATCGCTTTACTTCGTGTTTAGTCTATGCAGAAAGAAAAAAAAACCAGTCGCCCATTTCTCGCGTGAATGTGACGTCTCATGGCGTCGACCTCTCTAGCATTGCGTAAGGAGGAGGACTGACAAAACAATGAGCATGGCTGCCACACGTTAATTGGTCACGGTGACTGGCAGGAAGTGAGTAGTTAGACCAATCACTGCCCCGTAAAATGTCGGTATAGGCTAAATCAATTTGCTGCGGGCCAACACGGTGGAGTAGGCGAATCTATAAAAACATTTCTCGAAATTATCACTTGTCCTTCACCAATCCCCACACAAATATTTTTTTGTGGGAGTGGGGGGGAGGGGTAAAGAAGGGTAAGGGGACATGCTTGACCCGTCCTCCACCAGAGATCATGCCACAGTCTTCTGATGACTGAAATGATGTGACGAGTATGAAGCTTTCTGTACATCAACCGCGAAATGATAAGAACATTTCAACAGATAGAGTTTTACCGACTAGTGCATTTCATTGTCATCACTGCTACGATACGCCAACCATTACTGATCTACGACTAAGTACTTTTACTCCAGTTGTTAGTAATGTAATAATTTATTTCTTAGCTTGATCGATGTCCAGTTCTTCACATTATATATATATATACACACACATAGAAATAGGACAGTTAAGTGAGTTTAGTCTGCGCCTGCTTGAGCGTCAGCCATAATGTCGTTTGCACCGAACTCCAACGTCACGTCCCGGCAGGCAGTATGGCTGCACGCACTGAAGACACGACGCTGAACCATCCACCACTCAGCGCCCAGAGAGCAGCCTGCCGGAACTATAGGAAACTATATACAACACGACCGTGCCAATCAAACGCGATGTCTGGGGGTTCTACAGCAACGCGCAGCCTATCAGCGACTGAGTGAGAATACACTTATCTTCTGTGTACTTTTTTTTTTTTTCTCTACGTGTGTCAGTAATATAGGATGTTCGACCTACACGTTTAACAGATGAAAACTGCATACACTTGAAAACTACCTTTTGTTTTTGGCAAGCGCAGCGTTTTCTAGGACACAAAAAATCGTGGATCTTTTGTTTTATTATTTAACATGAATAAGTCCGCCACATGTGACGCGTCTGACGTCACATGTGTATTCCACATGTGACCACACACAGTCGGAAACATTTTAGGCGTGACTTCGATAATATGATGAACTCTACAGATCAAGTTATGTACGAGTGTGCGATACACATGGTACTTTACAAAAACCCAAATTATTGTGTCCTGGGGAGGAAGTAAGTATGTGTATGTGGTTTTGTGTACGCGTGTATGTGTATGCACATGCATATACGTATACACATAAAAATATACGCCAAAAGAGAAATCGTGTAAGTTCACTATTTAAGTTATTTTTATTTCATATGTGTTGCTTTTATATATTTCATTTAAGCTACATTCTAATTTTATGGTAGACTTTAAGTTTTGTTTAATTTTTTTATGTATTCTTCATTTAAAAAAAAAGTATAATGTTTTACTATGTAAAGTGGTTAAGTATAAGAGAAGTTGATAATACCTTAACTTCGTCACACAAAATAAAGACATTATTATTATTATTATTATTATTATTATTATTATTATTATTGTGACGGGTGACTCAGCCCATATTCCGATCCAACGTCTGAGGAGTTTACTATTTACACTCTAAATTAGAATCAGTGGAAAACCACTGATTCACAGTGAAAATGGCTCCATTGAGAATCAGTTAAAAAAAAAAAAACTCTCTCTGATTGTTTCGGTAGATAAATTAAGCGAATTGAAGTAGAGATTAGAAACATTTCAGTGATTCTAAGTGGACCCATTTGCACTGCGAATCAGTGGTTTTTCATCGATTCGAATTTAGAGTGCAGAAAATTGTCCCTGTATGGCAAAGTGGATGGGAGCCCATAAGTTCCCCTTGTCCGGCTAATTTGCCTACCCTACACATACGCAACACGCTATTGCCACAGTGTGTGTGTTTTTTATGAATTGGCACACATACCGCCGTAATATCACTGATTTTTTTAAGAATACAGAGGCTAAATATTCGCTTATAAAGCAAACTCCGTCCACACGCGCCAGCAAAATGGCGTCGCTTGCCAGCAGCATCATGCTGGAACGCCGTTCGCCAATCAGCGCCCAGTAACATATCCGCCAGCTGCCACCCCAGCCAATATAAAACCTTTCGCAGCATGTAGTACACAGATAAAAAGATTTTGTTGGGTCAAAGAAAGTGGCGCAACTAAATTATGCGCACTCAAATATTTTGTTGTTGAAACCAAATTATTTTATTGTTAACATTTGGTTACAACAAACAAAGCAACTAAAGATTTGTTTGACCCTACTTGCATTAAACCGTTCCAGTTAATATATTAAAAAAAAAAAGCAATATGATGGCAGACCGAGGTTCGAACCTAGATCAGCTGCTCCCGAGCGATAAGCCTTAGTAGCCTAAGCAAAGTGGTTACAATACACTCACGGTTACTTCGCACTTTTCTGAAACCCTGCTAAAGTTCTATTTCCAGGATATTCCTCCGCTTTACTCAACCAAAGGTTAACTAATACTAGAAAATTACACCAAAGGACAACTCGCCGAATACGCGCGCACTCAGTTGTAATGATATTTTGCGTGAGAACATTTTCTTGCTAGGCGCTACCAACACACATGTTTTCTCTATGGTTTCATTCATATTCATTACAAATGAAATATTACAAATTATAAATAAAATAATGCTAAAACTTTGATTCAACGAAAAATATGATGCATGTGTGTTAACAGAAGTATAAAATACTTATGATACATGGAATATTTAGGAAATAACAAAACATGTCGTACGTGGGTGATTTTTCTACGTTTTGATTCAAAAAGTGTAAAGAAACCGCGAATATACTATACGGATGAAGTCCGCATGTTTTAAATACTTACATTCCAAATACAGTAAAACGTGCGCAAGTAAGTATTTCATGTTTTTCAGCTTTACTTTTTTTTTTTTTTTGTTGAACTTGTATTATTAGAACTTTTACACCATTACTAAGCATCAATAAATGCACTAACAAACACTGCTCCTATCCTGTCAGAAAAATGCACACTCTTCGAGCTGTATTTGCGAACGGAAACTATCAAATAAGTGGTAAAACAAATAAATACAGTTGATGCAACCGTATGTTTTGTTGTCAATCTTATTTCTTTAGGCCGAACACAGATGTCTGTGTCATTCAAGCGTGTCTCTTGCTGGTTGAACAAAATTATTATTAATTTTTTTTTTTTTACTTTTCAAGTTTCGTTTACTCAACAAAATATTTTATTGAGGCAACCGAATATATTTCTGGCCCTACGTAAAAAAAAAATATGCTTCTTTTGCGGTTTTATCAGTGTAGCCATCAGTTTCAAGGCCCTTTCGCAGAGCATCCCGCCGTCAATCATAGAATGGGCACGCCATTTCGTCTCCGTCGACTTTACCTTCTCTGTGGCGATATGCGAACTGAGTCGAACGCAATAGCGTCGAGATGTACACATCGCGGATCTCAGCCTCTGCTGTTGTCGACTGAGTCACAGATCCACGTGGAGAGGAAGCGCTCGCACCGCAGAACATCGCGCCGTCAATCATAGAATGGGCACGCCATTTCGTCTCCGTCGACTTTACCTTCTCTGTGGCGATATGCGAACTGAGTCGAACGCAATAACGTCGAGATGTACACATCGCGGATCTCAGCCGCTGCTGTTGTCGACTGAGTCACAGATCCACGTGGAGAGGAAGCGCTCGCGCCGCAGAACCTTCAACTTGACCAACTTTCGCCGTGCGTTACGCTGCCTGCCCTAGTTTAAGCCTGCATCCACCAAGCTCCCGCGAGAGAGTACTGGCGCCATACACCAGAGATCCTTTTACAGACTTTTCACGGTAGAGTAAGCACTTTTGAGGCTCTAATTACTTTTTTTATTTCAGCCATTTTTTTATCCTATAAGAAACCTTTTTAGGGGAACCAGTCTCCGCCATCTAGCATTTTCATTATTTTGGCCATAATTTCCATTCAAGAACGTTTAATGAAATATATCGTACGACATGACATAAGTAATAGCTCCTTAAGCTTAATAAAACTATTACGTCTCTATAGAATTTAATATTCTTTGACTAGTGATTGCAAGCAAGAAATAAATAACTTGTTTCTTCTTCCGGTTACAGATATGGTCCTGGCAACAGCAGTCTAGCAATACCTGTTCTACAACATGCGCAATGTAATGCCCTACGCTTTGTCGAAGTCCAAAATAAAATACAGAATCTGTGATGCAATTTGCGTCGGAAATTTCGAAAATCCAAGATGACGAGGAACGATCCCTCTTAAATAAATATTGCCATGTAAATAATAAACACAGTGTGTAGATTCCACCGCGCTCGTAAGTTAACGCCTAAGTCTATGATAAAATATATTTATAGGCTATTGTTCAAAATGAGAGTGTTTTCAAAAGTGCTCACTGTCCCGTCAACAACCTATACCAGAATTTACTTTAAACGCGCCGAGAAAAAGGTTTTGTTGAGATGAGTCGAGTTGAGAGATTTGGGCGGCTCTTAACAACGAGGTCTGGAGAGCCGATGAGAGTGAGATGTGGTGAGAATGGAGCAGCGCCTGACTGCAATGGTGGGGGAAACGGGAAATCCCCGAGAAAACCCTCCGACCAGCGGCATCGTCCAGCGATATCCCCACTTACGAAAATCCGGCGTGACCCGGCCGGAGATTGAACACGGTTCCGCATTTGTGGGAGGAGAGCGGGCTAACCGCTCAGCCACTATGGCTCCAGGTTTTGTTGAATCAGGAGAATTTGGTCTGGCTCAACCAAACTCATTTTTCGTAAAGGGGCAATGAAATATTTTGTCGTCCAAACGAAATTATTTTTTAATTATTATTATTTGTTTGCGCAAAACAAAGATTTTGTTGGTACACCTACCAAAGATTTGTTGCATTCTACATACATTAAACATGTTCGGTAAATAAAAAAAGTTGGAAGCTTGTCCGATGTTTTAGCCCGAGCGTCACGCCCTAAAAACCTCAGCAAAAGTGAGTATTAATTTCCACAGCTTTTGCGAGAATTAATTTTTTGTGCCCAAACGGGAGACGATATTGTAAAATCCTCTTACGGTTTTATTACAAATTGTTTTTATTATGTAATCTAATTTTCCCAATTCAAAAAAGTGTATACTTTTATCCAATTAATTAATTAATGAAAATTACGTTTATTAAATAATTTGTTGTAGAAATGAAGGATCGTGGCCTTAAAATCCAGTATTAATTCTATTACAATCAGCGTAGTATTAAATCTATAAATCAGCAGCGTACTTTTTCGTCTTTCCACGTGGCCTGGCATATCTGTTTTTTGTTTGCGAGTACAGAAGGACTATGCGAGGATCCAGAGAATGTCATGCCGGAAATTGTGTACCACACTTCATCCGGCCTTTATTGGAGGTACGCGCGTTTAACCACGTTTGGATATTGGGAAGTGGCACCTCCCCGATACCAAATTGAGTGCTTACTCGCCACTTAAGTGAAGTCCGTGACTACTTGTCCACGCCCTCTCTCTTTCCGGCCAAACATAATAAATATCTACGGACAACAGGGCAATAAATTGTTATGCATGGCGTGGTTACACAACGAGCATCCGGTCTGTACACAACACTCTAATGCCGGAATCACAGAGCTCCGACAAGCACGACACAATATCCCAGGCACGACACTTAAAACTAAACAGTCAATGAAATACAAGATAGATCTGACGTAAGCCCGGAAATTCTGTCGTCCTATCAGCAATTTTGGATTAGTCGTGATTTCTATTTTCTGCGTGTCGTGCGGCACGATGTCCAGATTGTATAACTTTGCGAAATGAAATTGAATGGTAATCTTTCCTCATTATGGCAAATACGCAGCTTTAACTCTTAAAAATAATAATTTACCTTTATATGCATTGGCGAGTGAGTGAAGAGATTTGGACGGCTCTTAACATCGAGGTCTTGGGAGCCGCTGCGGGTGATTGAGGTGAGTATGGAGCAGCGCTGGAATGAGGGGAAGGGCGGGTGAAGCGGGAGATCCCCTAGAAGACCCGCCGAACAACGGCATCGTCCAGCACTATTCCCACATGCGAAAATTCGGAGTGGCCCGGTCGGGGATTGGACCCGAATCGCCTTGCTGGGAGGAGGGCGGGCTACCCGCTCAGCCACCGTGGCCCCCTTGTATGCATTAGAGATAACACTTTGTCAACATCATGTATTCCGAATTTCCCGTCTGCCCACCGCCTTTGAAACTAGCGTAGTTAATCAGCGTCTTCTAAATGGTTCAGAAAAATTCTACTCGTGTCGCGTCAGTAAACTGTCGGGCTTCAAATTCGAACAGTCACATTGAAAATATGAATATTTTGTCGTGGTTGCGGTTTTTGTCGTGCCGTGCTGTGTTTGTCGGGGCTATGTGACTCCCGCGTAACAAGAATCCGTAAGGTAGTGTCATTGACTGACCGTCCACCTGCATTCGCCTCTTTAAAAAAAAATCGCGAAATTAGGCCTACTTAAAAAAAAATTGGCAATTTTTTTTTTGGAAATATTTGTGGAAATTCACGGACACTGCGTTTTGTTACCAAAGAACTTGCATTGAAATTCACAAACTTTTCTGAGAATTTACTTAACTTCTTTAGATTTGCTAATTTTCAAAAAATCTTTTTGTTTTTTCTAGTATGGTAACATAAAAATATTTTTTTTACACGGGTCTTGCAATGAATTAAAAAAACATATAAAAATAGTATTTATTTACGGAGCAGAATATGTGCTTGGGTCACATGCTTATCGTCATTTCTGGATGGGAGCTATAAGGATGACACTGTTACGTGCATCTAGTGCGCCATCGCCTCTATGCGCAAGACTCTGAACTGGTGTGCAGTATCCCCGTCGTGGTTCGTGTACCTGCCGGACTTTCAGCGGTGACCCTATTATTTTATTGGTAGAAACCTGAAATATTTGCGTTATTATCTGGTAGCACGCTAGAATTCACTGTCCTATATACATTCGAGTCTTGCCATCTGTTTATTGGCTTCTGCAAATGTGAGGACCCGGTGTCCCTCTTGACTAGGTGGTACGTGGTTGGGTTATCTTATCGTTCTCGTTTTTGATTGGTTCAAGGCCGCCCAGAGCGTGTCAAATCAAATGCATTCCAATGACAAGCGCAATACAAACGCACACGTGTTTGCAGTATATTCTATTTTCAAATGATAACTAGGGATGATGGAAAATCGCGAAAATTTGTTGTGCCAACATATCTTTGATAACACTATAGCTGGTGTATGCTTTTATGAAATGGATAACCGAGGTTTTGACCCGGCAAATTTCTTTGCAGGCCAATCACAAACGTTTTGCTTTAGACTATCAAAATCCTCATTGGCCGAGTTACATGGAATAGTATCTTCATACATTCATGACGGCCAATAAGAAAATAAAACTGTATGTAGAGTTCGTTGAATCCTAGCAAACTGCCAACTTCTCCCGCGATAAACCATCATCTCTAATGATAACGCGAATTTTGCACTCCTCAGTTTCTTGGTGGTAAGTCTGAAGCAAGTTTCAGTACAGGTCACGCGAGTGAGTAATCCTGCATTTACCTGACTCGAATAAGGTCACAAAATAAAATAGGTGTGTTGGAAATGCCTAATAAGAAATAGTTCATTTGCGAAATGTTATTAAAATGACCATACGAATGCGGTGCGTGTAAGTTTCTGGACCTACCCAAGCTTTGTTTGCATGAGGTGTAAGAATGGTATGAAAGTGGAACTGGAAGCAGGCCATGGGTTGACTACAGTTCAAAGTTGTGTTTTTCTACTCTTAAGACTTTCTTGACTAGTATTTTTCGAAGTTGTGAATGATCGTGTGGGTGTGTTTGCTTGCAGGGCCGCCGGACCCGCCGGCGGGGCGGCCCTCCGTGACGTCATGCGGCCAAGGCAGCGCCGTCGTGACGTGGTCCAGCCCGCCCTACGACGGAGGCTGCATGCTCACTGGCTACAGCGTCGAGATGAGCAAGGCGTCCGCCGACCCCCAGTGGACAGTCGTCGCCGACAAGTGAGTCGCCATCGTCGTCTTTCTGAGCGCACACCTACCTACGCTCTAAGAAATAGTTCGCGAATTTACCTCATCGTTGTATGCCTGTATTGAGTGGGAGTGGGGAAATTTGGACGGGATTTAACATCGGGATATTGGTAAACTCTAAATTTGAAACAGTGAGAATTGGGCCAAATTAGTGCAAATTGTGAAAATGGAGGGACTGATAATGAGTGCCTGACAACTAAAGGCTGTTCGCGATAAAGTGAGCACTTTTGAAACCAACCTTAGAAAAAAACTACTGCCCCTGCCTGCGCACATTTTAACAGGCGCACTGAGAGACATGCGCCCAGTGAAGTTGGTTACGATAGATGGAAAATAGTTCCGTAACTTAACGTCAAATAAAAAGTGTTAGTTAACCATTTGTGATTACTTGAATTATTTATTTCGCTTTCTGTTTTTTTTCTTCTAATCCATAGAAATTTAAAAATGACCAGATTTGTAACATATTTTCTTTTCTAACAATTCCACAGCTTCACTTGACCGACGCATAAATAAAGTTATGAGGCCCATGGCAAATTTCATTTTATATAAGGTGGAGGAATACACAATGTATATACAAATAGATCTTAAGCAGGGCTTTCAAAAGTGCTCATTTTACCGTGTACAGCGTATAATTAATATGATGGCTGCATGCTACAGATTTATTTGTGATTTCCACTGAATGTCGAGAAATCCATTGCCATAAGTCACTTGTTCCCAGTTAATTTCCTTGATTTGCCACTCGACGGTGACTTATCAAATGACTTTCGGTGAATGTTTTGTCACTGATTAATATGATGGCTGCATGCTACAGATTTATTTGTGATTTCCACTGAATATCGAGAAATCCATTGCTATAAGTCACTTGTTCCCAGTTAATTTCCTTGATTTGCCACTCGACGGTGACTTATCAAATGGCTTTCTGTGAATGTTTTGTCACTGATTAATATCACTGATTCGAGCATACAGTATAGCCGATGAGGGCGAACCGAGATGAGTTTGGAGCAACACCGGAATGCAAAGGCGGTGGAAAAAGGGAGATCCCTGAGAAAATCCGTTGGGCATGATCCCAAAGTGCGAGTACCCGGGAGCGACTAAAATGGGAGTCGAACCCGGCTCGCTTTGCTGGTAGGCGTGTGCTCTAGCCTCTGCGCCACTGCGGCCCCCTAGAGTGTATTGAGAAAACGCAAATGGTAAAGCATTTATTTAATACACTCGTGGAAGCTTTCCAACGATAGCTTCTACGAAAAAAAAAAAAAAAATCAAATAATTTTGCAACTCTGTACAACAGCGCTGCTTAACATTCTCATGTGTGCATCCTGTAGTATGTGGAACATTTTGCATGGCGTGTAAATGTTAAGAACTTACATTACAGTTCAGTAAGTTTACTATTAAAAATGTCTTACGGTGCAATCCGTCGTGAAAGAGTTAGTTAAATCACACAAGATAATTAAAAACAAATATAATTTAATCACCGGAGGTCGCCTCACGAAATACTTTGAACAGTCTCTGCAAGCAATAATTAAATAAGTGTGATGAGAATGATTCGCAGTTATATTTTAAGCCGTAAAATTGCAGTTTAATTACTGTGTTTGGAGAAAATCCCGGATAAGTATGCGACTGAATAAAGATCTACAGTTTTTGTTTGTTAAAATTCAACATTAGTTTGACACATCCCACATTAATGTTTCGTAGGGCCGCGGTAGCGTAGTGGTTAGACTACTCACCTCCCACCTAGACGAACCGTGTTCGATCCCCTGCGGGGCCGCTCCCGGATCTTCATGGGAATCATGCCGGACGGCCTTTCCGGGGATCCCCCGCTCCCCCAGCCCCCCCACTCCGCCACCACTCCATCCCCACCTCACTTCACCCAAATCAGCTCTCAAGACCTCGATTAAGAGCCGCCCAAATCTCTCCAGTCCACCCATTGACGCACTGATAGAAAATAAAAATTGTTTGTGTAGGGCCGAATATATATTTAGTTGCCCTAACGAAATATATTGTTGAGCAAACAAAATTTGAAAAGCAACAAAATTACTTTTGTTCGTCCAGCAAAATTTATGTTTGAATAAACAAAATCTCTGTGTTAGGCCAAAAATAATTAGACTGTCAACAAAATATTTTGTTGAATCAACTGTATATATTTGTTTGGCTACTCATTTGACTGCCTTCGTTCGAAAATACAGCTCGAAAGTTTGTTTGTATTTTTTTGTGACAATTAGGTTAGTAGCCGTGTTTGTTAGTGCATCTATTGTTGCTTAACAATTGTATAAACACTTCAATAAAACAATGCAAACAAGAAACTGATAAGTAAAGCTGTAAAACCTGAAATATTTGTTTGCACACGTTGCCCAATATTTGCAGTTTATCTATTTAAATGCTTTCCGGCGTCATCAGTTGTCACATTAGCTGAGATTACTAACGCGCAACGCTCAGACTAATATTTAGTTGCACCAACCAAATCTTACAGTTAGGGGCAACCAAATAAGAAAAACAAAATAATTTGGTTTCAGCAACAAAATATTTCACTGCCCCTATAGAAACAAATAATTTGGTTGCACCAAACAAATTTCGTTTGACTCAACAAAACCTTTTTCTCGGTGCTTTTCGCAAACTCTCCTCTATCCCGCTTGGAAGTGTCGCAGCTTCCGAAGGATTCCTTGCAAAAAAAAAAAGAACAAAATTTGTTGCAGCGAGTGTGGTGCGGGTACGGCAGGGTGCGTTGTGTTCCAGATGCAACTCGCTGTCGCACACGGTTGTCGGTCTGCAGGCTGACGAGAAGAACCTGTTCAGGATCCGAGCCCACAACGTCCACGGCTGCAGCGACGCGAGCACCGAGTCGGAGCCCTTCGTCCTCGGGGAAGTTGGTACGTGCACTCACTCACCTGCAGCCCGCCCGCGGTCACTTGCAACTTTCCCGAAGCCCTGGTCAAAGTTACACCTCCAGGACATTACTCCGCCCTACTCGTCTAGTGCCGCGTCACAACTCTGGCTCACTTTAGCGAATTGAGACTCGTGCCCTCTGCAAGCCTTAGGCATTATTTCTCTGACAGTAATAAAAAGTGAAAGTATTGCTGGCTTTCTACTTTTCTCGAACAGTGTTTTATGATATACTAACTTATTTAAATTTGCTATTTGTTTTGCATGATTAAAAACATAATTGTTCTCTTCAAATCATAGTATTTAATAACATGCACACCCTAAGTGAAAGGTGAACATAACATCATAATTGGTTATGTTCCAAATCAAAGTGAATATTGCTGTTATTGCACATTTCACAATCGCAATTATTAAGTTAAGTCCATAAAATATTTCTAACACTGCTTTGTAAACAACAAAATATATCTGGATATTTGAGGCTAGACTTGAAAACAACATCGCTGCCAGAGAGGGCGCGAGAGTGAGCACCGAGTGTACATCGTCGTTCACTCTCCCTGACATAATCTATCCTCGGAGTTGGGACAGCAGAGAGGACTCTCTCTGACGTCAAGAGTGAGCGAGAGAGTACTCTCTCGGCGAATTGGGACACGGCCTATGTTTTGAAAATTACACCAACAGGACATTGCACCGTGTCTTTGTGCACACTCAGTTAAAGGCTGTTCACGACATGGTGAGCACTTTTGAATTCAACATTATGAAAAAGTCACTGCTCCTACCTGCATATATTTTAACGATCGCGCTGAGTGACATGCGCCCAGTAAACTTGGTAACGATGGAGGGGAAAGTAGTTCCATGTCTTAACGTCGAATAAATAGTGTTAGGTAACCATTTGTGATATTTTTAATTAGTTCTATCGATTTCTGTTTTCTTTCATTCATGAAAGTGTAAAAATGAGTTGATTTTTAAATTACCTACTTTTCTAATAATTTCACTGTTTCGCTTGACCGACGCATGAAGAAAGCGATAAGGCCCATGTCAATGTGTATTTTATATAAGGCGGAATAACACATGACGTGACGTGCGTACAAGTAGATCTTAAGTAGGGGCTTTCAAAAGTACTCATTTTACCGTGAACAGCCTATATAATTTTGAAATTTCTGCTTAAGATCTACTTGCATGCACGGTGTGTATACTTACGATAAGCCTCATCACTTTGTTCTTGCGCCGGTAAGTGAAACTGTGAAATTATTAGAAAAGTAAGTATTTTACAAATCTGCTAATTTTAACACTTTGATGCATTAAAAAAACAGAAAGCGAAAGAAATAATTTAAGTTATTACATATGGTTACCTAACTCTTTTCATTTGACATTTAGACCTATAACTACTTTACGTCCATCGGTACCAACTTTTCTGGGCGCATGTCACTCAGTGCGCCCGTTAAAACATGTGCAGGCAGGAGCAGTGACTTTTTACTGAGGTTGATTTCAAAAGCGCTCAATTTATTGTGAACAGCCTGTCAATAGTACTTTGCATAAGGACTGTTTCTTATTGGGTGTTACCATCACACGTATTTTCCCCCTGCTTTAGTTCATAATTACAATAAATGAAAAATCATAATTTACAAATAAAATATAATTCAAAGTTTAATTTAATTAGAAATAAGGTACCTTTATATTAACACAAGTATAAAACGCTTGTGATAGATGAAATATTTAGGAAACAACCAAACACGTCATGTAAATGATGGTTTTTGATATGTTTGATCCAAAAAGTGTGAAGAAACCGCGTATAGACGATATCCTTTCAGCACTTCGAAATAAGTGCGAAAGAATTCTCTCCAGCTGCACAATGCATCATCTGCAGTCCAATGTTTTGCAATGCAAGTGTTCTTGCCAGTATAATGTACCAAAAATTGATCCAGCAGTTAAAAGAGTAAGACGCATCTGTCGAGATGTAAAATGGTCTACTAATGCGAACATTACAAGCAAATGCAGTTTCAATACTCTTTGTATACGGGGGCCACGGTGGCTGAGTGGTTGGCCTGCTCGCCTCCCACCAAGGTCATCCGGGTTTAATCCCCGGCCGGGTCACTCCGGACCTTCGCATGTGGGAATCGTGCCGGACGATGCCGTTTGTCGGCGGGTTTTCCCGGGGATCTCCCGCTTCTCCCGTCCTTCCAGTCCTGTGCTGCTCCCTGCTCACCTCAATCACCCTCATCGGCTCTCAAGACCTCGATGTTAAGAGCCATCCAAATTCTCTTTACTCACTCTTTGTATACGTTGACCTACACGTAAGGCGTGGGTTATATTATTGTTCTTATAAACAATGAAACTTACCTGCATTGGAAGTTATATGTCAAAAATCATAAATTTTGGAAGTTATGTGTAAATATATACCTTATTCAACTTGCAAGATCTCGTGCTGTTTCCGTAACTTCAGTTAATTTCATTGAAATGTTAAACACGCGTTACTTAGTTGTCATCTAAACACAGTGTTGTTTATTGTCAGACAATTCTAACACGGAAAGTGCCACACTTTTATTTCAACAGAAAAATAACGTTAGAGTAATGTGCAATAATAAAGTTTTCAAAGGCGCTAAGCTATTATTTCGATTTATTGAAAAAATTAAATAACCCCAATACACTGTTATATACGTCAGATTAAGTTGTGGAGGAATATACGTAAGGTAGACAGGCCCCTTAAGCAGGGCTATAGTAAAGTTGGAAGTACCCACGAATAGACTGTAGTGAGTGTGTTTGAGTTGAAGGTTACTGGCGGTGGCCTTGGCGGCACGCGAGGGCAGGTTGCAGAGCCACTACTTAAAAAAAAAACATAAATGAAACAGTCGCTCGTACGACGAACTCCAGGCCGCGCACACCAGCAAAATGGCGCACGCGGCCATCAACATTTCGTAACGTCGTTCGCGAATAAGCGCCCGGCAACTTAACTTTGCCACCCGACAGCCCGGTCGGTAGGGGATCTTTCGCACCTCGCGGCAGCCAATCGAAACGCAAGGGCCTGCCAGAGCCTCCCGCGCAGCCAATCAACGAACGGGTATGCCCAAGTCAAAGGAACCGCAAGGTACATCGCTTCTGTGTACTCGGCTGTTCTGTGGTTGACATGTTACGTGATCACAGAGTAGATAGATACACAGAGATAAAATAGCGTGGAGGTTCCTTTGAAGGGGATGTACTGCATTTCCATTTGACTGCGCGATAAAAGTACAGATATGGTGTAGCACGAACCATTTTAATTGTGACTAAAACCTTACCATAACTTATTAACTAACTAATTTTTTATTGATGTATTTAAAAAACTTTATTTTCTAATTTAAATCAAATAATTTTTAATGTAACCATCTATACCTGGCTTGTTTCCCTGTTATCTCGCTTTGGTCTTCGTCTCTTTACTCTAGTTCATCAGTTCCTTGTTAATTATCGTGTCGTCATATGTATTATCTTCAGTACACCAATATTTTCTGGGTGGAGTCCAGTCATTCACCCCCATTGCACTATTCGTTCAAAGATCACGCCAATATTTTCTGTTGCTAAATCCTTTTAGAGTTTTCTATGACTTTCTTCGGGTTTGTTTCAAATTTTGCAGTGGGTCCGCTCCCATCGCAATGTTTATATTGTGGTTTTACTCACTGACAAATCCGGAAAGTGGGTTCGCTCCCACTTTTGGGTTTACATAGTGGTTCTATATTTCTCAATTCAAGGGGTAGGTTACTTTACAAGGAATTCGCTTTTCCAATCCTTGGGGATTCAGTAATAAACATACATAATATTAATCTAATCTATATACAACTTACTTTGCAAATTCTCCCAAATATCTTGCTGTATCTTTATTATGAAATAATATATTCTTTATGTGTAGTTTTTCTTCTATTTGCAATTTTCTACGTAACTATTATTTTAATATCTTCAACATTTGGGCATTCCAGAGTCACATGATTAGACCATATAGATCGTACAAAGAGGAGAATCCACTAACTAAAATCCATGTAACTTGACTTTGAAGTTTCCATGTACTGTTGTTATTTAACTAAGATAATAATCAAGTGCAATCCAGTGGTGATATCTTTCCTTAATATTTATCAAGATACTGCAAGTGACACTCCCCTTCTCTGATCTGTCCCATCTCTCCAACCAGATTTCTAGGAATACTTTTCTTTTCTTATTTCTTACCAAAGATGCTGACCTGCAATTAGGTTTATTACATAAGTAAGCGTTTTTTTTTTGCTAAGATATCCAGCGGGTTTCCCCTGCAATTACTTGCAATGTTTTGGCAGACGTCGTTCCATATGCCTTTGTTATTGCTAGTAAGGCTGCTCTTTGGGATTCAAGTAAGTCGCTTTGTATGTACCAATCTGGCATTGAAACACCAGACAGATTTTCCATATAATGCAGTTCCTAAGAATACACGTTTTTGGTTGAAGCCCAAGTCCAAAGATGCTGTATACACTGCTCTGATCTTGGCGAATGGAGTCACTGCTTTATTCATGATGTATGGAATGTGGTCTTGAAATCGAAGCTTACGAACAAGTATTACTCCAAGAAAAGTGACTTACTTTGTAAATTTAGCAGTTCTTTCCTTAAATCTTATGATACGGGATCTCTGCAGACTCACTTTCATTATTATAGCATTAGTTTTCTCTACTGAATACTCAAGTCCGCATTCCTTCCCCAATTATCTACCTCCCTTAGGGTATACAGAGAGTACATGTTGACCTGGTCCCTTCGTATTCTCCATTTCTTTCATGATTTTAGTCAACTCTTCAATCGTGTCTTAAGCCGTTGGCGGGGTGTCCGGTAACTCAGCCATCTCTTCACAAGTTTGTGTTCCTCCATCCAAACAATCATCTGGAAGCAGAGATTTAACTGGCTCTTGTGCATTCTCTTGATAACCATTTATTATTGTCCCTTGTCCTGTTGCACTCTCCATGTACTGGACATGTTTTAACCCTTTCAGTTACAGTGTTCTCTATATGTGATGTTGCGTATGAAGTGGCCTTAATGGACTGCACTGTACACAGTAGAAAAAATGGTCCGATGAGCAAGGTTCCCTACGTGTAGGAAACATAATTCACTGTTGAAACTGTATTCTTTATAGCCTTATAAACCGCTGCCACCAGTAAGATAAAGCACGGACTGATTTTTATTGGTTCCGATGAATGACAAAGCGTCGTATCGATATCAGTAAAATTCCGAACTAAAAATTAGTTGGTTGCAACACCTAAAATTATTGATTTATCTATAACTGAAAGGGTTAGCTTGTTTACAAGAATCTTGTAGACAATTTCCAAGGATCTTTATTTACCTTTTTCGTCACAAAGTTCATCCACGACTATTTCTTAGTCTTTAAAAATCTTCCTTTGTCGACAGTATTCTTTTACCGTTTGAAGTCTCAGTGCAAGTGTTCTACTGTTTTTTTTTTATAAGACTTCAAGTTTTTTCTGACTGTCTTCCTAACTTCTTCCAACATTTCGTCTCACCAATTGTTGAGTGGTACCCAAGGTTTGGAAGTTCTTAAGGTAGCACTGCTGGTGTCTGGAATAAAACTTCGTGATTTGGTCAGCTCGTGTGTACAGATCTTCTAAGTACTCGTCTCGGTACCTTTGGATAATATTCATCCCTACTTCTTCGAATCTCTTCCTGTCTGTACTTCAATAGATGTGGCGTGTTACTGGGACTTGATATTCTCCTGGAGCTGGAACGAAATTCAAATGAAGCACAATTAGTCGGTGATTACTGTTTGAAACTTCAGTCACTATTCAGTCCAGAACCAATCCGGCTGCCTTCTTTGAGGCTGTCGCCACATCCAGATGTGACTCTGTGCCGTGCGTTGGAGATACATATATGGGAAGTTTTCCAGTCTCGTCAGCGACGGGGCTGCGGTGGTGTGGTGGTTACACTACTCGCCTCCCACACAGCCAAACTGGGTTCGCTTCCGCGGCGGGTCGCTCCAGGATTTTCACAAGTGAGAATCATGCCGGACGATGCCGCTAGTCGGCGGGGTTTCTCGGGGATCTCCCGTTTACCCCACCCTTGCATCCTGGTGCTGCTCCATACCCACCTCGTTTCGCCCTCATCGGCTCTCAGGACATCAATGTTAAGAGCCGTCAAAATCTTTCCGCTCACTAGCGACATGGAGGTCGTTCGCCAAGAGATGACTGGCAGATAGATTACAACGCGTCGATTGACGAACAGCATTCAGACGGCTGTCACAATGAAACAAGTGTTGTGTCAATTTAAGCACAGAACTTAAAGTAAGATTTTTTGTTTAGAACGCTTGAAACCGCAAATTAAAGTGCGTCTGGAAGGGTATATACTGGCTAGTGGCGCCATTTTGCTGGCGCGTGCGGATGAAGTCCGCTGTGTCGGCGGCTGTTTCACCTCCGTGTTCTCAAGTACTGTGCACTCTTAAGTTTGAATCAGAGGGAACCCACTAATTCGCAGTGAAATTCAACTACTCGAATCAGTGAAAATGGCTTCACTTATAATCAGTGGAAAACCACTGATTGTTTGAGAGAAAATCTTTCACAGATTAAATTAGTGACAAAACAATTTCACTGATTGCATTGAATAAGTGATGACTGACTGCAGTGACGAATTAAATCTTGTTTTTATTGAATGTAGCCAAATGATTTCCTTTAAATATAAACACTTAAGATAGCTTACTATTTTATAGCGAGATTTACCTTAATTAAAAAAAAGTATAGAAATTACTGGAGGTGGCCAGGATTGAACTAATACGTCCTTTCCACTTCGATTTTAGGCCGTTACCTTACCACATGCGCTACCAAACCAAATTGAGAAATCGAGACGAAAATATATGTCTTATAATTATTATAGAGACTGTGAAGATTTAGATCATATGCCCTTACTTTTCGTTTTTGGTTTAATTGGTACCATTAGGAATTTAAAACGAATAGCATATATGAGCGCACTCTCTTCGCCACATAATATGTAGTTTAAACCTTCGGAAAGAGCGCGGTGGTGATGACACAAAAACGAAATGAAAGACGTAAAAACTTAATGAAAGCCTGAATGTTCACATTACCATGTAAAATGGTGATTGGAAAGGCGAAACGCGTTTTAGAAAGTATTTTGTATTGTCGTGCTGTGTTGGTCGGGGCTATGTGATTCCGGAATTAGAGTGATGCACTGTTAAAATTTTTTTCCGTATATTTACTGAAATAGTGACGAAATTGCACAGCATATATGCGGAAATGTAATCCGTGTGTAAATATAAAATACGTAAAATCTCCGTATTTCCTATAACTTCGGGTTTCGGGCACGAACAATGCCGAGTCTACACGAAACTTTCTTCGCCTGCACTGTAACCAGAAAATTATAGTTTCTACGGCAGTTAAGGTTATCCATGTCACTAAGACCTGTTCTTTCAAAAATTAAAAAGTAGCAACAGGCGTCTGTAACACTTAGCAACACTTAAAATACACTAACTTTAACAGAAACTAAAAAAGTTGCTTATGTAACTAATATGGAAATTCCAAAGTTATACTTGAGTCACCACGTGAGCATTGCCGGTAAGTGGTTAGGGTTGTCAACATGCAATTTTTTGACTCGGGTTCAAACCTTACTTAAGTATAAGAAATGTTAACTCTTTGAAACATCTTATTATACACAAATTAAAATTAAAAATTATTTCATCTAGAAGCACAGAAAACTAACTGTAGTTAATTCACGGCATCTTCGGCTTTTTCTGAAGTCCGGCAAAATTTCTACTTCCAGGATATTCCTCCGCCTCGTGCAAACTAAGCTTAACTAAGTCTGGAAGATTACACCAGAGGGACAACGCACCAAATTCTTGCGCACTCTGGTATAACAGTATTTTGTATAAGAACTATTTCTCACTAGGCGCTACCAACACACATGTTTTCTCACTGTTTTTATTCAAATTATTTATAAATGAAGCAATATAATTTATAGATAAAATATGAATAACATTTCAATTTAACAGAAAAAAACGTAACTTGTACGTTAACACAAATATAAAACGCTGGTGATACATGGCGTATGTTGGGAACAATAAGCACGTCATACATGGGGAGATTTTTCAAAGGTTCGATTCAAAAAGGCCGAAGAAATCGAGAATGGACTTAAGGGAATTAACGGAGAGGTTCCGTGAATTTTAGGGAAAGTCCGTTTTTGAAGAATCAATGTGTCCGTAATTTTACGGAGGGTTTACGGACACCTCTGGATAAATATTTTACCAGCACCTTTCCCGCTTAAAATGAAAGAGTGCGCGAGGTGTGGTTGGTTTGCTGTGCTGCAGAGGAGAGCTACGGGCCGTCGTTCGAGGCGCGCGAGGTGCTGCTGGAGGCCGGGGAGAAGTTCCGGAGGCTGTACGAGGTGCTGGAGGAGCTGGGGAAAGGCCGCTACGGCGTCGTGCACAAGGTGTGCGAGCTGGCCTCCGGCCGGAAGTTCGCCGCCAAGTTCGTGCGCTGCGTCAAGGTGGCGGACCGCGGCAAGGTGCACGAAGAGATCGGCATCATGAACATGCTGCGCCACCCCAAGCTGCTGCAGCTCCGCGCCGCCTTCGACACCCCTCGCGACATCGTCATGGTCACCGAGTAGTGAGTATACACACGTCCGTCGCCTCAGGCCCGCCTGGCCAGGCTGACGTTTACCATACCTGGAGATGATGGGAAATCGCGAGAATCCAGCTAGGTTATTCATTCATGGTTATATGAACAAGCTGTTTGCAGGCCAATCACGAACGTGCTTCCTTATATAGGCTGTTCACGGTAAAGTGAGCACTTTTTAAGGCCCTTTCATCCGATATCCATCTCCCTGCTGTTTTTTTAATATAAACATTGCAATGTGAGCAATAAACACAGTGAATAAACTCACCACACTCAAAATTTAAAGCCTGAGGCTGCAATAAGATAAATTTATTAGTGGTTAATGCCTGTTGGAAAGGCCTTAAAAAGTGCCCACTTTACCGTGAACATCCTATAGTATCAGAATCGTCATTGGCCCAGTGAAATAGGGCAGTAGCTTCAGTACATGCATGGCAGCCAATAAGGAAAGAAAACTATCAGACATGTGTACAGTACGTTGAACCGTAACAAACAGTAAACTTTTCCCGCGATAAACCATCATCTCTAATTATAGGCTGTTCACAGTAAAATGAGCACATTTGAAAGCCCTGCTTAAGATCTACTTGTATACATGTTGTGTGTTCTTCCGCGTTATGTAAAATTAACATTGTCATGGGCCTCGTTACTTTATTCACGTGTCGTAAAGTGCAACTGTGAAAGTATTACAAAAAAAAAAAATGGTTTTACAAATCTGATCATTTTTACACTTCGATACATAAAAAAAAACCAGAAAATGAAAGAAATAATTTACGTTATCACATATGGTTACCTGACGCTTTTTATTGGACGCTAAGATATGGAACTGCTTTCCATTTATCGTTACCAACTTTATTGGGCTCATGTCACTTGTTTCGCATGGGGGAAAATTTCCAACTCTAGGTAAGCGCTAGTGTTTCAAAGAGGTAATTTTTAATAAACATCTTAAGCTACGTGAATAATGAAAGAGAAAAATTTCACTTAGTTACGTAGTTATTTTATATTTGTTTTATGATTATTGCAATTATTTTGTTTTTTTTTTTTTTAAACTTATAAAATAGAAAAATTCCAGTACACATGCAACACTAGCGCTTAACTAGTGGCGAAAATTTTTAGTTACCAATCTAAAAGAATTGAGCTTCCCAACCTTGAGTAGAATAAACCTTAGCCAGGTTTACATCTTTTGGATGAGGAGGGAGGGGGGGGGGAATGATTGCCCTATCTGAGGGGGAGAGAGATATATTTTGTGTGTGTGTGTGTGTGTGTGTAGAACGAGAGAGAGACAGGGAGAGAGGAAGAGTTAGTGATAACATAATTGTTTTAATTGGAGAGTAGTTTTCACATTCTATAATTAATTTAGAGTTAATATCTATAAGAGGATCCATTATATTTTAACGGAATAGAGATTATTTAACACATTTTATATTACATTTATAAAAGTTTTGAATATATGTATGAATAGGAAAAAATTCCCGCTTACTGGCGTGATTTCTCGTAGACCATTGTGTTATGGGCTTTTCACGGGAAATTAACTAATTTATTAAATCAAAATTTAGGAGGGGCCAATAACTATTTAGTGGGACGGCCCCCCTATCCAGCCCCTCCCTCGACTACGGGACTGGGTCACATGCCACTGCTGCTCTTGAACGAACAAAAAGCACTCATAGAACGTTATCTGTCAGTCGAGCACTTATGAAGCAAACCTTAGAAATACTGGACTACCCCTAGCTGCATATATTTCAACAGGCACTCTGGCTGGCGAGCGCCCAATTAAGTTGGCAACGACGGAAGTAAAGTGTTCCCGTGTAATAACGTTTAATTATAAGTGTTAGGTAAACATTGCTAAACACTAAAATTATTTCTCCTGCTTTCTGTTTTTCTTTGCATATAAGAGTAAAAATTAGCAAATATGTCAAATATATCCTTTTCGAATAATTTCATACGTTCACCTAACCGACGCATGAATAATGTTATCAGGCTCATTGAAATGCCAATTTTACATATGGCCGAATAATACCCAACGATCATACAGGGCTTTCAAAAGTGTTCAGTTTACCGTGAACAACATTTTGGCTCGTTACATGCAAATATGTAACCACATAAAAATTGTCTGTATAGCCACCATAGAAAAAAAATAATACCCTATTTACCCTAGTGTAAGTCTATGTTTTATGCCAATTTTCACTCCCAAAAATTTTAGGTTAGTCTTATTTTTGTATACTAAAAGTTTTAAAACTAAAGTTTTTCCTTGAATAATAGCTAGTGTAAGTCAAGTGTTTGTCGGCTATACATATGTTATTCAATATTAAAAACTACTTAACCAGATTTCAAAAACTTCAAAAAATGTGCTCTGTAAAAGTAAAAAGTATAGGAATGGACAAAGAATGTGTGTTATGAACTGCGCAGAATTTGTCTACCACAAATGTTTGTCTTAGTGCCAATATTAAATAATCCTGCTAATCTGTGCTCCATAATTATTTATGGAGAAATAAATTTTTGCTGGTGACCAAAGTAAAAAGGTGGGGTTAGTCTCATTTTCAAAGACACACTATATTATAATAAATGCAATACGTACTATTCTTGTGTGAGCAACTTATTTTACCTTCCATGACGTTTTTCTTAAAGGAGATAATGTGTTATTGTCTTAAAACTACAATTCTCCTATCTATCAACCTAATAATTTTCTATGCCTTCTTTTTGCCTTCATTTTTGTATCTGTGGATTTGTGTACCAAATTTTCTTTAAACATTTTGCTAAGAAGGAAAAATGCAATGCGATCAGTAACAACGAACACTGTGTTGCTCACTAAAGGCTATTCACAGTAAAATGAGCGCTTTTGAAACAAACCTTTGAATAAAATCACTGCCCAAAACTACAAACACGCTACGGTACACAACTAGTGCGCAGGCTTCTAGATAAGTTGGCAGCAAATTAGAGAAAATAGTTTCAACACTCGGTTATAGATTGCGAATGTAATGTTTAAATTGGTGACCACTGAAGTGAGCGCGTCTTGTTTTAAGGGCCATGTGGTCCTAATTTCTCTACCTGAACGAAGACATTATTATAACTATTAATTTTCGTATTAAAAACACATTTCCAGTCTTAACAATTCCACAACTCTACATGAACGGCGCCTGAATAAAGTGGTTAGGCCTATGGCAATGTAAACTTTATATGCAGTATTAAGATGCCAAATTGAGAGGAAAAGTAGGCCCAAAACAAGGCCTTCAGAGGGACTCAGTTAACTGTGAACAGTATGTATAATCCATTCACGGTTACTTTCCAATTTTCCTGAAGCCCTGCTAAAGTTCTACTTTCAGGATATTCCTCCGTCTCATGCAAACTAAGCTTAACTAAGTCTGGAAAATTAAACCAGAGGACATCGCACCGCATTCCTGCGCACTCAGTTGTATAGGCTCTTCACGGCAAAGTGAGCACTTTTGAAGTCCTAGTTACTTTTTTTCCTTTCGGCCATTTTTTATCCTTTAACCAACTTTTTAAAATTAATATTGCCAAGTGAGTAATATACACAGTATATTCCACCGCTCTCGAAAGTTAACGTGTAAGGTTGAAATAAAACATATTTATTGACTGTTATTCCAAAGGAGAGAGCTTTCATAAGTGCTCATTTTATCGCGAACAGCCTATAACAGAGAGCCACAGCGAGCGCCAGAAGCGTGGAGTGTGAATATCAAACGCGATGTCGCACATATGTGAGTGTGTTGTGTGTGTGTGTGTTGGACAGCATATCCGGAGGCGAGCTGTTTGAACGAGTTGTTGCCGATGACTTCACACTCACGGAGAAAGACTGCATTCTCTTCATGAGGCAGATCTGCGAAGGCGTGGATTACATGCACCAGAACTATGTCGTCCACTTGGACCTCAAGGTACTGCCATCTTCCTACTGTGGGCTGCTCTCGGTAAAGGGAGCACTTTTAACACCCTTCTAAATTTTTCCTTTCATCCAATTTCCACCTTCCTGCTGCTGCTTTTTAATATAAACGTTGCAGTGTGGCCATATACACAGTGTATACATTACACTACCTTCAAAATTTAATGTCTCAGGCTACAATAAGATATATTTATTAGTGGTTATTGCCTTTTGGGAGGGCCTTAAAAAGTGCTCACTTTACCGTGAACAGCCTATAGTTCTCTTCATAATATGTGATTACTGATAGCAATGCGTCCATCGAAAACCATTCCCGCGGTCTTTGATAAAGGCTGTTTACGGTAAAATGAGCACTTTTGAAAGCCCTGCTTACAATCTACTTGTATTCACGTTGTATACTCTTCCGCCTTATGTAAAATTAACATTGATATGTGCCTCATCACTTTTTTCGTACGTCGGTCAAGTGAAACTGTGGAATTATTAGGAACGTAAATATTTTACAAACCTGCTAATTTTTACACTTCGATGCATTAAAAAACACAGAAAGCCAAAGAAATAGTTTAAGTAATCAAACATGGTTGCCTAACGCTTTTTATTCGACGTTAAGAGGTGGAACTACTTTTCATCTATCGTAACTTTACTGGGCGAATATCACTATGTGCGCTCATTAAAATATATGCAGGCAGGGGCAGTGACATTTTCTATAGGCTATTCACGGTAAAGTGATCCCTCAAATCCCTCTCATTTGGAATAATAGTCATTAAATATATTTTATTTTAGCCTTAGACATTGACTTCCGAGTTCTGTGGAAAATACACACACTATTTATTACCTACACTGCAATATTTATTTTAAAAGATGGTTAAATAATTAAATATGGCTGAAAAGAAAACGCAACTAGTGCCTCAAAAGTGATCACTTTGCCGTGAACAGCCTATAAGGTTCATTTCAAAAGTGCTCACTTTATCGGGAACAGCCTTTACACACGTTGTGATTTCATCCCTAACATCTTCCTTAGATGAGAGTTGCCGAAACTAATAGAACTGTATTTTTGTATTTACTTTGTTGTTTTTAGTTACTGCTCACATATTCATACATCCGATGTTTATCAGTAGAGACTCGGAAATTTCGCGGATTCATCGGAGGACAAGTTAAACTGCACTCATATGTACATATGTGCTTATGCTTCCATTGGACCATGGTTTGTTGGACACGCCCCGAACGACTTTCAACCAATAAACGAACCTGCAAGGGAAATAAGAACCGAATCCAGTGTAACCTGGTGTGGGGTTAAACTGGAACAACAGCCAATGAACCAAAGGCTGTTGACGATTAAGTGAGCACTTAAGAAATGAACCTTAGAAAAAAGTCACTGTCCATGCATGCATATATTTTAATGGGCGCACTGAGTGACATTCGCGTAGTAAAGTTTGTAACGATGGATGAAAAGTAGGCCTAGTTCCATATCTTAACGTCGAATAAAAATTGTTAAGTAACCATTTGTGATAACTTAATGTTATTAAATTCGCTTTATGTTTTTTTTAATGCATAGAAGTTTAAAAATGAGCAGATTCGTGAAGTATTTACTTTCTTTATAAATTCACAGTTTCATTTGACCGACGCATGAATAAAGTGATGATGCCCATTACAATGTTAATTTTACATACGGCGTAGGAATACACAACGTGTATACAATTGGATCTTAAGCAGGGCTTTTAGAAGTGCTCATTTTCTCGTGAACAGCCTATACTAACTGATACTCGAGTGCATAAAGGATTATGGAGTTTAGCTTGTTGCCGAATGAATCCGCGAAATTTTCGGGTCTCTATTTATCAGTAAGTAGTTATAAGGACGATCTTTCGAGAAGTGGCATTACTTAACCTTTTAATGCCAATTGTAGACAATTGTCTGCGTGTTGCACAGGGATTATAGTTTGGCCCGTGCTGTACATTGTAATAATCAGTGATGATTGACCTTCCCTGTGGATATCTGATTCGTTAACCATGCTATTGTCCTGCGTCATGACTGGTTCATATCATTGATTACCGAATACAAAACATACAGCTTATCGGTTGTGTCAACGAAACAAGATATTTGCCAGCTTAAGGCCAAGCTCCATCATGCATAGGCGCATAGGGAATTACACGCTAAATTCGGACAAAGATCTCTCAGTGGTTTTTGTAGTAGTATTTTCAATAAAAAATGTTTTGTTAGATACTGAACGCATCTAGATTTGTAAACCTTACAAATTTTAATTTTTTAGTTTTAAATGCACTTTTTTATTATTTATAAAAATTGTGACATTTTTATAACTAATTAAAAAAAGAGTATTTAAAACTAAAAAATTAAAATTTGGAAGGTTTACACATCTAAATGCTTTCAATCTCCAACCAAAAAATCTTTAGTTGAAAATACTACCCCAAAATAAGACTGAGAGAACTTTGTTAAAATTTAGCATTTAATTCCCTATGCGCCAATGCATGATTCACGCATAAAACAATTTTAATAATTTGTAACATTAGAAACTACCGTCTTTGTTGATCGTCGTAGACGGCAGTTGAGTGCCGTGCGTGTGTGCGTGCAGGTATGTCGCGTCTTCCGAACAAGGTCGCGAGGTACATCGCAGCTGAGCTGCAGACAAAGCCGCCCCAACGACAGAGGCTCGTAAAGCAGTGATAAGCCTCGCTTGTTTGGACTGCTGACGTCACCTGCTGCCAGCACAAACAACTTCACTTGCAGCTCTCGAGAGAAGACGACAACGAGTAGGGTTTTTTTTCTTCCTTGCAATGACGAGCGGTAGTTGCGCCTGCTAGCAATAAATCATGCCACACAAGTGCATATAGTCGGGACTTGCATACACGCAATCCCTCGAGATTAACACTTTAGGAAGGCACAGATTTACTGTCACCGAAGGCAAGGTCCACTGCACCAATACGAGTTGTGTTGGTCTCTGTATGTCTACTTACCCTCTTCCTGTTGGTCCTGGCTACGCCGGACACGCTTACGATACTCCGCGACGTTTATTATTGTCTGTCCATCAGCCGACGGAGTCGCTTGTTGACAATGTGCCAACCAACGTGTCGTGACAGATGTAAAATGTTTCACAATCCATCGTGTTCATTCGAGAAATTATTAAAAATAACAGTTTTATTCTTATGAGTTTAAATAGTGACTAGTTGATAATTTTTTAGTTAGTCCCCCGTAGAGTCCGGGGAAACAGACAAACCACACGTGTGAAACTTGTCTTCAGGAGCAAGAAATTTTGAAATAAACGTTGCTCGAGTATATATGTGCAGACTCCTCAAAGGGTTGAAACCTAACTACCAATATTAAAATTCTCATGCCATGTTCTGATGCACAAAAAAAACACCTGCTGTTACCCAAGGATGCCAGTTCCTCGCAGGCGGCTGTCCAAGAAACAGTTTAATGCAGAAGTACAGTAGAGTGTAGCGTGTACTTAATAGTACTACACACACCACCAAAATTGTCAGAAAAGAAAGATTCATGTAGCGTGTGAAAGAAGAATGCATACATTCTGTAGCTCTGTAAAATATTTTGCTAAAATTTACTTCTATACATATTTCTAAATATATTCTTTATTATCAAAATTTAAACGTATTTCCGTTCTAAATGCTTCAAAAAGCACATTTTGCATCAAAAAATGAATTAAGCAATACCATTACAATAATTGCTCTGGTTGTATGTAATGAAAAATTATATCTGAAGTTTCCAAATATTTTTAATATAATTGATTTTATGCACATCCGCTTCTGCCGTGAAAGTCATCATTTTGTAACAAAAATGCATGTGCGTAAATAATTTGTTAAAAATACTTACAATCATAATTACTAATTTGTGTTACATACGAGAATAATTATTATAACAGTCTTGTTTAATAACGAAATATTTTTTTTTGCAAAAATTGCTTTCTAAAGTACAGTATCTAACGAAAATGAATTTTTATTAATAAATACATACGAGAATAATTATTATGGTAGTCTTGTTTATAAACAAATATATATATATTTTTTGGAAAATTTGCTTTTTAAAGTACAGCACCTAAAACAAAAAAAATGAAATTTTCTAAAAAATAAATTTTTTTCTTTGTTATTTTTTAAACATTTAAATACGTAAATTATAGTGAAATATGTTATAGTGTTACAATAGACATGCATTTCAATGTTGTATGCAACATAAATCATACTTTTCTGACAATTTTGGTTGTACGTGTAATAATTTTTAATGATTTCTGCGTGTTATACAGTCACTATCCTTCTACCTCGAGTGTCTGTGGTCTGAAATAGTGACCATTTACTATATGCACCCCGCCTACACCGCCGGCCATCCGCTGCACGGTGTGTGTTCCCAAGAAATTCATTACCACTAATTGCCTGCGAGGAATGCAACCAACACGACATTTCAATGAAGTGTGTTGCCGACGTGCAGGCGCCGAGCCTCGGTTCATAGACTCATTCTGACGGATATTATCAATTGAAGTTTCTCAGTTTCTTCCCCTTTATTTCAGAGTTTAACCCGTTAATATGGAAAACTCTGCTGAAACAGTACATGCCCAGGACTACTGAAAACTGTGAACATTACTTTGGTGTTATAGTAGTTAATGCTGAACCCGACTTTGTTCAAATCAATCCTAACGGCATTATTGATGTATCATCGTCATTTCCAATTTAAAATGAAAACAATGATATTTATACTAATTCGGAAAAACGTTTCTTGACATTTCACTAATTCATTTAAAGAAAATCATGGGTTCATTTAGTGAAACTAAATGAAAATGACTGCGTTTACATAAAGAAGAATGTGCTTTTATCTCTAGCTTTATTTCATCTGGGTCTTCTACATTACTGTTGATTTTAAAGAGACTACAATTCGTTTGGTTTCTTTCCGAATGGACATCTTGATATGTGGCTTCCATTGTTAGCTGAGGGAATACTAATATCAGCGACGTATCATGTATTTGAAGATATGTGTATGGTATGAGTATAGAACTGTATTCAAATAATATAGAAACAACTCCTTGTGTGTATGTGGTATAATTAAGGGTGGGCAACATGCTGATTACACAATAAATATATACCGAATTTGTACGCCTCCATATAAACTGATTTTTTGCATTTAATCCAATGGAAAGAAACAAATATGAATTACAGTTCCTCATACGAACAGTATATTATTTTTATATTAATATTCAGGTAATGCGTCAAAGCATACTTTGCAGAATAATCAATATTTGTGCTATGTAGTGGCTTATGTTTTCCTTCAACACATGACACACGGACATGAAAGGAATTCTCTACCTCACGAATATAAATAACTTGTTACAATGTTACATTTATTATTTTACATGCCATTCTTTCTATAGTTATATAATTTTAGGTAGGTTGGTTAGTTCGTTAAGAAATTTATTATTAAGACTATGCAGATAATTTTTTGTAAGAGTGACTCCAGTAATCTTCATTAAAAATCCAATACACGCTTGCTATCTTTGATACTACCGCGCTCCAGATATTTTTACCTGATTTTAATAAAGCACATTTACTGCATTCCATTAATGTATTTTTAAAAAAAATATGTTCATACATATCGTGTTATATGTATTCCTGTTTTAAATCAAATGTACTAAAGTGAAGTACATTGTTTGTGTGGGAAGTTAAATTATTTTCAAGTTTATTTCTTGACAGTCGAATTTTAAGACAAAAACAACCTTTCCTCCCTGAGTGTCAAATTAAAAAACCTTTAGCTGTCTGCCTGTGGCAAATGTCACAGTCATACCAATAGCTGGCATATGCCAAAATTTGTTAAATTCTGCGCACAATAAACAAAAGTTCCAACATTTCAATTAATTGAATAATTTTAGGTTTCCAAGAGACTTTTCTGAACCGAAATATTGCGACAGTAAGTTGTAGTGATTGCAGCATCTCTAATATCATCTCAAATAGCGTACGAGTAGTATATATATGCAAAATTTATGGGCCATAGACCGCTGAATAGACCCGCTATGACCATTCTTTTTCAACATTTCTGTACATTTAATTTTCGTATCATCAATCCTGTATGTTGGATATCATCAGAAATGGCATTGTATTGTGCTCCGAAATTTCTCTGCTGGTTTCCATTCTGGTAACACAGCATGCAAGTGGCCTGAGTTATATTTCCCCAGGAAGCACTAGACGGAATTTAGCTGAGAATGATATGAAAGATGCACAAAGCTATTTTAGGGAGCATTTAATGACTTATTTGCTTACGGACAGCTATAAATTTTCAAATGCTTTTGCGTCTGCATAAAATTCATCGGTAAATCCATGATATTGTTTTAGAGCATCAGAAAATTCTCTAAGTAAAAATAGTCAGAAACGTTTCTTTAAATAGTGAAAATACAAATATTTGAACTAAAATTTTGTATTAGTAGCTTACACTGTATTACAGCAGCTAATCAAATTCGTGATCATACAAACTCAATGACGCCATAATTGCTGTTCTGTGAAGAGAGTTGTGTACACAATTAAAACGACCTTACTGTCGTGTTCCCTTTGTAATATACTTGCAGAAAGTTATTTCTACTTGTTTAGTCAAAATAATTTCATGCGAGTTGACTGTGTGTCCAATTTCTGTCCCGCAGCCTGAGAACATAATGTGCCACACGCGGACGTCTCATCAAATAAAGTTGATTGACTTTGGACTGGCGAAGAAGCTCGACCCTGACATTCCAGTTCGGGTCATGTTCGGCACTCCCGAGTTCATCCCGCCAGAGATCATCAACTATGAACCCATTGGACTGGAGTCTGATATGTGGTCTGTGGGTGTGATTTGTTATGTCTTGTAAGTACCGCACTGTCCAGTCATGCCTGTTAGTGTAAGACGATGACGCATTTTGTGCACAAAGAAATTGCTTTTACGTTATTAACATGTGTTGATATTGTTAGGAATACAGTAATTCCGGAGAGAGAGAGGGGGGAATTTCTTTATAGGGTGCATTGACTTGAGAGTTTAACAAGCAACAATACCTGCTGTACATGAAAAAGTTTTGATTGTATCTTGATAGTATTCGTGTACCACGAAAGCACCTACTTAATGCAAAATTTGTTTACTATATCGTCAAGAATTTCAATTGTATATGCGAACGATGGAATATTGGCAATAAGCTAGGGGTTATTTTTCGAAGGTTCGATTCGAAAAAAGTGCGAAGAAACCGCGTTTAGACGTTAATTATATATTACAGTTTTTAAAGGACGTTTATACAAAATTGTTTTTACTATGAGTGCAAATATTTCACCAGAGTGATGCATGCCTGCCGAGCTGTTTATGAAACACGTAAATTAGTTTATGTTAACTCCAAAGACCCTGAAATATCGCTGATTCAGTCAGCAACAAGCTAAACTGCACAGTTATTTGAGCACTTGAGCATAGTTCAGTAGTTTACTCGCTGTCGCTCCAGTTTAACCCAAGGTAAGGTAACACGGGATTTGGCGCTTGTTTTCCTTGCACGTTCGTTAGTGGTCGGAATTCGCCCGAAGTGTGCCAAAACAATCTGTGCCCAATAGAAGTACAAACACAAATGTGCACGTGACTGAAGTTTATCTTGTTCTCGGATGAATACGCGAAATTTCCGTGTCTACATATTGCCCTATAATCCATTCACGCTTACTTCACACTTTACTGAAGCCCTGCTGAAATTCTACTTCCAGGATATTCCTCCGCCTCGTAAAAAACAAAGCTTAACTTAGTCTCGAAAATTACACCAGAAGACAACGCACCGAATTCGTGCGCAATCGGTTGTAATGATATTCTGCATGAGAACTATTTATTATTAGGTGCTACCAACATACGTGTTTTCTCACTGTTTTTATTCATATTTATTGTAAATGGAAAATATAATTTATAAATAAAAGACAGGCAAAACTTCAATTTACCGAATACTTAGATAATTTTATGTTAACGGAGGCATAAAACGGTTATGATACATGGCGTATCAAGGAAATAACAAAAGACGTTATACATGGGGTGATTTTTCAAAGGTTTGATTCAAAAAGTGTGAAGAAACCGCGAATAGACTACATCAGCTTAAGAGGTTCGCCTAGATCGCGCTTGAACTGCGGTGCACAGTATTTAGAACACACATTTCCCTCGAAACTATTAAATGTGCATCTAACGTGTTTGAACTACGAAAACAACACACGCTTCAGACGAAGTCTGTTGAGTGTTTCAAGACGTCCGGCACAATAGAAACCGTTTCGGGACATTCCAGCGTAACTGAAAACGGCTTTTTCAAAGCGCTGTACGTCAAAATATATACCTTTTATATATATTCAAAAACACTCCAGAAGTCCTGGCACTGGTCAATGCTACAAACTTTCTACCAACAACATGATACGGTATGCATGCGCTGCACGACGAGAACACTGCACGCCAGTTCAGACCCTTGAATTTAGAGGCGATGTCGCATTTGATGCGCGTAGTCCTTGTCACTTCCGCACTTTACCGCCTCGGGGCCGCGGTGGTGTAGTGGTTAGACCACTCGCTTCCCCATCGAGGCGATCCACGTCCGATTCCAGGCGGGATCGCTCCGGGATTTTCGCAAGTGAGAATCATGCCGGACGATGTCGCTGGTCGGCGGGTTTTCTCGAGGATCTCCCGTTTCCCCCTGCCTTTGCGTTCTGGTGCTGCTCCGTACCTCGCTCCACCCTCATCGACTCTCAAGACCCCGATATTAAGAGCCGCCGAAATTTCTTCACTCGCTCACTTTTCTGCCTCAAACGCGGGAAATTGCTCCAAGTAGGCGGGTTATTTAAATGTTCGTGCTGGACTGTCAGTAATATTTTAAGAAGTCGCGGTTTGATAGTGGTCCGACCATTCGTCTCCCGTCACGGTGGACCGGGTTCGAGTCCCAGCAAGGTCACGTCTGGATTTTCGCACGTGGGAAACGTGGCGGACGTAGCTTTTTATGGAGTTGGTTTTCTTGGTGTGCTCCCATTTCCTCTATTCAGTCAGTCTCTGCTCCATTCCCACCTCGCTTCACATTCGCCGGCGCTAAAGACCGTGGCTGTGAAGCGCCGTTCAAATTTTTCCTGCTGTAACATTCTAATATATACTACACTAAACTATTTTCAACTGGAAAATGAATATTTATTATGTGTTTTGGTAATTTTTATTTGGGTTAGAATAAATAAAAAAACTTTGTAAGTTGTGTGAGTTATGCATGGGGCCATACTTGCACTATTTAGTGGCCGTCCCGTTATAATGTTACGACTAATATTCCATAGCAGTACTGTACTTATGCCAAAAATAAAATAGCGTTGAGGAAATATGCTCTGCCACCCCTTGCCCAGGTACTAATAGCAACACATTGCTGTGTTAGTGTGTAAGAATCCAATTTAGAAAAATTAATAAATAACTATTTTTTCAGGTTGTCTGGTTTATCTCCTTTCATGGGAGACAATGATGCACAGACGTTCAATAACATCACCAAAGCGGACTACGATTTTGAAGATGAAGCATTCGACGCCATTTCTCAAGATTCCAAAGATTTCATAAGTTCCCTGCTGGTCAAGAGGAAAGAGTAAGTATAAACATGTGTGAAATTGTTTCAGTCGCAATAAAAATAAAGATAGGAAGGGTTAGCCTACGGCACGAGACAACAGTGATACGATAATAAAATGAATTAGTTCCTGGGTAGCACAGTTGAATGGTAAAAATACAAATGCCAATTATTCGTATAAATTGTGAATAACCAAGTTTCATGTAAACAGTTGACTTTAAAATAAGATACTGAAAATATTCATGAGAAAACAAAACACCAAATAACTAATATAAACTTTATTTTGCGTTCATATAGTAGTGTACGTCTGACGGTAAGTCATAGCATTTTCTTTCCTTTATCATATATTGAAACTAAGGAAAGTTCAATATGGTGTGTTTTGCAGAAAGCTATGCTGCACATGGTATCAATATTGGTTCTGACAAACGTCTTGGAAGAGAAACCTCGAACAAAGGAGACTGACTAACGAGATAAAGTAATGAAAAACATTCTGATTCACATTATTCCTGGCATCATATCTATCTTAATATCTTCAATATTAAACTTTTTTATAAACACTCTGGATTACCTAAATAATAATAAATCAAAATTATACACACACAAGAAATTAATTAAATACTCTTAAAAAAGAGAATACTTTTTTAACAGCACACAATGACATTAACCTCCTATTATGTAACTTAAATCAGCTATGTGTCCACATACATACCATAATAGGAATAAGATCAACAATAATTAATATTCTAGATATTTCCGAAACAGTAACGCAAAAAATTGTAAGCAAAATTGTGAGTGGTTTATACGAGGCGAAATTGTCAGGCAGGGACCTGCATTAATCAATTAAATTACGCAATAAAAGAGTGTTTTAAGAACATATGGTGCAGTTTACTTTCATATATCTGCATTTCCTAGGATTCATTCAGTACCATTCTGAAAAAAAAACTCAATTTATAGATATTACATTTTACAGTATCGTCAGATAGGAATTTTCGGTCGCACAAGCTTTGCATTATGAGCTAACAAAATTAAACGTCGTAAATATTTGTGACACATAAATATGAAAATATAAACCACTGGAAAAAATGAAGTATCAGAGACAATAAAAGATGTAACTATAATTTCATTGAGTAAATTCGTAAGGTTTTAACGTACAGGAATACCTATAAACTCAGCACATAAAAATATGTTTCATTTTAAAAAATTAGTTACGTCAACAGTCAGCCTAGTTTATGATTTCCATTTTCCGGTGTTTCGTTCCTCTAATTAAATGTAACATACTCCTAAATTTGTAATTTTTCTCGTTTGACAGTGAACTACAGGTATATTCAAGAATATTTGGTCTGAATTAACTTATGATATTGGTGGAACGAATAATAGTCATTATTATATTATAAAGGCATTTTCTTTAGGTCATATAAATCTCAGTGAGCGTTTAGCTTTAATCATCTTTTTATGGGTAATGGATATTGGATATATAATAATTCACTTAAAGGAGACCAGCACTAAATGGAGCCGTCTGCTGTACCCAACAATTGTCTTTTTGTCCAGCCCATTTACTAGATAAAGAGGATGATGGCACGGGAATGAAGCATAAGCAGAATTAATATGGGGGAAGAAAACGAAAGTATCTCGAGAAAAGCGCCTCAAAACGCACGCATACATACACATTACGTTTCGCCAACATTTACACGAGCGAATGACACTATTATGACCACCTGCTAGAAGTGCCATCTGCCGCGCGTAGCCCGTGACGTATGGCCCGTGACGCGGGCTGGTGAAGCGGGTATATAATGCGACCGACACGCTGGCTGTACACAGTGCGCTTCCCGCTGTCATTGACAAGGGAAGCAATTTAACCGAGTTGCGAAAAAGGGATGATCATCGGCTTTCGGACCAAGGGAGGCAGCATTTCGGAAACAGCGACGTTTGTGAATTGTTCACGTGCCTCTGCGGTGAAGGTGTATCGTGATTGGACGAATGGCACCACTGGGAATAACCGTAGTGGAAACTGCGGAGCTCCACGCGCCATTGATGTTCAAGGTGAACGTCGACTACGACGGTGCGTGAAGGCCACCCGACAGGCTACAGTGGTACAGCTCACCGTACAAATGAACCAGGGGGCATCCAGACACTTGTCTACCGCAACAGTTTAACGGACCCTTCTGCGAATGGGGCTACGGAGTAGACGGAGAGTGACGGCATCTATGCTAACACAAGCGCGTCGACGAAACCGACTGGGATTTACTCGACAGTATGGCGACTGGACCGCTGATGATTCGCGACGGGTAGCCTTCTCCGATGAGTTACGTTTTCAGCTGCGTAGAACGGATGGACGTCAGCGTGTCTGGCGACAAACGTCGGAGAGCCGACACCCCGCATCCGTTGCTGGACGAACACAAGGCGTTGGGGGTAGTGTTATGGTGTGGGGAATGTTCCCGTGGTATTCTCTAGGTCCCATCATACGTGTGAATGGCACTCATTGATCGATTTGGTTATGAATCCATCCTCGGCGATCACGTCCACCCGTACATAACGTGTTTGTCTTTCCTCGGGAGGATGGGATCTTCCAGCACGATAATGCGCCTTGCCACACGGCTAGAAGTGTCCACACGTGGCTGGCAAAGCACGATCAGGACTTCAAAGTTCTTCCCTGGCCCCCAAACAGCTCCGATCTTAGTCCAACAGAACATCTTTAGGACCACCTCTATCGTGGTGTTCGCCGTCTGTCTCCTTAATCACGCACCCTTCAAAAGTTGCTGGACGCACTGCAGACAGCATGGCTCCAGATACTTGAGGGACCTATCAGCACCTGACTGAGTCATTACCAGCTCGTCTAGCTGCTATCCGTGCTGTGAAGGGCGGTTACTCTGGTTACTAGCAGGTGGTCATAGTAATGTGATTCGACCGTCTGTTTGGAAACTAGTTGCCAAAGGTATTCTTGTAATGAATTATAAAATATTGTATCTTAATATCACATTATCTTATGAAACACTGGGGATTTTTTTACGTTGTATCGTTCTAACAACGTGCTTGAACTATGAAACAATTGTTTGTTAAGTGTGTTGGCCACAAAGAATTTGTTTTATATTTGTGCCACACCCTATTCAATTTTAGATACCAGTAATTATTTCTCCCTCGAAAAAAAATTGAGTGCGTGGTTTTCGCATAAATAAACTTCAAAATCACAATTTTACTGTTTTAGAAATGTACAGGCAATTTAAACCTACTTACGTAAAGAGATGAGATAATTCACACAGAAGATGCCAACAGCTTCTGCAAGACGTCTATAGAATTATATAATGAAATGTTTTTCATTTTTAAAAGTTGCTGAATATACAGATATTCTTGCACATTTTTGTTTGTGGCTGACTCTAAATCTTTTTTTTTTTTTTTTTTTTTTACGTTTACTAATCTTACCTTAAAATCATTACAAGACCTTTCAGTCGCCCTAGTTTATTTTTTCTAAATAGTTTAGTTAATTTTATTTGCACATTACAAAAAAATTGACTTCGACCGGTTATTTTGCAACAACCAAGCTATCTAAAAGAATATTGTCTGAAGAAAAAGTAGTTACAGATTAAATCGACAAATTTGTACGAATAAAAAATATAAAATCTTTTCCTTGAGATCAAAGCTCTTAATAATGTGACGTTAGTTTTCCAAATTTAATATTAACGTTTCCTAAAATTTGCTTGTAGTGCTACAAAAACGATTCTCGGCAACTGGTTCCTAAATAATTATTTGTTATAAATTCAGACTTTTTAAACAGTGTACACCCTCCCTTCTTAAGTATCCGACCAAATATTCTCGTGTGGGGAGTAAAATATTTACATACGTCTAGTACATCTGCTGGAGTATCGACATAAAAAAATTTATGTTTTTTTTTTCCTTGGCAGAAAGCGACTGACAGCCAGCGAGTGCCTACAACACAAATGGCTGACCCAGCATCACGACAGCATGAGTTGCGTCAAGCTCAGCACGGATAAACTGAAAACGTTCATCATTCGCAGGAAGTGGCAGGTTTGTTCCATCACAGTGCGTTTTTACACGTGGTTAACAACTCAGTGTGCTTGTTCATGTGTATATGTATGTGTAACGATTGTTCACGGTAAAGAGAGCACTTTTGAGGCCCTAGTTACTTTTCCCTTTCAGCCATGTTTTATCCTTTAACCACCATTTAAAATCAATATTGCCTTGTAAGTAAAAAACATAGTATGTCTATTCTACCGCACTTGGAAGTTAAATACCAAGACTAAAATAAAATCTACTTATTGACTATTATTCCACATGAGAGGGCTTTCAAAATTGCTTACTTTCCCCTGAATAGCATATATATATAATCTATTCACGACTGGAACAGACTTATGAAAATCTACATCTGTTCCAGTCGTGAATGGACTATAAGTATATAGCGCAAGTCATTTGTCTGTCTTTTACTGACTCTGTGAGACTAACATTAATTAGATCGTGAGCCAGTTTACTGCACAAGAAAATGTTCATAAGCGTTTACACAGCCAACTACACAATACACTCTATTTTATTTATACTACATATAAGTATTCATTCAATTTATACTCTTATATGGCCAAGCCTGTCAAAATGTGTTTAGTTTCTTTCAACACTTTGGAGCCCTAGCGGCATACGAGGAAAGCGTTCATATTCCTACATAGTGATAGAAAAAATAACTTCATTGCGTATTTTCTCCCGAAAATAATTTCTTGTACAGTGCAACATATATATAGTCGAATAATGTATCTCCAATGACATCAACTTTTCAGCGGAACTAATCGTCTGTATGTGCACTGCTGTACAAATGAACAGTTAGAACATACTGAAGTGTTTATGGATTCACTCTCGATTCGCTACGAGCCAGTTGTGAAAAGAGCAAGGACCGCACGCGAGCTGTGAAATGCACCCTCGGTATGAAATGCTCATGAGTGGAGAGAACAGTTAAATAAGTCCCGTCGCCAGAAGTTCCACAGTAAATTGGAACCTGCGTTTAACTTCGCCTTACAGAGTTCATGCAGTAATATTTGCAGTAGACCACAGGGCAGCCTGAATGTTCGTATTACGTGCTCTTCACGAATGAAGCCTTTTCCACACCTACCAAGGTTTTTAATACGTAAAATGAGCATTTTTGGACGGGAGAAAACCCGAATACCACTGTAATGTATGATCATTGCCAGTTCGCCGTTTAAGACAAGCGGGCTATCATCCGTAACTTATTGACAGGGACAAACATGCTGTTTCTCCAACTAATCTTTCAAAGAAACGTCAGAACTTCTGGGTGACGTTCTCTCTAGTGTTGTGGTTCCAACATCACGATATGCCAGCTCACTTCAGCAGTGGCGTTGAGGGATTATTTGTGTTACACCTTCGGGAATCTACCGTTATGCCGAGGTCTGGCCACCGACGCCACCCGATTTAAAATGCTTCCATTTCTAAATCTGGAGAAATAAAGAACCATGTTTATGAAATCTCCGTTGATTTCGAAGTTAACCTTGCCAGGAGAATCGCTGTGACCCCTGGTAACTGTTCGCGAAATATCAGTAATTTTTGAGGATGCACGGAAATTAAATTTTGTCGTCGTCCTGCGTGTAATGCCGTTGGCGGCTCCAACTTTGAGCATCTTTCATGGGTAAACTTATTCTCAGGCAGATACACTGGTTTTTTAAAGAGCTATACCACATAAGACAAGCCATCAGCGCCGACAAATGACGACGGCGGGCATATATTCATACACGTGAAACTTTTTTTCGATATTCTCTATCGCTAAAAAAAAAACTTGTACAAAGAGTTTTGCAAGAACTGGTACAATTAACTTCTCCATATAGACCATCTAGTTGTTTTTTTATGAAAAAAAATTGTTTTTTTTTTTTTTTTGACCTGTTTGCTGACTGCATGGACTAAAGCATGGTATTTGACGTGGTTGGCGTGTCTTCTAAGCAGTAGTTGGACATTTCTGCATGGTTTTTTTTTAAGTTGGATAGGTTCAATTACAATTGGCGTAGTCACGAGCAACATTCTGAATGGCTTCTCTATACTTGGTTAACTAAAGTTTATAGCACTGTAAAATTCCAGGAAGTTTTGCAAATATCCCTCTACATGTTACGCCTTACGTGATGATGTATTTGTACTTAAAAACAGTGCATTATTTGATCACATACTTACCACCGACTTTATTGTTCATGCTTTCTCGGAGAGACCTACTGTGCTGCACAATATTGTTCATGCTTTCTCGGAGAGACCTACTGTGCTGCACAATATTGTTCATACTTTCTCGGAGGACCTACTGTGCTGCACAATATTGTTCATACTTTCTCGGAGAGACCTACTGTGCTGCACAATATTGTTCATACTTTCTCGGAGAGACCTACTGTGCTGCACAATATTGTTCATACTTTCTCGGAGAGACCTACTGTGCTGCACAATATTGTTCATACTTTCTCGGAGAGACCTACTGTGCTGCACAATATTGTTCATACTTTCTCGGAGAGACCTACTGTGCTGCACAATATTTGTTGTTGACTGGCTGCCAGCCACCGGAGCATCTAGTCGATTGTTTCCCAGTCAAATGTATTTTCCTATACAACATGAAATACAAACCGTCACTGTTTATTTGAATAACTATTTCACATATTTTTTTTATTCGTGGAATTTAATTTTGTATGGTGGTAAGTGATTTCGTAAGATTCTGATAAACTATGGCGAAAAAATGAAACTATATTCGTGCGATATTTTTTTGTTCGCCTCATCTCAGCAGCTATTTTTTTTTCTCAGACATCATTTACAAGAGAAACAAATCATCAAAACACAAAATTCCTTGTATTTAATATGTTTTACCGCATCGATTTTTTTTTTTCAAAAATTTTAAATAAAAAGTACTGGGGGATTAATAGGTAATTTTGAAGGTGCGTCTCTAAGTCACAGGGCGTATTTGTAAGGTGAAACCATTCAATTTTTCTGTTTATTATTTATTTTACTTCACTGGTGACAAAGGAAGCGAAAGTTATTTGGGATCAAAATCTGTAAAAACAAGTTTTCGGTAATACTGGTTGGAAGCCAAAAACATCTGCAGATTCAATATTAATACACATCGATTTATCGTTCAACCAAAGTGCGAGGACAGGGTTTAACGAAGACTCCAGAAATTTTTATCAAGTTAAAAGTTCTTTGTTTCGAGACTAAAAAAATACTCCTTTAGTACAACACTAAAACTTATCGATAAATACACATACCACAAATCTGTGTCGACTGTGAATTGACATAATCGAACTCTTGACAGTAGGGACACACTAAACCAGTAACGCTTAGGTCACGTTTATAGAATGAATGTACAATACATTCTTTCGAGTGAAACGTTACTCTAAGTTGCAGTCTGAGAGCCTCAGGCCGTATTAAATGTAGCAAGCTCATAACAGAAATGTGATAATCATTGTTTATGACTCATCGTTGTTTGAAAAGTAACGATAACATTATTTTGTTAGTAATAATAGCAGATTTAGACGCTTGTAGGTGATAATTTTTGAGATTTAGCAATCCCACTTCTGTGCTAAATATTTATTCGTTAAAGTCAAAGTTCATATTTGTTTTCCTTGAGCTAGAAAACTAGAAATGCAGGGAGATAGCATGGGATCGCCGTACGCTTCCAACGTACGTTAATTCATTGTCATCCTCAGTTTATTCTCTCGCCATAGTACGGATTTCTTTCTACTTGGTTTTTGTCCACACCAAAACACACCACCCCGTAAGTGCTAGTGTTAAAGTGCCATTCTTCTCTTGTTTATTACTGGGCTCCGAACTCTAGCTCTTTCAGCAATGAATTACTTTCCATGTGTGTTGCGTTAGTGATTCCTTCTGTCATTTCAATATACCTTGTAAATCTGATAGTCATAAGGGTTTCGTGTCAGTAACGGTACATATTGCTTCCGGCTCTTTCGAATTGCCCTTTCCTATATTCTCTCTGTCGACAAGTAGGCAGCAGATATTACCTTCATTTTCTACCCTCTGACCTGCCCAACTAAGGCTTTGCCAAATCGTCTGACTCAGCTAAGTATTTCCATTCCTTTTCTTGTGTCTCAGTGCCGTGAGGATATCGCTACATCTGAAAAATATATGAAGAAAATATCTATTACCAGTCATCATAAATAGCCTTGCTTTCTCTGAATATAAGTACCCGATTTTTTCTCCGACCTTCACATTTGTTTCAATATTTCTTAAATAAATTCTGCCAAATAATGATTATAAAACTTTTAGTTTTTTTCTCAAAGCTCTTATAGTGTGTTTGCCTGTGTAGAAAGCGTGACTGTATTAAATGAAATACACTAACCAACATTAACCATGATCTTGTGCCTTGTCATTGCCAATTTGTTATTTTTATTTAACATAGTGTTTATAATTTGTAGGTAGTAATAATTTTAAGTGTTCTGCTGATTAACCACAAGCTTTTTCGTCATTTAACCATGGTAGATAATTTCTGTTCTATACTGATCAGTTTTACAGACTGAATTAAAATGGATACAGTATGACTTACCTTGATCGTTTTGCAAGTAAACTGTCTTTTCATGGTTGAAAATTACGTGACCGAGTGACGGGAAGCAGGGGTTAACGTTCGAAGTGGCATTCGGTAGTAAAGAAATTACTAATCCCGCTCCGGCCATTCTTATTTCTGTTTTCCAAGGTTTCCCGAAATAACTCCAGGCAAATGCTGTGATGGTTTGTTACTGCAGGCTGTCGCCGGTTCATTCCCTGCCTTTGTTTCTCTGGGGAACTTGCTCCATCTCTAATAACCTCACGGTCGTCGAGACGTGTTAAGGCGTTCGCCTTCAAGCAGCTTTTCTGCACGTTAGACGCCTTGAAACGTTTGAGCCATAAGGCCGACTCTTGCTCACTAACCATTTGCCTTATCACATTTACTCGCAAGACAACTCGCCTTAACGTGATTTTAAGTGATAACCCTATACTTTTATGGCACGCTAATATCTGTAATTTTTATATAGAAAATTTACCATCTAAAACTGATTCGGAAAACACGTCTTTTCGCAATTTTAAACCCTCGAAAAATTAATCCTTGGACACGAAAATTTTCTTATAGACTTTTTGTGTTTAGATGCAATTAAAAAATATCCTAACTTTTTGAATCAAGGGCCCTGCATTAAACCTTACCACAAGCTTTCCATACATAACATGCGCTTAGTGGCTAAGGCGCACTTAATGCGCATATCTTTGTAGTCCTTATCGCTCCGGCGCTTCCAGGCCTCAAACACGAGAAATATCTCCAAGCAGGTGGGAGCCTTGCGGCCTACCCACCCTACCGTGGTTAACCAGCAGAACACCGTGTTGCTGTGTGTAGTTGTTTGCTGTGACTCACTGCATGTGCTGACGTGTTCTGTGTGTGTGTGTGGCTAACCCCGGTCCAACAGAAAACTGGAAACGCCATACGCGCTCTGGGACGCCTGGCGACGCTGTCGGCGGCGACGCGGCGCAACTCCGTGGCCAACTCGGCGCCGGGCAGCCCCAGGCCCAGTTTATCTGGCGGAGCGATGTCGCGGATGTCGAGCCTGGGCGAGGAGGAGCTCGACGACTCGGCCTTCGCTAACAACGCTAACCACGCGGGTAACGGCTGCGACGTCGCCAGGTCCGTGCGCATGCGCGTCTGCAGCGAACGTAGCGACAGCGGAATCAGCGACTGCTCCAGCATCGCCACGCCGCAGAGCCACCTCCCGTGCTGCCAGTGCCACGCCAGGCACCACCTGAGACACGACTTGTCAATAAGCGAGGAGCTGGAGACCGTCGTGGAGAAAATCGCCGACGTCTGTCCGGACGGCTCGGCCCGCTCGTCTCCAGGCTCCTGCGCTCGCAAAGAAACTGTTTCGCGTGATAGGATCTGCAAGGACGTCCCGACGGACCGACTTGCACATCCTACCACGAACGGAACCGCCTCCACTAACCAGAGCTCTCGTTCTTTCTCTCCCGCAGTTGAGTGTTGCGCGAAGACAGAAGGCTTGAGGCGACGGTCGCCCGACCCCGACACGCCTGCACCCACGAACCGCCGATCCGAAACGAGCCTCGACGACGGGCAGCAGGACCTTACGTGCGAGCAGAACAAGACTACTCTTAGCAATAGCTGTCGCAGAAATGTGCCAAAAAACTTGCCCCTGGTGGCGAACAAAGTGTTGGAAACCAAACACGTGTTGTTTTCCTCCGCGCAAGATAAGTCTCCTACTAGAAAGTCGCCAGTTTCAACATCCAACGAACACAGTGCCAACTATCAGAAAGCTATGGCTTTTTGGAAGCGGTGATTGAAATTTAAAAAAATATATATATGTTTCAATCCAATTAAAGAAAAGTGGGGAAAGTTAATAAGTACAATACCAAAAACACTTTTAATACGAAATAATTTTTATATGTGAATAAAATATGTTATTTATTTTAATTAATAACCTGTATGTTACCTCATTTTATTTTAGTTACGAATCATGCAAATTATTGTAGCCACCTGTTGTAAATGTCATGCAAAATGTTGCGATATCTTTGATAGTAAATTTAGGGACCATTGTTGTATTCTAGTTGTTTATAATTTATGTGAAACAAACCTTGGTTGTTGAAACTCGAAACACACGTCTCAGAAAGGAGCACGTTGGCACATTTCAAGACTGCAGATATTTTTTTTCTATATGTATCCAAATGTAATCTTTATTAATATTTACTTAATAAATTTGACATTGTGGTTCTGTGGAAGGTATACGCAATGTTTCGAAAAGTTCAAAAACAAATTTTGCTTTCAAAGAGAGTTTTTAATTTTTGTGAAATGTTATATGTGCAACCTTTACAGATGACGTAAACAATGCACTGTTGTAATATGATTTGTCACATAATTTTGTTGAAGAATGAACTTTTTTATTGAAATGATTTGAATCTACTTGTTTCTTAAAACCATATAGTTCTAATAAAAGTTTATTATTGAATTGATTTAGTATTTAATGACATATTGAAAAAAAAGATAGGCTAAACAGTACATTATGTATGCAGCACGTGAGTTTTGCTTGCCAATGTTTACCAATTCATTTTAGCTGCAGTGTTTTCAAAATATATCATCTGAAAGGGTTGCTAAGACTGTGTCTAGTAGTTCCCTAGTCTAATAATATACTTACATATCTGTATGGGCAGCATTATAGTCAAGTGTGTTATTTCTTGTTATGAACTAAAACGTTCAACTGTATTAAATTACAACTGTTCTTGTCCTAGAATATTTAGATATTGAAATTATTTGTTATTAGAAAAGTATATTGTAATACAGAAAATATAAATATATGAATTGTATTTATTTTATTCTATGAATTATAACTTCCTGCAGGTCTGTGTTTTCCTAATAACGAAAATGTCAAAAAGAACATAAAACAACAATCTGTAGTCTATTCATTTATTTAGTAAGATCCATGTAATTCAAAGTCGACTGCAGTCCATTAATTCTCTGTAACAAATAAACACCTTAAAAAAAAACATTATTGCTAATACAATTTCTGAAAAATTTCATGTAAAACATTTATGATAAGAAACTAAAAAACTGTAACATATAACTGGATTTGAATCCATCTTGCCAAAGTTTTAGTTAAAATGCAACCACAATACATATGATAGATTCAGCTTACCACATCAACCGTTATGCTACCAGTATGAAGTTTTTACAATTTGATGACAGGAAAATCCAGCATAAAATATTAAAATCGCCCTTCCTACAATAACGTGAGATGAAGTTTTCGCAAATAGCAAATGAGATGAAACAAAACAATTTACTGAGATGTAACTGAACACTACTGAATGTCCTACATATTTCCTTACTTCCTGTCCAACCCGATTCCTGCACGTATAAAATGAATATTTCCCTATGCTTAAATTACTTGTATACATATACAGCAATGAAAGTTGTTATGTACACGTCACTTTCACGTTATTTCCTGTTATAATGGGTATTATTATAAAAAAAACTCTTTAGTAATTATTGATCCAAATACCCAGTTAATACATAACTACTTCTCCAAACTTGTTTAAAATGTTTTTGCAAATGCAGTATTCCAGTTATTACTATCGTAAAATTAAAAATTAAAAATAAGAAAATGTTTCTGCGGCCGTGTTCCGATTGGCAGTTTTAGATTACTGAATGTTCACGTGATCCAATTTAGCTAATCCCAAACTGCAGTCATATTTATTTTGAACCTGATGATGGCAAAGAAAACTGTATATGTGGCTTCATACTATTAATATAAATTCAGTATATTTTCAATAAATTCACATAATTTAATACATTATTACATGACGCCAGAGGGGCGTATCTGAGTTCGTGAGGGATGGAGGTCTTTGTAGAAATAAAAGAACTAAATTTCTTTTTTCTAAAGAATTATTTATACCGATATAAATATTCACACAGCTATTATTTACAGCATTAAACCATCTCTTTCCATTATTACTCTTGTTATCCTCAGTGTGCGCAGTATCTAATGCATATCTCGATTTTAATTAAAATCCATATCACTGTCTCTATATTATTTACAGTCACTTGATTCACTCGTTATTGAGACGTATTTCATCCGGCTATCGCCATCATTCCAAATGTCCGTCGCTCACACACCCAGTTCAATAGTCCCGCCCGTCAGTCACACCCTTCACTGCACCGATGCTCGCAGTCCGCAGACTTCGCTCTCGCTAGTCACTGCCGTCGTCACTCGGCTCGTCGCTTCGCTGTTTTCGCACACCTGGCGCTCGAGGTTGTACAACCCTCCAAACTCCAAGACTGTCGGCTCGGAGGCCTGTCGCGGCTTAATGTCCGCCGCACCCTGAGTTCAGCTGAAAGGGCAGGACGATGATCAGAACATTCTTGAAACCATAACCCCACAAATTCATTCCGTTCGAGGACGGGAGCGCATCAGTCTCGATAGACTTATCTGGCACGCACGGCGGCAAACTTTTGTAAATCTCCGCGCTCTCCTCGGGTTACCGCTCACCCTTCACATACTGATTCGCTCGCTCGAGTGGGACAGGGTAAATAGAGGCGCAGAGCAATAAGAATGTATCAATATGTACTCAAGTAAATAAATGTTTACATTTATTTATTCCATCATCGTGTTGTGGTATGAAAATATAACCAATACATACTGCATAGGTACATGTGTTTTATTTCATATACCGGGTGAGTCGCCCGAGCCTATTTTTCAGTATCTATGCAACCCGCACACAAAACTAGCCATTTAACAAAACATCGACCGTAGCAGAACACCACGTGTGTGGTGATTCGTTGTCATTACAGTAAGCGGTGAATGGATGGTGTTATGTCATCAATGCGTTGAGAAGCAGCCACGTTTCAAAGAATGCACATCCGTTTATTGCGTTGAAACAGATTACTGCGATGTTTATCGAATATGTTGGTACGTGACAATTGCGTCCTTGGTAACACAGATCTGCCTCGCTTCGAGCCATTGTGTTTCCTCATGTGACATAATCACCGCTTACTGTATTGACGAAAATAAATAAACTAGCACGTGCTGTTTTATTTTGATTCTCTATGTTCGAGCCGCTGATTTGTTCAAGCGGACAACGGCGTCGAATCTTCAGCTAACAGACGAGGCGCTGTAACAGCACGGGACTCGGCTACACAAGAGACGATTATTTTACAGCAGAGATGTATTGTTAGATGGGCAGTATTGTGTGGGTTCCATAGATACAGAAAAATAAGCGCGGACGACTTACCCGTTAAATGTATATTTAACGGGTAATAATAGATTTTGTGTTAATAATAGATTTCATGGAACTGCCAGTGTATGCTCTGAAAATTTCAGCTGTACTCGGCAGATTAACACCATCGGTAAACAAATGACTTATCAACAGAATTATAATTGAACCATACTAAATTACTCATTACTGATAATTACTCACCTGTCAATTGGAACATGGCTTGAGATTAATTAGAAGTGTTCAATGAAACTTGGAGCAACTGTACAAATCGCAAATATTTTGGTAAGGATTTCAAATGGAAATCTTACAGGTTCTAAATTATATTGTGTTTTCATGTTCATTGGGTGATGTGTCTGCTAGAGATGGTGAGTACTGTTTTTATACTTGTTATCAGTATGAACATGCAGTAAGTGTTCATTGGTTTTGGAAATGTTTGTTAATGGTTCTAGTACCATGCGAAGAAAGAAGAAAATATATAACCGTATAATCATACCTGTTGCACGATGCTCGTGCCGTACAATATAGTTTCATATAATATATGGCTATTCACTGCAAACTGAGCGCAAGATCGAGAATCGTTTACTGACAGCAAGCTAGTTATTAAGTTTTCAATGCATCCTTCAAATTCTATTTAAAATGAAATACTATTATTATATATGACATCAGTTTAAAAAAATGTTCAATTCCAAAGATTATATGGGAGCAGTGACTCGGCTATCAGGCGGGCATGAACTACGCAGAGATAGAGAGTGATCAACAGAGTCCACTCACGTCTACAGTTTAAGAGTGGGATGGACCCCCGCATTTTTTTGTGAAATAGTAGTTTGTCCTGAATACGCTTATCTCGGTGAATAAATGTTCTGCAAATACGACTTTTTGTCAGAAAAGATTAAAAAAAAACAATTATCTATGACACTATCTTTTTTACTTTGGTTATATTAAGTGTATTCCTGGAAAAAAATCTCGTAAAAATGGTCAAATATCGCATTTTTAAAGCTTGCCTATGCAGTTTCCTTAAGCGGCTTGAGAAAAGTACAAATATACGGGCGTAGTTTAATCTGTGGCATTTCATCGCTTGTAATAAAACCCCACTGTTACAGATATAATTTACCCAGTACAGCGTTACGACGGAAACACTGCACGACGTGCGCGTAGGAGCGATAATACATTAGGCGCGCGTGCTAGTGTCGCCCGTATCGCTCCCTCGCTTCTTGAACTTGGCCGCGGGCGTCCATCCCACTCTTAACCGTTAATGGCACTGTCATTACCAAGATAACATGAGATACGTGGAGGAGGGGAGGGGGTGGGGTGGCAAAGCTGGTAATGCCCAGCGCGTATCCAATATTTTAATACGATTAATTTAATCCGTCAAACAACCCCCAGCCATCATTTTATTCTATCTAAACTGCTGTCTGCAGAAGAGAGAAGTCGTAAAAATTTGCCATTGGAAGACAGAATAAAAACCTACAGAATAATTTGGCTTTCTTTTTTTAACATTTTATGTCCCCTGGGCAGCAGTTTCATAGCGAGTGAGCGCCAGCGAGCATAGTGTACTGACATAAGCAAACTGTTAAGATATAATGCAACTTAAAAATTATATTTAAATTTAATTTTGTATAAGCCAAAAATTTGAAAATTTTCAGTTTAAAATATGATCATCTTAAATAATTTCTAAATGCTATATAAAGAATGGGATGGAATTTGACTGACAAACTCTGTGAGGCAGTTCTTTATGAAAAATCAGATGGGAAAAATACAGGACACTTTCTACCTAAACAGAATATATTATTAAGGACGTGACCTTAAAAATCGAAGCATTAAACAGTATTTTTGCAAAAAATCGGAAACGAATTGACATAAAATTACAATTCTCTTCACATTGTTTTATGCTATCAGGATCTTCAACCTAAAAGCAAATTCTCATTAATACACCCCCGCCCCCTCACTTTCCTACTACGTAATATAAATATATATAAGAGGGGTTTTGGAACCTCATATTACGTTTAACTCTCTTACCATCAGGAATGATAATTGTTTGATGTTGGTTTATATCCACCGTTTCCATGTAAAACATACACAAAAATTCGGCTGCAAAAAATTCCGTTTCTGCACGTAGGCAATACCACTTATAGTTTATTCACGGTTTCTTCGCACTTTTTAAATCAAACTTTCGAAAAACCACCCCATGTATTGTCACTGAGCAGGAGCAGCCGGAGGAAACTCAAACTCCGTGGCAGTGACCATACTTAACACCAACTGTCATACCAATCACGTGTACGACGCAAAAGAGTATTTTCAAAGATATTTAGCAGAGCTATTAAACACAAAAAAAAGGTTTTACCAATCCCGTGATGCCCCTTACAGTAATTTCCCCCCAAAATTGTGAGAAATGTTCAACAACAATATTCAAGTTGTTTTTTTCGTTTATAGTGGGCTAGTTTGTTTCTTATTATTTTGTAAATAATGCCCAAAAATAGCATACAAAAATACAGCTACAAAATATGTCTGAAAATAGGCTTAAAACGCTACAATTACAAAATAGCTAAAAGGGTACGTTTTTTATAAAAGGGTATTACAAGCAAACATGTAAATATTGAATTACATATAAAATTAGCTAACACAAATACCTTGACAAATAATGTTGCATAAATCGAATACTTAACTTGTATAATATTAATGTCCCAAGATTTTATATTGTGTTTGCCCTATCTTTTAAAATTATATGTCCATAAAAATCTCGTTAAAAACATGGCAGGATTTGCCGTCTGCCTGTTTGTTCACATCTCTGTGCGTGTATCGTGTAGGTTGTCTGGTGTTGTCCTCCTGTCTGGCTCGGGCAGAAACACCCCTCATTTATAGTCCGTGCAGTTCGCTGTCGGTTGTGGAGGAACATTACAGAACATGGTAGAATATTTCGCCGGGAATACAGGTTCAGTTATCTCAAATTCTTGATGGCGTGTAATGGAGCGTCGGACCGTTGCTAAGCGCTGGCCAACTACGTTGGAAGGATAGGCGGCTTCGGCGAGGTGGAGGCCCCTCGCCACACAGTGCTGGATGAGCTTTCTTGCCGGGCCAGCAATATGGCAAGTCTCCGAAACCCCTGTTGCTGATTGTTCAAGGTAGCGGATGGCAAGTTAGGTGTATTAACGTTGATCTCGAACGATGTTATTTCCAGCACTGTTACAGTATGAAGCGTTTGATTGTTTCCTAAATATGCCATGTATCACAAGCGTTTTATGCTCATGGTAACTTTAAAGTGCCTTAATTTTGGTTAAATCGAAATTTCACTTATATTTTACCCAAAATTAAAATAATTCGTTTATTATTAATGTGAATAAAACCAGCGAGAAATTAGGCGTGTTCGTAATGCCTATTAAGAAATAGTTCTAATGCAAAATATTCAAAATATTTTTAATTACTAAACCTGCCTGTTTGTTTCTGGCAACTGTCAGTATGTAATTACCTTAATATTCTGTTTAGGCAGAAGGTGTCCTGTACACAAATGAGTTACCTGGCGAAGTTTGTTAATTTAATTAAGCCCCAGTCTATATACTGCATTTAAAATTTAATGTAGTGATAATTTAAAATAAAAAATCTTCAAATTGAGGGCGTATATATTTTCATTTTAAATTCAGTTTTAAAGTTTAATAAGATCTTAATTATTTGATGTGTGGGTTTATTATTCTCGCTATCTCTTGCAAAGTAACTGCTGCCCAGAAAGAAAGCCAAATTGTTTTATAGATTATCATTTCGTTTTCCCAATGGCTACTATTGACTGGATTCTCTCTTCTCTTGGAGTTTATTTGGTGGTTTAAAAAAATATCGTATTAAAACTAAAGGAAAAGCGTCGGGCGTTACCGACCGGCTACCCTGAGATATCGAAATAGCTCCTCGTATTTCATATTCTCCTGATAAGGAGAGTGCAAATAACGGTTATCGGAGTTGGACGATGTTGGTCGCTCGCTTGCACCTATGCCTCCTAGTGTAATTTATTTACATACGCGCCTGCCTGGTAGCAGCGGAGTCATTTAGGAGGATTCTAATTACCTCTCGGAGCTTGTTTGCAGCAAATTAACTACCAGGCGACCATGAACTATACAGAGGTAGCCACTTACAGCGCATTTGGAATAACATGTACTACGATAACATATATTGGTATAGGCTATTCACGGTAAAGTGAGCACTTTTGAAAGTTCTCTCATTTGGAATAATAGTCAACAAATGTATTTTATTTTAGCCTGGTACATTAACTTCGAGTGCTGGAGAATATACACTACGTTTATTACTTACATGTCAATATTGATTTTAAAAAGTTGTTCAAGGGTTAAATATGGCTTAAAGGAAAAAGTAACTAGGTTTTCAAAAGTGCTCACTTTACCGTGAACTACTTATAACAGACATCTTTTAAAATAGCAACATATATGAGATGTTCTTGAGAAAAATTTGTTTCGTCCATCTCTTATTACTACACAAACACTCATAATTATGTCAATTTTAATTCAATTTTTTCACAGTCAGAACAAGCGCTAGCATATTTCTCTTCTTTTTTTTTTTTTTTTTGGAAATTGGTTATCTGAGAGAAATTTTGAAAAATGCCCCCTCAATGTAGTTGTTAGTTGTCAAATCATTATAGTTTTCAAAATATAACACTCAAATTCATACACAAGAGTGTTATATTTTGAAAACTATAATAATTTGACAACTAATAACTGCATTAAGGGGACACTTTTCGAAAGCTCTATCAGATAATCAAATAAAAAAAAGGGAAATACGACCTTAATACGAGACAGACCCCAAAAGCATAATTTAGCCCCTTGAAGACTGCTATTTGGCACACGTCCGCGCGCGTCTGGCTGCCTGCATTGTGGGGAGAATACAGAGGTGTCACAGCCCCTTAATCTGCGGGCAATCATGCTACTGGTGTGTTGTTGAGGCAACGGACGAGGTATTTCTGGAAGCGGAATAAGGTAGGTTAAATTGCACTGGTGTAGTTTCCATGTAGTACAGCATGCGCATGGTAAAACATGCAAACATTCTCTGTTATTCACAGACCCGTGCAATTGGTTTTACAAATGATGAAATAGTTGACATAATTTTCATTCATGGAGAATGTCGTCGAAATGCTACAGGAGTACAACAGTCCGACATCATCCGGCCCGTCCAACCATCACTAACATTGTCGTGAAACCTCGCGAGACTAGCATCCTTTCTCCACCGCAGCGGATTCAAAGCAAGAGCGTCACAAACGAAGCAGCAGAAGTTGCAGTAAATCCTCATGCCAGTCCTCTTACCAAGGCGAACCTGGTTCGACCCCCGACTGGGTCACTCCCGGATTTTCGCAAGCAGGCATCGTGCCGGACGATGCCGTTGGTCGGCGGGTTTTCTCGGGGATCTCCAGGTTCCGCCGTCCTTACATTTCGGCGCTACTTCATTCTTACCTCATTTCACCCTCATCGGCTCTCAAGACCTCGTTGTTAAGAGCCGCCCGAATCTCTCAACTCAACTCTCCCATCATACCACCAATTACATAATGCTTAATTATATGTACATTCTACTGAAATATGAATATCAACAAACTTATTAAACTCGTGTATTTTTGACCAAGAAAACCTTATTTTTTACTTCTATATTCTGGGGGAACTAACCTTCTTCTACACATCTCCTTTAAAATGTACCAACTAAACATTGCTAAGGAACTTTTGTTTTATCATACAACTAAAAATATTGTTTCTTCTTTTCATTTATTTTTTTGAATAGAGAAAATTGTACATTCAACCCATAGTGGTTATGGCAGTTTCTCTTTAAACCACATAAAAATACTTCGGTGCCAGGAAACTCTTGGCGTTTATACATCTTAAAATTGGCCTCCCCTCATTATATATAACTTAGCTACGACAATTCAACGAAAAGATTCTCACTTGTACCAATTACGAAAGCTATTTACGAAATATATTATGCAGGCAAAATAATTAATATTACGCTACGATATAAATAAAATATTTTCATTAAATTATAAATTTAGATTACCATAGCTAAAATAAATGTACAAATTTGCCTGTAATGGCGTACTTATCTTCAGGTAAGTCTCTACCCTAACTGCCACTGTTCAGTTTATGTATCAGAATACGCCCACTTCTTACTCCGTCCCTAGGGATGTGGAACAATCCACCACACAAAATGGCGATACAGATTTTGAAATATTTATCTTAAAGAGAATGACGAACGTTTTGTGGTGGTTTATTGAGCAGTACGATCAAATTAACAAAAATGGTGCTGTTGTTGCAACTCACCGTTTTCGTGTAGAACGCACACTAATATTAGGCTGCAGCGATACAGTTCCTACAGGCTGTTCACGGTAAAACTGAGCACTTTTGGAAACCCTGCTTATGATCTACTCGTATCCACGCTGTGTTTTATTCCACGTTATGTAAAATTAACACTGATGTGGGCCTCATCACTTTATTCATGCGTCGGTCAATTGAAACTGTGAAATTATTAGCTAAGTTCATATTTTACAAATCTGCTAAATGTTTACACTTAGATGCATTAAAAAAAAAAAAGCGGAAAGCGAGATAAATCATTAAAGTTATCACAAATGGTTACTCAATACTTTTAATTCGACGTTAAGACATAGAGCTACTTTCCCTCCACTGTTACTAACTTTAATGGGAGCATGTCACATAGCGCGCCCGTTAAAATATGTGAAGGTAGGAGCAGTGACTTTTTTCTAAGGTTGGTCGCGAACAGCCTTTAGTACATACGTAGTAGTGCCTACCGGCGTCTATGGCATGATGCTGTGCCCGGTGCACACACAATGGCGTAGTGCATTTTTGATTAACACTTCCTGTCAACACTATATGCCGTAGATTAATAACACGCTTGAAATACTGAAGCTGCACGTTTGTTTCCGGTGGCGGTTGGTGTGTAATTTCCTGCACGAGGCATTGTTGCGCATGATTCTTCACAGCAAAAATGTTGTTGCAATAAAAACGAGACCACCCTTGCAATTTTTACTACGGTGGGACGTATTGATGTGAGTTTCCTCGTACTTTGAAGATCTCGATAACATAGAACAATGTTATAGGCTGTTCACGGTAAAGTGAGCACTTTTTAAGGCCCTCCCAACAGGCATTAACCGCTAATAAATATTTCTTATTGCAACCTTCGGCGTTAACTTTTGAGAGCGGTGAAATGTATACACTGTGTTTATTGGCCACATTAGGATATTTATATTAAATGCAGCAGGAAGATAGGAATTTGGTGAAAGTAGAAATTTAGAAGAGTCCTTAAAAAGTGCCCACTTTACCGTGAACAGCCTAGACAAGAATAGCCATTTAATGACAATTTTTTCCCGATATTTAAAGTCTCGATTTTCAATGGCTTATATCTCCTGTAAAATTCGGTTCAGCTAGAAAGCGTCCTGTGTAATAATACGATCATCTTTTAAACTGAGAAATTTCAAACTGAGGGCGTATGAAATTTTATTTTAAATATAATTTTAAACTTCCATTATATCTTAATAACTTCTTTTTGTGAGTATGTGATCCTCGCGGGCCCTTTCTAGCTATGAAACTGCTGCCCAGAAATAATTAAATGTTTAAAAGAAAGAAAGTCAAATGATTTTTCAATGTTTCGTACTGTCTTCGCAATGGCAAATATTGACTCAATTATTATCTTCTGCAGCAGGTAAGAAGGGTAGGGGGAGGGGGAGGAATTGGTGTTTGTTTCATGGTTTAAAATAATCGTAATAAATTACTGAATGAGCTTCGGAGGTTACCAACTACCCTCGAAAAACTCCTCGTGTCTCATATTCTCCTGGCAAGGACAGTGCACGCCTGATCTGAGTTTCCGCCAGTAAATTTAAATAGACATGGCTGTTCCTAAATGAGACCCATTTTGTCTGCAGGTTGGTTGATCACGGAAAAAGAAGGAAATCCATATGTACGAGGGTACGTACGAATTATGTCTGAAGTGAATCAATCCTTGGAGCGATACACATACATATTTTAAATTGAACCTGAAAACTATAACAAAATACTGGATAAAAATATTCAAGACGGAACTCTTGAGTGGCTGGATAAAAAGTGTAATGGAATAAAGATATGCAAACACCAAAATGATAGGCTAAAAGATAATTAGGTAACAGGCTCAGCTACCAGGCGGGCATGAACTACGCAGAGGTAGCGTTTTTAAGTTTTACAAAAAAGTTTATACTGCCTGTCTATATTGAAAATATACGCTCGTAGGGATATTCTCCTAAAAAAAATCCGTCAAGACATTTTGTTTTAAACGCATATCTTGAAATTAACACATTGAGGCGAAATGTCATTAACCTGGAATTTCCTATTAAATTTTCGCAGCTGACAGCGCCACTAGGCAGTGTCCTTAATGAGTTGTACATTGTTATGAAATAGAAATATCAACAAGCTTATTGTACAAGCGTATTTGGGGACCAAAATTATATATTTAAAACAAATGCAAGCATTTTTTTTCTTTGTATTTTAAGGAAAATACTTTTCTTTTCACATCTCCTTTAAAATAACCACAATAAACATAAATCAAGAACTTTGTTTTGTTTTTGTATACGATTACAGATGTTGCATTTACGTTAATAATTTTTTTCTGTAAGCAAATATTGTACATACAACCCATAGTTGTCATAAAAGTTTCTCATCAAACCCCATAGCAAATTCCGGAGCTGGCAAACTCTTAGAGTCTAGAGATCTTAAAATTGCCTTCGCTTTTTATATGTAACGTAGGTGTGACAATTCAACGAAAGGATTATCGCTTGTAAATATTACAATAGTTAATTATAACACATCCAATTTTCATTATGCAGGAAAAAATAACATTACACTAAGATACATTTAGAAGATTTTATAAATTATAATTATAATGTAGACTGTCATAACCAAAATAAATATTACAAATCCACCTGAAGTGGCATCCTTATCTTTCGGGAACTAATACGAAGTTACACACACGGTCACTGCTAGGTTTACATATCTGAATACGTCCACTTCTTCCTCTATCCCTATCGTTCTGGGATATCCCAGCACCGAACATGGCAATACTGATGTCTACACAATCGTTTTCAAAGTTTTGCTGCCAAGGGAATTGCGAACGGTGTATCCTGGTTCACTGAGCAGTGCGATCTAATCAACAAAAATTACCTGGAACCAGCCGTTTTCGTGCAAAACGTACATAAAGCTTCGGCTGCAGCGATACAGTTTCTGGCGTATACGCAGTACTATAAGTTATTCACGGTAAAGTGAGCACTTTTGAAAGCCCTGCTTAAGATCTACTCGTAAGCACATTGTGTATCCTTCCGACATACATAAAATCAGCATTGGCGTGGACCTGTGTCAGTAAAGGGAAATCGTAAAATTATTGTAAAAGTAAATATTTTACAAATCTTTTAATGCATGCACCTACGTGAATTTAAAAAAAAAATTAAGAAAGAAAAATAAATCTTTGTACTATTAGCAAATGTTTACCGAACACTTGAGATACGGAACTACTTTCGCTCCGTCGTTACCAACTTTACTGAGCACGTGCCACGTGAAAAATACACGCAGGTAGGGACAGTGACATTTTTTCAAAGCGGTTTATTTCAAAAGTGTTCACTTTATCGTGAACCTGCATGCGTCTATGGCATACAGCTGTCCACTGCACGGACGATGGTGGAGTTCATAGTACTGATACTGAAGCAGCCTGTTCGTTTCCAGCGACAGTCGGTGTGTGACTTCCTGCAGGAAGTGTCGGTAGCGTCTATGGCATACAGCTGTCCACTGCACGGACGATGGTGGAGTTCATAGTACTGATACTGAAGCAGCCTGTTCGTTTCCAGCGACAGTCGGTGTGTGACTTCCTGCAGGAAGTGTCGGTAGCGTCTATGCGATGGAACTGAATCACAGCCGCAGAAAGATCTGTGTGCGTGTTACACGAAAACTGTGTTGGGAAGTTGCAACTGTCGTATTGCTCGATAAACCGTTCATATCTCTTAACAGTAAAAGAAATTTTCTGCAATAATAAGAGGATTATTTACATATTTTCGGTAGGTATTAACGAAAGTTTGCTCTTAATTCGAAGATCCCGATAACATGGAACAGTGTTAGGAGTACTGTAATTTATTGTCAATCCGTTCCCGATAATTTGCGAAAATACTGTTTAATTTCTCGATTTTCAAGGGCTTGTATCTTCTGTAATATTCTGTTTGGTTTGAATGTGCCCCGTATATTTTCCATTTGATTTTGCATTTAAAAAAATCACCTCACGAAATTTGTCGGTTGAATTCCACCTCATTATTTATGTAGCATTTAGAAATTATTTAAGATGGTAATCTTTTAAAATTAAAATTTTCCAACTGAGAGCGTATACAGTTTCTTTTTAAAACTAATTTTCCAGTAGCGTTAGATCTTAATAGCTTGCTTTTGTCAGTATGCGATACTCGCTGGCGCTGTCTCGAAATCATACTGTTGGCCAACTGACACTAAATGTAAAAATAAAAATAAAATAAAGCCAAATTATTTTTCAGTTTTTCATTTTGTCTTCCCAATGTCTAATATCGACTGAATTAGCTCTTCTGCTGGAGTTTGTTTCGGGGTTTAAAAGAATAGTATTAAAAATAACGGATAAGCTTCGGGCGTTATCGGCTACCCCGCAAATTACTAAAGAGATTCCCGTATCTCATATTCTCCTGGTAAAGACAGTTCCAATAACGGTTCTTGAAGTTGGACCGACGGTGTTGGCCGTTCGTTCGCTACCTCTGCCCTAGTTCATGCTCGCCTGGTAGCTGAACCGCTACCACCAACAAACAGCAGCGGGGAAAAATGTCACTTTACTGGTGGCAGCAACTCAACAACCAGGCGCGCATGAACTACATAGACGTAGCCAACTACATCGTATTTTATACAACAGGTACTGGTAACAGGTATATTTCAATTTTACGAACAATAACAGATAAGAGATGTTCCTGAGAAATACTTGTTTCGCCCATCACGCAATTATAATAAGTTTGTTTTTTTTAATAAATATCATCACCGCCAGAACGAGCGCCGAATAGGAGCTATATAATTCAAGCTTAATCGAGGCCCCTGGGAGGCTGCAACCTGGCATACGCCTTAGAGTCGCTGGCTGCCGACTCTGTCCGGAGTTACTACCTTGCGGCACATAATACTTGAGGCTCCTTAGTATGTTTCTTACATACCAGCATGCTGTAATTCCGGCGGCCGGCAAACTCTTAGCGTTTAGAAATCTTATAATTATCGACTCTTATTTTATGTAACGTAGCCATGGCAATAAATCTTGGATTCCGCCATCTTGGATGCCCTTGACCTTGACAGTTCTGAGTACGCCATTTTGTTTATGCTGACCGCTATCTTGTCCAACATCTTGTTTTCACCATCTGCCATCTTGTTTCTACTGTCTACCATATTTTTTTCACTTGTAATTTGTTTGCATCGGTTGTTGCTAAAGGGTGCACCAGTCGTTCGACTACCATATTTGTTTGTGGAGGATAGCAGCTAGAGTGCACTAGTGTTTGTTTCTGAAGTTAGCCACTAGGGGCGCATGCATGTGAGTGATCGAACGCCATATTGGTCCTGGCATTGGCTGCTAGAAGTGCTGCTATTTTTTTTTTCTTCAGAACATAAAATTCACATGGAGGCGAGGGGTTTCGATCTGGTCCCCCTTGACGTGGAAAATTGGACCTACGCGGTATTTGCAGTATCTTGTCGGGTTGTGCCATGCACACTGGTTTGCTACCGGCTGTAGGTGAGCGCATTGGCTGTCTGTAAGGAAGTCGCTTCTGATAAAATTGCCGGTGGCGGCAGAGTCTAGTAATTTTTTTTTTTTTTTTCGTAATCTAACCTATTGATAAGTATTAAGTGCAACGTCCGAGGTAGAGCCGGGTGCTAAAGGTGTCTTAGGGCTAAGATCCATACGCCTACAGGAGAGGGAATTGCATATAAGGGGGCGTGCATCGTGACAGGGAGGGATTTGGCAGCCATGGCCATCACTTTGTGCCATGATTGCGTCCCTAGAGTGTACATATAACTGAGGCTATATCTAATAGACAATAGGGGGCGGAATAAGCGCGGTAAAAACCCCTCCCGACAGGAAAGAAGTTCATAACTCATTCATGAATTATTTTAAACGCCATGGGAAACAGCTGGTGTGGATGCGATGCTCTTCAATAATGTGAAGTTGAAAATCTACAAGAGAGGGGCGGGACCTGTAGGCGCAGATGCACTTGAGGTTGAACTGTTGTCAATATTTCCGTGCAGGCGAATCAGCACAGTAAGATTGACAGCAGCAATTGAATGCAGAGCCCTTATTTCTCGTCGAATGCGTTGGAAAACTGAGTAGCTCAGTCATGGCACCTACACCATCTTCCCTCTTCCATGCTGACATCAAGGTCTCCACGCCGTGGGTGAAGACGGGGAGTAGTCACCCGGGAAGCTACCTTTTCTCCATCCTCCAAAATAGTCGGTCTGTCTTGGGTGAGCTATTAAAAGAGCTCGGCGCGTCATCCGGGACCTACCAGTGATGGTGGCGAATCTGCTGGACCAGGAGTGAAGGTTCAAATCAGAGATGCTTCCAAGGTCCGATGCATTGCTTTCCATTCCTCACGCATCCGCAGTCGGCAGCCAGAAGAATCCAGCAATGACGTTCGCCACACTTCACCCCTGTGGCTCCTCGAGATACCCTCACCTTGATCGTTGGGCTGCCTCCTAAACGATGTGCTTCGCCATCTCGTACTGAGCTACCCAGGTTCCCGACGTCGCACCAGCCAGTTGGACCTTGGGAATGCCGTGAAAGCACGGGAAAGGGGGAGTCATAGCAAGGGGTAGCACTCGACCTTCGCATGGCCTCGCTCACTCATTCCTCATGCAACCCCAGGACTTGTCTAGCACTGCCTGCACTTTAAAGTTTCGCTCGCATTCCCTGGCTCTCTCCACGAGCTTGTCAATTGTTTTTGTGCGTGAGATTTGTAGTAGATTACGGAGATTGGGTAAGAGCATGTGTGTAATAGCTATCACACAGCTCTTCTCGTTTCCTTCGGGTATTATACACTTATACATCTGTACTTTTTAGCATATAAATATTTCGACTTCATTCTCGATTCCTTGGGTGTGGCTGTGGAACTCAGTGGTCAGGCGGGCAGGCACCTCTTCGCTGGAGAACTCGGTTGCTAACCTGTCCCGAAATTGTGCATATTCAGTGATGAATTCGCCATACCTGGTCCACCATTCTTGAACTTTTCCACTCATCTGCTTGCGTGCTCGGGTGACCCATTGTTTAGGTGACAAGTCTTTCGCTCTAAACTCACATTCGCATTCCTGTGTGAAAGCGACAGGGTCTTCCTGGGGTCGGCTGGTGAACTCTGGTAGTTGTGGCAATCTGGGTTATGGGTGGTAGCACTGTAAGTACCTGGGTTAACCAGTCTGTATTGTTCGGCTCGTTGACACATCACACAATGGTATACAAGTCCACGGCGGGTAAACCTTTCGTCAGGCCACCCTGAGAGCATGCATATAATAGTTCTCATGCAGCTCTCCTTGTTCCCTTCGGGCATTACATGCTTGTAGATCTGTACTTTTCGGCATGTAAATGTTTTGGCTTCAGCCTCACTTCCTTAGGTGCGGATGTGAAACTCAATAGTCAGGTGGGCGACCGCCATTCTGCAACAGTGGAGGGACAAGCCATAGTGAAAGTCTGGTTGCAAATTATACGACTCACTGTATTTATCCCGCGACCTAGACACGCGATCCAGTCGCAGTGGGCAGCTTGCTGTTGGCGGCACAGTTTCCACCGAAACTTTAAGCCTTTTGTGTAGCGGGTGGGGTTCGTCGTTCCACCCTAGGCAGCGGTAGAGGAAACTAGTCCAGTAGTACTGGGGTTATTCCCTGGTCTTTCTTCATTATCTCGGAGTTGTGCTGATCTGATCCTGTCTGATTAACATGGGTTAATTTAGATTGTGGCCCAATGTTGAGTACCACTTAAAAACCAGTAACCCTATCTATTGATGTGTGGCAGTCTAGGGACAGGAGTGCATCGGCATCTCAATAGGTAATAAATTTTAATTTCTGTGTTAGATCAGTCACACAGGCTCAGGGGGCAGACTTTACTGTGGCGGGGTTTGCAAAATCTGGCACTTCACCTTAACAGTGCCTTTACATTTCGGACGGATAGGCTGCTGACTCGGCACGAAGTCTAGCTGAGTTAGGATGGGCTTGCATATGCGGGTTGCTGGTGGAACCACTGACTTACCTCCCACTGATGGGTGTCGGGTACTCGTCGGTGTAGTTCCTGCAGCGGGTCTCCTAACCCGGCTGGCTAGCGGCGACGGCATCTGCTGTACGGCTTAAGTGAGAGGTAGGCTCGGCGATGGCAGGCGGGAGTCCAGCCTGCTAAGACTAGTTAGTTGTGCTGGTCCAACGTCGTCGACTGGCTCGATGCCTAGAACTAAGGGTAGATCTAGGCGCAGATATTCGACAACTAGGTGTGCATCTGCGGGGAGTTTCACAAGGAGACCAAACAAGTTACTGGGGGAAACTGTGAGGTGAGACCTCAATAGTTGATGGGCGGTGTGAGCTCGTTCCTGGGGGGTAAAGTGACTGAAGGCTGGGGTAGACTGTTTAATTAGGGCTTGCTTCCCAGACAGGATAGCAGCCGTCTTCCGGTCGCTCCACATACTACCACTCCTATGGGTGAACAGCATTTGCCAGGACTGAGGTGCTATGGTTCACTTCCGCAATGGAATGGTAGGCAACAATTTTTCTAGCTAGAGTGTATCCTACAAAAGGTAGATCCCTCCTTGCCTGGCCTGGCACTCCTTCCGGCGGGTTTATACACAGTGGATGGATGGAGTGGGTTAGCTGACAAGGGTGATCTAGCCTCTTCGTTATGTGCCTTGCTAGTGGTCGTGGCACTACCATATGTATGCACCAGGTACCTTTAGGTGCCTGGTCCTCAGTATGGGTGACCGCCTAATGGGTTATGTTTTGATGATGTACATCAAGTCCTTTTTAGGGGACAGGCCGCAGTTCTACACTAGGCTCGGCAAATCAATTTCCAATTCAATGGTTCTCTGCCTCTCCTTTGCAGGGTGACACCAGGGATGACTAAGCACAGTTCACACAAGAAAGATCAGACGAAGGTTACACTAGTAACGTGTTTTATTCTCTCCAGAATAGAACATGCTGACCCGTACTTTCCTGCTGTAACCAAGGAACTGATTAACTCTCGGAAGGTAAAGCAAAGACAGGTGAAGGGGCCTGTCGGCTTAAAGAGCCTTGCTTGAAGGTTGTGCAGCGACGAATTAGGTAGCTGTGATAACAAATAAACCCTAACTGAAGCTGGTGGTGTTCTGAAGGGACTTTTTAAAGGGGAGTATGGGGTGTGGGGTTTGACGGCAAGTGTCAAGATTAAGGTGGGGGAGGGGGGAGACTCTTCGGGGCTGCAGCGCGTGCTTGAAGAAGTTCGGTGTTGTGTACTGGTGAGCACTGGGTGTTCTCACGAGGTGGAAGAGAGCAGAGAGCCTTGGCACTACTTGTGCGAAAACGAGCTGCTGGTATCAACTGCCATTCTGTGGCAGTGCAGGGACATCACATTCTTCTGCGCTGAGGGTCTCTCGACTGTCTTCGGCCTTCAGGTAGCTTCGGCAGGGGTGGCTCCTCGAAGCAGGTCTTCCTGTTGTGCGTGTGGTATCGGCTGCACGAGCTCATGCACAACTTCGCTGGCATGGTTTACTGGCATTTCCTTCTCACGGGGTTTTAAGACGGGGACGATTTAATATATTCTTCATTCTAGTGGACTCCGCTCTCCAGGCGTCCACCTTATTTAAGGAGATGAAATGCGGGCTAGGGTAGCTGCTATTCAGGGTTGTATCACTTCTAGGACATGTGCCATGCATCTGATGATAACGTAGTTAAAAAAAAAAAAAAAAAAAAAAAAAAAAAAAAAAAAAAAAATGGTATATATACATGCATAAGTTCACTGAGAATGTAGTCCATAAAAGCCTTCAGGACCCATTGGTGTGAGGGCTTCTTCCACCGCCAATTGATCCCCTAGAGGTGGTGAGCACACCCCTGGCTCACCTGACCGCAAAGGCTGCTGATGTTCCACTGAACCCGCTGCCGGTTGCATAAGGGCTGCGGCATTGCTCCACGTCCACCTCCTCGACATGACTGGTGACACTCCACTAGCCCCACCATCAGCACTATTGCCGTCATGTGTGTCAGCATCCCCATCTGGCCGCCATGGTATGCCACCAGAATGCGGTGGATGCGCTCCTTGATGTGGTCAGTATGACAGAAACGTATCTGGTCCTGGGTGTACATCTGATACGTAACTGCACTTAGCCTGTCTTACAGGACTGTTCCTGTATGAGGATAAATAGTTATCGACCCTATTCTGCAAGGATGTGGTGGTGGTTGTAGATCCTTGACTCTGTCCCGCAACACATTTCAGCAAATCCTTTTTTAACATCTTGGACCACTCTTATACCATCACATTAGATTGGAGGTGGTAAGGAGAAGTTAACACATGTCGGATTCCATTACGCATAGTAAATGTGCGAAAGTCTTCTGAAGAAAATTGTGGCCCATTACCCGAAACAATCAGCTCTGGAAGCCCGTAGGAACTGAATAATGTTCTAAGTTTCGCTATCATCGCCTCTGCCGTAGTTGAATGCATGACAAACACCTCTACCCATTTCGAATGAGCATCCACTACAATGAGTAAGTCTCGATCACTTGTCATTGCAAAGTCCACATGCACCCTCTGCCACCTCAATGAATAAATGCACTCTGGACCTTTTCATAATTGTTGGAATATTGATATACTGCTGAAAAGACCAACAATTTTTGAATTTTATACAAGCACTAAAAGAGAAGTTACAACCTGCACAGAAAAATAAATTACAGAAGATATTCTGAAAATGCTAGGAACAACTATTTCCCATCTGAAGTGAAAAAACTATCAGTGCTCCTGAAAACGTTGCTGAATTTTAGTAACTAAAGGAAATTCATGATAAATATTGTAAAAAAAAAATGAAGGAAACTGATGGAAAATCTTCAGAGTCTACAGTAATTATTATTACAGATATACCAAATTTATGCACGTTATTTTTATTTATAAAAATTACAATTATTAAACATTTGAAATGCACAACCAATTCATCAGACTAATTATATACAAAGAGTAATAATTTTACAAAAACCAGGGCAAGTTAAAAAAAAAAAAAAAGAGATATTAAGATTAAAGCATTTCCTTAATATAAAAACAATCAAAAGGTTAGAACATCCTATTTATTCTCTTGAAAGTGCAGTTAATGCATGATTGGCAACACAAGCGGTCTTCAAATTTTGCAATTGCTACAACATGTGTAGAACACAACTTGTATTGTATACAATTTCAAATTAGTTGCCCCAGCTACACCTGAGACAATATGCTTGTGTTTATGCATAGTAATTACCATAAGATAAAATTGTAAACGAAAAAAAAAAACAACTTGAGCAATTAAACTATGCAATCAGCATGTTTGAAAAAATCTAGTTAACTTAATAAGCAAACACAATATCTTAAAAAAGAGAAGTTAAATAATTTAATTCTTTTCACAGTCCTTGTTTTTACAACACATAAAGTTCAAAACATGAGATTTCACAACATTATGTTAGTCATCATCTGCTTCCAAGTTAATATGATTACCAAATTTAGCATATAATAATGTTTTCATGTCACTCATTATGCTTTCTAGTTCAGCTGCCTGTGCTTCCAGACTTGCTATTTCCGTATGAACCTTCTCTTTGGCTTGTTCTATCATCACCTGTAAGCAAGATAAGAGATACAAAAAACAAGATACAATACATGTAAAGTAATACATTTTTAAAATCTTTCTAAACAACTGATTGTACTTTTATGAAACAAACCAAATTAAAATGTTCTTAATTATGAAGATGAAAATGAAGAGGAACCGTAAAATAGCATAACTCATAGAAACAAAAATTGTTTTAATGTTTAATGTTTCCTCTACACGGGTTTTAATAAAAAGACGCAAATGAATATTCCTGCAATAACATTAACACATATGCATCTCAAACCACAGACACATGACACAGAATTTCACCTGACATAGCCCAAATTTGAACATGCTTCCCAACAAAATATTTTCAGGACCAAAAAGAGAAAAATCATTCAGCAAAATAGGAAAACATGGAGAACCATTATTAGTCTATAAACAACTCTCTCTGTTTCGCTGAGCTGACAACTGTAATGGTTGACGTAGAATCATACGGCTGCAATCACACTTTCTTTCACAGGATTACAAAGAAGAAAATTCAACAACATGGCTCATAGGCTAAGACTGCACCGATGAGGCCGGAGGGCAGCTAGGAGGGTAGAGGTTGGAGAGTGGCGGGTAGTAGCTGGATGCCACCAAACCCGATTACATACTTTAAACAGCTTGTATCCACTCTTCCAGCTTGGTGCAAAAACTACTCACACAAATATGCTGCTTTCAAAAGTGCCTCGGAGAATTCTGCTATGTGAAAATAATCAGATTCAAATTAACCTAGTAAACAGAAAATATTAATCATGGACACATGATTACCTATAACATATCACAAAAAAGAGATTGTGAACTAAATAGGTTTTGGAAAAGTTGCACATCACAGTGACAAGTTTTCAGGTACTTGCAAATTAGTAGTGTTTCAATAAATAAGTAAACCCAGTATGTTGTGTATGTCAAAAAACTACAGGGAAACAACATCTGCTGAGGATGTCACTACATGCACGCATTTGTCATATATTGTTACTGTTATTAATTGTAACAACAATCATAAATTTTAATCAAAGGAAGATAGTACACTAATTTGAATATTGTTACAATGAGACTGCACAAAATTATTATTATTTATATCATCCCAAGGTAAATACTAAATAAATTATATTTGGTGATGAAATGACAAAAAATTCTTTCTCCATATAATGTTAACTTATCCCAGTATACATTAAATTGTCAATCACAAGTTAAAATGTGAAAATGTATGATTTATTGCACAGTTAACAAAATGAATGAACAGATTAACATTTTATTACTAAATGTTTGTACCAGTAGCTCTCTTCGTATTCCTTACATAATGAAGATACTGAAATGCTTTTCACAAAAAATGTTGTCAGTCTTTGTTTTAACTGCATTCTAATTATAAAGAAATACTTAATAGCTATAAATATGGTCCTTGTGAAAACACACATCTGTTATTATGCAAGACTAAAATATAAAAACACCGAGCAAACACACTGTTGCAGACATGGTACAGCTCCATTGGGTAACTCTAATACAATATCTGGAATTCTACAAGAAAATTATTATTTTATTTATTTGTGGCTTGGAGCTGGTATTACCTTGAATGTTCAATAGTGGCGACTTTGGTCATTATGCACTGGGTACCAGGACAGTTGTTTATTTTGAGTCGAAATTTTGTGTTCAGCTTTTTGTACGAGGGCTGTTACAGATGCAGATAAATTGTACTGTTCACCCACCCCACTGTAAAATAATACACTCATTTCTGCAAGCAGAAATGAGCTGACCACTAAGCCGCCGAAATTATGTAATGCAATATTATAGCGCACCAAGGGATTGCACCACGATTGCAACACCAAGAGAAGTGCTGACTCGTGCCGCCTCAGCTGAACTTTATGGCCGGCCGATGAAGCCGCACACCCGGAGTGTGTCGTGCCACCCCACCTCACCTATAACAAAGGGCAAGCCGGACAGTATAAACACCGGTACATGACCTTTATTCACCAGTCTATTCTGTTCCTTCTCCGCACTCCTGGTGCTGAAGGGACCATCAGCAGCAGCTTGCTCCACCAAGTCTTGTGCTGGGGCCCTCTACTGCCATTCAGGTCTTCTAGATCTACCAGATGCTCAACTACGCCTTCGCCAAAGTCTTCAATACCATCCAAAGATCATCCAGAGCCAACCCCCGAAGAAGTCGTCGAACACAAAATAACATTGTCCCATCAGGAACGCCAACGTTTGCCACTACCCTTCTGGTAAATGGTAACACACTTAAGTCCCTTCTGAACACAAAGACCAGATAGTTAAGCAGAGTTGTTTTCATAGCCGCTCAATCTTTTCTAAATTGCGTAGTTCAGGAACAGGTCACCTTCCCCTGCAAACCATAGTTTAAACTTCAATTCAACTCTTGTTTGCTAGGAGATAGTACATACTACCGGGTTTATTCCTCCCAAGAACGAACACGTTATTATCCAACTGCCCAATATTATTCCAACTGCGTTGTTCTGTTTCCTCACTAGACATCAGTTCCATTATGAATAAAGCAGGAGACCATGAAGTGCTTATTTAACCAACCTTAGTGTAAGACTGCGAGCTCCCTTTCAGGGACGCCTGTACGTCTAAAACATTCACAGTAGACAGTCCCCAATTTTGTACACCCCGATGTACCAGAATGGTAGAGCCACCACCATTAGGAATTCAACACCATAGCAGCTAGTTAACCAGTCCAAGTTGTACTTCCTCCACCATGCTTCTGGTGCCGGAGGAAGTATTTGCATAGTTGGGTGTCTAACCCCTTGTGGACCCACACCCGAGGGCTGTAGTTGTCAGCTATGATTTAACCCCCTTTGTGCCGGTCATGCTGGGATTGGGAAGGGTGGGAGTGGGGGGGGGGGGGGGTGTACAGCCTTGGTCTGTCAACCTCAACTTGAGGAAATACACATTGCTAGGGACAAACGTCACCTGCTTAACTCTTTTCAGGGTTGGTAGTAGTCCTCTTCTTCCTCATATACAACTACTCCCATTGGAGCGGTATTCTAAAGAGGGATAAAAAAGGCAACTACCGCCTCTCTGTACAAACAAGTGTTTAACTCAAATCCAGCTACACTTAGCAGCACGATTACACGGGAATAAGTTCAAGTTGCCAGTCACTTAGAGAAGCTTCGCTTCTCAGTCTCTGTAACAGTCTTATTTGAACCACCTGTTAAAACTTCAGGACACTCACCCCATTGTTAAAGCATCTCTCATGGGTGAGAAAGTCCCATTTAGTATAGCAAACCCCTGGATCAGACGCAACCAGCCCGGGAGCACACCTGGGGATACCAGAAGTAACAACCGCAGCCAACCACCACCAGAGCTGCAGTAGAATCAGCAGCCTCCACAGGCTATCCATTGCCCAGGTATAAAGGTCAAAGTAAGTCCAATAAGACAAAAGGTCGTACTAGCCATCTCCGATTTTGTGTTATGCCATAAAGCCCCTTGACCAGTTCTTTATACCGGCAAGGCATTGGTACGTAATTAATCAGGGACAAGTAAAAACAACCTGGTGGTGTATCGGTCCTACACCTAACAAAAACTGCCCGACAGTGACAATCTGCTGTAAATCGAAGGACATGACGCGTCCATGTACAGTTGAATATGAACGACAAGTAAGTTTTAAAGGTGACACAACATGAGGTATGAATGCAGGAATGTCCGGAAAGGATTAAAGACAAACATGGCTGCTTGAAAAAAAAAAACATTTAATTGATATATTCTCGTAAATACCGTATACACTTATTTAAACGGGTACGTATCGTACGTGTATGAGCTGTTTAACACTGTCCCAGCATTTCACTGAGAGGTGGCGCATATCGACAGATCTCACGCAGCCGATGTTATTTCCTGCCTGCCTCATCGCTGACAACGAACCGTGTACAACCTCAGAGAATAGTTTGAAGGTTGTTATACAGCTCATACCCTTTGACGCGTGTCCAGTTAGCTAATGCTGGATCACTGTCACGTGGCTTTCATTGCACTTCAGCCCATTGTGCTTACTGGCGTTTACGGTTGGATATGGTAGCTGGACATGTGGCCTTACGTGAAGGAACAAAGTTCTCAATGTTGCGATTGACAAGTCCTTTGGATTGGTCTGCCCTATGGCTGGTGGCATGACTAGTTACCGTAGATGACTGGTGGGAGGTGCTAGTGGTGGTAGCAGGCTTACTAATGTCGTGAGTGCGAGGACTAGCTGGGTATAGTTGGTTGAGCCTATCGTTCTCTGCCCAGGCTGCAGCGAGGGCCCGAGGTGTAGCAATGCAAAAACTACCATTCCACCTGGTAGCTGCTGAGCTTCAGAAGTTGGCGTTTGAGATGCCAAAGCATTCCTCAGTCCATTTAATTAACCCACACACAACTGGTTGGCAGGCAGGATGCGTGTGAAGAGGTGATGATGAGAAAGTAGCTGGATCCCCTGCTGTAGGCGTAGGTCTTTCTAATGATCTGAGCAAAGCGGCACAATCTCGTTCGGCTCGTTGATTAGCTGTAAGGGAGACGGAACCAGCCAGCTGCTTGGCAGCAAGGAGAACAACTCTTTGCTCCTCCCTCCTTGCACCATGTCTCACCTTAAATGGCATAGAGCGGGTCAGCTGCTGAGAACTATGAATCAAGTACTACGGACACGAGAAGCCCTAGAATAGTGTTGCCCAGTAGTGGTTTAGTAGCACGAGCCCGGTGATTTAGAAGGCCCCCCACCTTAGCAGGCGAACCAGAAGCGTTGAAGCGGCGTGGGCTACCAAGACTATTACTGGGTGTGCGATCCCAACCAAGGCAAGGCCATAGCACCTAAACAGATACCCCCGCCAGCACCCAGGTGTTCCGGTAGGGATATAACTCAGGTGTACTGTCTCTCCTTGGGTGGAAAGTGTTGCTAGTGGTCGGGGCTCCTCTATTCTACTCCTCCAATACCTGTATACTTGGCAGGAATAAAATAGATGGCAGTCTAATATGTGTGTATTGCAACTGGAGCCATCTGAAAGGGAGTCTCCATTTGTAGCTAGTTCGTAGTAATATTTTCCCATACCCGGTCGAAAGTTACTCGACTCGAGGTTCTCCCAGTAGTTGGTTACAAAGTACCCTATGAATGAGACTCAAAGTTAAAGGAAACAAAGTCGAGTTTATTAAGAGCTTAGTAAACAAGGTGATGCATGCTCTCCTACCAAGAGGACTGGTGGCTGGAAGTAAACCTATGGTAGCCAGGTGTGCGTGACCTGGTCCTAGGCTAATGGGGAAATGAAATTAAACTGTCAAAAATTGCTTGCTACAAATCTAACTCTAATTGGGGTGTCTGCAGGAGACAAAGAAGTTAAGTGTGGTATGTTTGGTGGCTACAGAAAGTTTCTGGTAGCTATTGCCGATTGGCGTCGCTGGAGCATCTGGTCGCAGGTGCTGCAGAGCTCTGATGGCGACGTCAATGTAGGCAGCCTCTGGTGGCTGCTGAAGAGTGTTGAGCAGTTGGTGGCAGCCTCTGGGAGGGCTGCTGAAGATCTAACAGTGGTCGGAGGGCCCCAGCACTAGAAGTGGCGGAGCGAGCTCAAAGAATGAAGAAGAGCAACTGGTTGGGTCTGCTGCGCACAAACTTAAAAATAGTTAAGGTAGCGCGTGTTACGGCGGCCACAGGGGAGGGCGTGTGATGTCCCTCTGCTGCGAGGCTGAAGTGGGGGTAGCACCCTCTGGTCATCTCTCAGTCTTCGTGTATTATCGGTGGCACTAGGGCATGCCCCGAGGTGGCTGATGGCTTGTAGGCTCTCAGCGCGGGGGAAAGGGGTGATGCGCCGCTGTCTTGCACAACCCCTCGTATCCATGTGTCCAGCTGCCCTCCAGGATTGTGGCAGGCCGTGACTTCCGTGTATGGGTTGGTACGGGATTTGAATCTCACATGTGTGGAAGTAGTATACTAGATTGCAGTGAGGTGAGTCGTAATTGTTGTACATAGTTGGAATAAGTGGCACGTATCAACTTACTATACATACCTGTTCACAAGTGTGTAGAAAGTTTGTACAAGAATACATCAATTAAACTGTGATTTCAAGCACCCATGTTTGCACCTGTTCCTAGCTGGACATTCCTGCATCCATACCACATGAGGTGTTATCACCTTTACAATGTACTTGTCGTACACTTACAACTGTGCTTAGTTGTAGTACATTTCCTGGACTGGGTCATTTTCGGGACACAAACAACAGTTGCAATGACTTCTGAATCAGCCCTCGCATGTTTTATACAGTCTTTAGGATTTTACAAAACATGTATCTCTGACCTGTGCCTGCTATTATCTGATGGACAAGAGACCAAGTTTGCAAGCTGGATACCGCAGTACAATATCAGGGTTCAAACAATCTCTTGGGGTGAGAGCGACCCAAGTACACATTACATTTGGCACAGACGAGGCACTCAGGCCAACACTGTGTAGCTTCTACCATGCATTAAAAAACACAAGTTGATATGTTAACAAAAGTGTAACAAACTGAACTAAGAAAGTACTGCTGAAGGCAAGTGTACTAGGGGAGAAGCACCAGAGGCTGTGTCTGTGTATGTAAGAGACAGCACTTGTGGCAAGTCAATGCTTTCTGCTTCAGGAGGCTACCTATATAAAAGTCTAAAAAAAATTTCAGGTCTTTTTCAAATTTTTACTCCTAGCACTTGATGGGAGAACTATTAAAATTTGTGTGCAAAAAAATTAATATCTATTTTGTGTAGCACACTTGGACAGAGCCACAAGGAGAATGATAATTAGAACATATACACAAAAAGAGAATATAATAGCTACACTTCTAGTTTCTTAGATAAAAATTATAATTATTGAAAAAATCCAAAGTAAAAACCCACTGCAAGAATATGAAAATTTCACAATTACATTGACAGACAAGTAAAATACAATTATTATAGCTTATTTAAGATTACCTGACCATATCTAATTGTATGAAAAATCCCTGCCATGACTACATCTATTTGAATGGACATACTGACATCACAGACTCACTTGTAAAGTTTACAGGAAAAAAAAAATTGGGCAGATAACACAGTTTGCTCTTAAAAATTTTGAGTGGTTCAAAGTTACCCCAGAGCAGGTACAAAGTAAAGTAATCCTGATTCACAGTATTTAAAGCATGGATTTTAAATTTGCTGCTACTGAACATATTCCGCTGAGTTTGTTTCATCCACTTTAAGAATCAGCATACCGATATAAGTATTTATATTCCTAAAAAAGTGTTAGCACAAGTCAAAGACCTTAAAGTGTACATTGAAGTTACTGTAGGTATGTTCAGTATCACCTGTCTTACCCACCTGTATGTTGGGCACACTACGATACACAAACACTTCTCCCATGGCATATGGAATCATATCAGAATCATCTGAGAGAAGAAGTTCTTCTGCAGCATCATCCAAATTCTGCAAGTCATTCTGAAACAACACAACTTGATTAGATGTGCAGTTCCTAATAGATGTCGCAGTAAAATAATAATACACCAGATGAACTCTAGGGATTTAAACACAACCTCCTCTAGGGGCGCCAATTAAATATGACCACCAGACATGGGCACTCATGCAGTGAATAGTAAAGAAAACTGTGTTCCGCTTTGCATTCATCTATTAAGAAGTTTTAACACTATTTAATCACACCACAAAACAATGAAGTTGCAAATTCTGCACTGAACCTCTAGATAGTGGCAGATCTAGAGACTCATTAAGGTGGTGGCTATGTGAGTGGTGAAGTACTGGACATTGTTCAAACCACATGCTTACCAGTATGTTAATGCTACATACACACTGACATGACAAAAGTCATGGCATAGGACAATGTAACTGAATGACTCGTGGCACCACCACTGCAGAATGAAGTTGCACGGCCTAAACAGGTCTCAGTTGTGAACAGGTGGTCATGTCATTCGGATTGACCGTTGTGTACATGCTCATGGCAAGGCGACATAAGTTATCAGAGTTCGAACAGGGCATGAAATGTGGGTGCCAAAATAATGGGACATTCAATTTCAGAAGTTGTGGAGGCATTCAATAATATTCCTTGATCCACGGTGTTACATGTGTACAGGGAATATCAAAATCAAGGCATGACAATTCACCGTGGACAACGTAGTGGCCGTCCAAAGTTACCTGATGATTGTGACCGGCGGAGGTTGGGTAGAATTGTCCATGCTAACATGCAGGAGGTGTCAGATGTGTATCTAGCAGATCTGTGCAACGTGCATTAGCTTCCATGGGATATGGAAGCAGAAGACCCACCAGAGTACTCCTGTTAACAGCACAACGCCTCGCCTCACTTGGGCTCGTGAGGTTGCTAATTGGACCCTGGAGGACTGGAAACATGTGGCCTGGTCAGATGAGTCACAATACAGGTAGTTTTGGGCTAATGGCAGGGCGCAAACCCAATGAGGTTAATTGATCCCAGTTGTCAACAAGGCACCATGCAGACTGGTAGTGGTTCCATAATGGTGTACGTTGTGTTCACATTGCATGGGTTGGGTCTGTTTGTCCATGTATTCACAAGACGCAGTGGTAACCGCTACAAAACTCTCCTTGGCGACCATTTGCAGCTGTTCATGGACTTCAGTTTTCCTAACGATGGGATGTTCCAACAAGATAATTCACTGTCATCAGGCTGCAGATGTCCAGGAGTGGTTCAAAGAGCATTCTGGAGAGTTCCAGTGAATGGAGTGACCAGCATGCTCCCCCGAGATGAACCCAATTGAGCATTTATGGGACGTGGTGGAGAGAGCCATTCGCACCCAAGATGCTGCACCTAGAAATACCAGGGAACTCTGGGCAGCTATTCAGACAGCATGGTTTAACATCTCTCCAGAGAACTTTCCTCTACTTGTGGAGTCCATCCCACGTCGAGTTACTGCACTTTTTCGGGTATAACTTTTGTCATGTCAGTGTAAATATCAGTATTTGGTGAACCAACTACACTATCTACATACTCTTTAAAATTCCCTCCTCATATTTTGTGTGTTTTTAATGCTACATTATAAACAATACACTTTTCAAGAACAATTAAGCCCTCTTAGCTCCCTCCGTGGATCCGCCACTGATACATAATATTTAATCTGCCCCAAGGTTGATCAGGCTCCAATGTACACAACATGATGGCGAGAGCAGAACTGGATAGGAGAGGCTATGAGGTGCCAACACAAGGGCAAAGGAAAAGGAAGTGCCCTGAGATAGCACACTGGCCAACAGCAACATCTGCCATGTAACCCTAATGCAAAAATTTAGGTAACCACACAGGGAATTTAACCCAGTTTGCTTAAGTGGGAGGCAAGTAGGCTGACTGCTGTGTCACTGCAACACATTATGACCAAAAGGATAATGTGTACAGAGTGTAAGGAGTAATGGGCAGCTTTTAATTTGAGTTACCAGCTTCAGCAATGCCCACACTAGTCTCACCATATTCACCAACTTTATTCAACGTACTTGATGTGGAATGGTTTAAAACTTGCAGTTTAATTGCCATGTGCCTAAAAAAACTTTTTGAATTTCATAAAACAACTTCACATTATTTTTATACAGAATTTTTTTTAGTTGCGCTGTTAATCCAGACTAATTTCAAAACTCTGGTGTGATAGTTATATATTAACAAATTAATTGCTAAGCTGCTAGCATGGAAACCTTCAAAACTACTGACTTCTTAACTCAGAATCACATTGTCACATTGAACAGATCTCTCTTCACACACCAAGAGATATCATTCCTCTAGAAGACAATACCAAAGATCCCACACCTTTTACCACAATATACCATATAACAAATAAATATATATAAAAAAAAGGAGCAAATTTCTTATGAAAAATACATTTGCAATTAAAACAATAAATGATTACTAACTCAATATTAAAAAACTGCACTTTCATAATATGTAAGACTGATAATTATACACAATGTTTCAGAAAGATTCATCCTATTTTGAAAGACTATATCTTTAACATTTTTACTGAGATATTAAATTTTAAAACTTTTATGTTTAGGCCAGAATTTGAATTTTTTATTATCTTATTATGGTTGTCCAAAAAAGGTTTTCAAAACATTTTATTTAAATGAATTTAATGATTTTGCTTACAAATGTTTATAAATTTTCGAGAAGACACCAGTGTACGCTGCAGTGCCATTGTATTAATTGATTTGCTGTGCGCCAAAGTGGACACATGAGCGGACATAAATGCGAACCATGGTACAGAGATATCTGCTAATGCGTAGCGCTACTAGTAACTCATTTGTAATGTGACGGTAATTTGCACTTCCAAAGCACTCTTCTTTCTCGTGTATTTGGTCGTGTGCCCTTAGCCACAGCAGTTGAGGTTGTTGTAATTTACGCTTATTATTATTACTGTAAAATGAGTGAAGAGAAAAATGTATTTTCAAGTTGGATGAATAAATTGGTGTCCACAGCAATTTTGCAGTCGAAAAAATGAAAGTGGGAAGAAGATTCTGAAGGTGAGTGTAAAAATTATACATTTGAATACTGAATTTAGTGAAGTGTTTTGAATCTGCATCCATGTTTTACTGCTAGATATATGATGACATTCCCTTGAACAACATATAATCTACTACTGTAAAACTGACGTGTGACGCTTACTAGCCTAAGCTTTTACAACTTTGCTTCATCTGTGCGTAATTTCCATGGCACACTGTACGGGGTCCAAACTAGTGTAATGTATATTGGAGAACCTACAGGTTGTTTCCTTGTTCCTCGTCGCCTGCTCCCCTCCTGTGAAGCAGGTCTTAGCACTCCCTCCCATGCCTTACACCAAAAGGGGTGGCAAAGATTTGCAGGAGGGGAAGGCACCTGCAATTTACAAAACTACCTGGGGCTGCACCCCATCTAATAAGGCAATCTGCTAGAATAACCTCAGAGAACGTGCTATAGCCGCCCGCAAGTTGGAGGGGCTTCACCCCTCAGCTCCTCCTCACCATCTTTATGCAGCAGCACTCCAGAAGTAACTCCGTGCCCGCACCAGAGTGGTGGAATAAATACAGAGAATTCATGAAAGAATGGGGACAGCAATGCACGTGCCTGTCAACACAAATCTCTGGCGTGAACAACACATACATACATCAGTGTATTCCTTCACAGGAAAATCAGTTGCCTTCTCTGGTTTGCTTTCAACACAGATTTGTGAAATAATAAGAGAATCTTGTATATTTTGAGGATCCTCTTGCAAGGTAATTTTACTGAAACTGTGCTTTGTTGGCAATTCAGAAACTTGTGTGTCTGGTGAGTCCAGCTCACAGAGTGTGGTTTGTTCTGTACAGAAACTGCATGAAGGGCTTGCATGTTAGAATTTAACTTAATTCAGATTTTGTTTCATCAATCTGTCGCAAAATTTTGCATATGGTTGTTGAGGTAAATGGTGGTTTCATTCTTGTATTTCACTTTGCAAATTATGTGTTTGTGTGTTCCAGTTTATGCTCTAAATTACACGTTAGTGTTCATTGTCAAATTTTATTTGTTCCAATAATTCAGTTTTTAAATTATTCAAACACAATTCATAACGACATTGATAAGATTGCAAGCACTGCTTTACGTCTTATAATGTATAGGCTGTTCACGGTAAAGCGAGTACTATTTAAGGCCCTTATGGCCTTAAAAAGTGCTCACTTTATCATGAACAACCTATAGCAGGCCTACTGTTTTCAGTGTGTGTAATAGGTACAGTATTTGAGATTTCGTGGGCAAACATATTTTCTGCGACAGTCTTGGAAATTTTTTTATTTACACAATTTTCATTGGAAGAATTGTTTTCAACAGTATCTGTGCTCAATTGTTAATATACGAAGGGGTACCGGGCATGCTAAGAATAGCAGAATTATCATCCGCCATGTTGTCATGCATGTCTGTGTCGCTAGCTTCGCACAGGGAACTCCTTAAAAAATAAGACTCTCTATCTGGCACATTACTCATTTTCATCAAATAACTCTTTGGACCTGTTAGGCCACTGCGTTGGCTCGCCACTCTTCGTAAACCCCACACTCACAGCTTGTGTAATATTAATGTATTTATTTGTACTAGTTTTGTGGTGGTTGTGTTAATTTTAAATTTGTTTAAAGTAATTGAGTACTTGTGAGAACGAGAAGCCTTGCACATAAGATATCAATAAATTTCCTCTGTGGAGTTGCTAGGCAACAAAGAATTATGTGGGATGAGAAACCTATTGCAAATTTGCCATAGTGTGATACAACATTAAACTCTTTGTGTAAAGTCATAAATTACCAAACACTTAAATTCTCTACAATACGTAAGTAAGACAAATTTTTTACGTTTATTTCCAACTGGCATACAGATATGCTGTGACAAAACATACTACGATGCAGCACAAATTATACCCTTTTAACTAGAATTTAAATTCCAACTTTAATCACACAGTTATACCTCTGATTCAAGTGAAACATTTATTACTGCGATAAGAAAATATCAAGACAAATTAGCATCAGACACGTATGAACATCTATGGTTACAGGAAATGATTACTTCCAAACAGAATCTTACTGATAATGAATGTGATTCATATATCACAATTACTTAGAGCATTAATAAAATTAATCTCTCTCTTTGAGCTAATATGCTCCAAAAACAGCATTACATGAAATTCTAATTAGTCCAGATTAATGCCATCAATTCTTGATGAATGTGTTCATTAAAAAAGTTCTTACTAACTTGAATAGATAAGTGAAACAAAATCTGGTCCAACTAGCTTGACTTTAGAGCAAATTCAATATCAGGACCACTGGGTAAATTAATTTTCAAAAGAAAATATTTAAAGTTCATGTTCACTTTGATGCATGACATCCTATGGGGAAAGGAGGTACATCACGAACCAAGTGTTTTGATGGGTGCAAAAGCATACGCATCCAGGGATGAGCTTGACCCTTATCTGCAGCAGAGAACAGGAGCCCGACCAGTAGAGAGGACTGGTCGCGTGGCTTTCCGGCTGGGTACAAAGTCAGGGACAGCTAGCACAATCTTTCGCTTAGGCAGGACCACTCTCAGTGGGATACCTGGATGACGGGTGACAGGCAGAGGCTGCTGGACCTCCTGCGGTTTGGACGGTGGTACGCTGGGGTTGGCTCCTGAACCTGGTGTGCAGGTGGGCAGACTGTCGTCTGGGTAGACTTAGTGAGCGGGATCCCCCAAAACCACGTTTCTTGACCACTTAGGTAAGCTAGCAACACAGGGTGAGTGGTGCCGTCGAGTTTGACTGTTTGTGTGAAGAGATCCGGTATGGGTGCAGGTGACGCTGGCCTCTTTTGATGGGGGATACATTACACTTTCTGTTTGTATTTAGAGATAGTAATATCCCTATTAATCCTCTTACGGATACCACTTCGACGGGAGAAGGGCATAAGGATAGACTCACAAATACCAGACCCACGAAGGTGGAGCAGGTAACGTTTGGTCCCACTCGGGTGTACTTCCACATACCGCCATCGCCAGGCAGAAGCTACCCCCACCCCAGAATCCGGTACCAGAAGTGTGGTGGATACTGAGAGTCAGGTTACACTCTGGCTGGCAGTCCCAATACATGGGTGAGTTCCCCTGAAGGGTCAGTCCCCTCAGACCTGAGGAAATACTCCTTCCGGTTCCAGAATCGCGGTGGAAAGAACAGACCACAGTGTAGCATGCTGAACCCACCCTTAGCTAACGCCCGTGCGCAAACCCTGCATTACAAAAAGCGGAAAGCAGGACACGAGGGATTGCATAAAGCGGGGATTATTAACAGTGGGCGAGATATTCAACAAACGGACAATATAGGTCAGCACAAGGCTCGTCTACTAGAAGCGTGAGGCGCTGTCTGGACGTCAGCCAGTGGCCAACCTTAAGAAGGGCAACGAGAGGGGTGTGCCGAACTGCCATTGCGATACGTCGAGGGACGCAGACTTCTGCATCTTACAAAGTGAATTAATTCCAAGGAAACATCAGAAGGACATAAAGTAGATAATTGATAGAGTGGCTTTGCATAACAGTTATTATTAATATAAAGTAATTGCTCTCCCGTTTGAAAATAATAATTATATTGTAAAGTGTTGATCACTTGTGAGTATTACAGAGTTATATAAAGGAGGTTTTAAAAGATCCCTGTCTTTAATATTCTGCAAGCCCCTAGTCCACTTAAAGGCTCTTGCAGACAGGTGGAGTCGCTTGTAGTACATTACTATATAGTTTATATTGGCTGCAGTATGAAGCCAGTACAACAGACTGACAGGTCAACTCCAAGAGGAAGAGTACCTAGTGTTGGGGCTTTACCATTCTATACACCTGGGTGCATAGAAAGGGTGGCCATCCAATACAGGTGTGGGTGTCAATTGGTGAGTTTGGTGGCTTGGTTAGAATAAAATTCCCGGTCACCTGCTGTCCCTCGATGGACCTGATGTTTACAGGGTAGAGTTCTATGACTTTGGGAATAATATCCCAAGTGGAATAAACATGATGATTTGTACTACCTACTATTAACTCGAAGCTTAACGGAAGCTTGATATGTTAGACAGATGAAGGCGATCTGTTTCTACACTTAATGGGGTAGGTAGGCAAAGCGGCTATGAAAATGCTACGGTGTTTGTCCTCCCCTGAAGGGACCGGAAGATGTCTCAGTGTTCGACGACACAAACTGACGACAACCCAAGGAAGGCAAAGAGGTATCTCAAGACCTGGATTTCTTATTACAATATTCTGAAAATCTTATCAAAAATTCTCATTTGGCTTGCTTTATAATGTCTCCGGTTTGTTTGTGATTTCTTGAGGGAGTTTATAAAATGCAAAATTATTAATACAAAAACTTTAAATTATTTACAACAATGCTTAGAAAATTTTGTACTTTTTTGTCCATTTATTTAGGAATCTATACAAAGCAAACTGATTAAATACAAAAGATTTTAAAGTATTTACAAAAATATATTAAAAACTGACTTATTTGAAATATTGCTAAGATAATTTTTAAAGATTGTTTGTCAATTTCTTGACAAGTGTCTGGTTGTCTTCATATTTCTTTGCCACAATGGACATATCTTTTTTATTAAAATTACGTGGCACTGAGGGGGGTCCAAAAGTGTTCACATAAAGGAATTATGAATGGCAATTGGCCATTGAACTTCACTAATGGGTTATGTTATCTTATCATATGGTTTTATTGATGGCTGTGTAAAGTCAGGTTATACTACATTCTTGCACTATAGTTGTATCCGGAATATTTCAAAATTACCTAACTTCCTGTTTTAATTCGTACTGTTGACATGTACAAGTTTAACTGTTTTAATACCGTATCATGACGATGTCGTCGATGAAACATGTCCAGCAGTGAGGTTGGTTGGGGACCGAGGAAGTTTTCTTCTAACCTGCCCACAAACAGATTGGCATAGGATGGGGCCATGCGTGTACCTATCGTTGTGCCTTTGACCTGAAGGTAGTGTGCATCTTGTCATCTGAAGTTGTTTTTGCTGAGTGTTAACCTGGCGAATTCAACAACAAGGAATGCTGTAGAAGGTTTGCTGTGTGGAGGTCTTTGCTTGAGGTAATATTCCATGGCCGACAGTCTAGATGAGAGGGGGATGTTGTTATAGATGGATCATCTATGGTGACCATGTATGCATTTTGGGGAAAGGGGCCCCAAGTGTCATAAGCGTTCAAGGAACAGGGCCAGCGCTTTATGCAGGATGAAAGATGCTGTACCCAAGGTTGAAGGTGGACATTTACAAGGGCTGAGATTCTCTGGGCGGGGCTGCCAATCCCTGATACAATGGGACATCCTGAGAGTGGCCGTTGCTCCTTGCGTATCTTCGGAAGCAGGTGTGGTGGGCTTATTTGGGGTGAGCAGTTTAATTGAAGCATTGGATAGAGGGGGCCCTGGGACACAAGGAAATAATTGACATTCTTGCAGAATCTGGTGATTGGGTCTTTTCTTAGACATTTGTTTTGAATGTAAACAAACATTAAAATATTAAACTGACATGTAAGCATTGAAATAAACTCATAACATTTACCAATAGAAATGTCACGGTGAAATGTAAAAAAGTGACAATTTTTGTATATTTATAATAGGGTAGCTAAAAAACATAAATTTATAAAAACAAATTTTTCTTATGTGAAATTGTTTGTCTTTTTTAAAATTATTAGTTCTTTTCCAAGAATAAGAAAATTCAACACAAACCTTTTTAGATTTAAGTTGTTCTTTCAAGTCTTCAAACCGAGCATTGTACCTTGCAAATTTGTTGATTTTTTGCTGGTCATCAAATGTGATGTGAACATCTGAATCCTGAAAAGACAAAATTATAATAATAAAATGGAGTCACATCCTAATTTTTTTAAACATAGATACTTAGCGATTACACCAGTTGATAGTGGAATTCACAGGCTTGATCATCTTACAGCATCCTTTTGTGACATTACACTTGACTTTCAATTAAGGTTGAAGTACAGCAACTGCCTATGGAGCACTGCACCCGACTATACAACGTGAAGAACTCATCAAAAAGTAGAACAGATACCATGACAATTTTCAGAAAAGTGTGGTTTATGCTGTATATGAAAGAAGAATGTATATGTTTTGCAACATTATAAAATATTTTGGAAAATACCCTTTTTAAAAGTAAAAAAATAATTGATCACTAGTCCACATTTTTTACAACAGTTAAGCACATTTCTTTTTTGGATGCTTTGCAAAGCAGAAGTTGCAAGAAAATTTTCTTAAAAGAAAGAGAGTCATAATGTTTAATACAATTGTGTGTAATAAAATCATAGTACAGGCTGTCCACGATAAAGTAGGCACTTTTGAAATCAACCTTAGAAAAAAGTCACTGCCCCTGCCTGCATATATTTTAACGGACGCAATGAGGGATATGTGTCCAGTAAAGTTGGTAACGACGGAAGGGAAAGTAGTTCCATATATTAACGTCGAACAAAGTGTTAGGTAACCATTTGTGATAACTTAAATTATTTCTCTCGCTTTATGTATTTTTTAATACATCGAAGTGTAAAAATGAGCATATTCGTACAATATTTACTTTTCTAATAATTTCACAGTTTCACTAAACAGACGCGTGAATAAAGTGATAAGGTCCACTGCAATATTAATTTTACACAAGGAAAGAAGAACACACGACACGGAGACAAGTAGATCTTCGGCAGGGCTTTCAAAAGTGCTCACTTTACCGTGAACAGCCTATAATAATGTATCACAACAATTTTATAATTAACTTTATTTACGTCACTTTCAGCCGTAAATGTTTGTAAAAAATGTATGCCCATAAAATCAATTATACCTACCCTGCTGTTAAGTATTACTGTAAGTGCATGTCACAGGTACGGACAGGGGAGGTAATTGCATCTCAGTGCTGAGCCCCATATGCCTACAAGGAAGGGAAGTCATGCAAAGGAGGCATGCATCACGACAGAGAGGGATTAAGACAGCCATGGCCGCAATTTGGACAATGACTGCCTCCCTAAAGTGTACCTATAGCTGAGGCTATAGAGAAGAAGGGGAAGCGGAAAAACCGGCATAGGCATCGTAAACTCCTCCCGACAGGACAGAAGTTCAAAACTTATTCGTACATTACAGAAAATGCTACAAGAAAAAGGTGAACTGGAATCCATGCTCTTTAATATGATGTGGAAGGTCTAGAAGAGAAGAGGCGAGGCTTGTGGCCACATGCACCCTTGAGGTTGAACTGCTGTCAATATTCCTGCGCTGGCAAACCAGCACAATATTATTGACAACCGCAAATTGAATGCAGAGCCCCTCTGCTTCGTGTCGAGTGCAGCACAAAACTGGGCAGCTAAGTCATGGCACCTACTTCATCTTCGCTTGTCTATGCTGACAGTAGGATCTTCATTCCATAGGTGAATACAAGGAGTTTCCCTGGGAGGCCAACCCCCTACCCATCCTCCAAAATATTCCATCAGTTTCGGTGAGCTCTAATAAGAGCTCAGTGAGACTTCTGGGGCCTACCAGTGGCGGCGAGATGCTGGCCCAGGATGAAGGCTGTCAGTGATACTTCCAAGGTTCCATGCAATCCAATTCCATTTATCACACATCCGCTGTCAGCAGCCTGCAGAATCCAGCAATGATGTTCGCTATACTTCACCCTTGAGGCACCTCGAACCACCCCCCCCCCCCCCAGGGCCATGATCGTTGCGTTGTTTCTTGCTCGGTGCGATTTGCCATCTCGTACTGAACTACCTAGGTTCCAGCCGCTCATGAAGGCGGCACTTCCGCACCGGCCAGTTGATCCACAGACTGGTATTAGAATTTTTGCAGCCACCCCAGAGCCTGACGATCTCCTATCTGTCACCTGAGAATGCTACGAGCTGTGGATAGTCACACCACTAGGGCAGCCATAGTCCCACCACACTCATAAAAGCCCCTCACCTATACTGGTCCAAAGGTGCAGGCAGACCCTGGGAGAGCAGCCACGAGAACAATGTTCACCCCACAACAGCTCGGCTCATGGTTCAGTCTCATAGATAGCTAGTCGTCCAACTTGGATAAAATCGAAGTTTTGCGACTAAGAAGGCTATGATTAACCAATCACCATTGACGAGACCATAGATAAGGCACAACAGCTAAATACATAAAAATGTGTTTGTTTACGAAAGTACATAGGAAAGCATTGCATTATGTGTTTCACAAATTAATTGTGTTGCATGGCGTAATAACAGATTTTATACGCAATGAAATGTGTATATAGAGCGTAATAAATTATATATAAAAATGGCCACACAGAATAAAGCCGCAAAAACAGGTTTTGCGAAACTGTACCGCCAGGAGCGCTATTGTAGCTTGTTGCAAGCTCTTTATTAAATTACAATGGTTTCATTTATTCAATGAAATACTCGCATGCAAAATGAATGTTAGGAATAGAATTATTGCAATGTATATGTTCTGTAGTGAACAAATTGGGAATTTTCGTGGATTAATATTCGTAACAAGCTTTCACAACAAACGTCTAGATTCACAAACTCGCGCGAAAATGCACAAAAAATAATATCAGCCAAAACATTATTGTATCAAATACAACAGTTAATTAATGACGTACATATATTGTTTACAAATACTAGGCTATAATAAGGGGGGTTGGAAAGTTCAGGAAGAGCGCGAACGAGTTTGGTTAGGTAGGGGGATACGAGAGAGCTCGCCACCAGGTGGTAGCCTAAATGCGGATGTTATTATTATATTATAATCTTCCATGCAACATACTATTTGTTTGCGATTGGTTGGCAGAAAATGTTACGAACGAGACATTGTTATAAATAGCTATTCGTACTGCACTGCAAATACCACTGCGACTTCCACGACAGTCAACAACTACAAATTTTGTAGAAAATTCAAAATTACCTAACCTCTACAAATTTCATTTTCGTAGGTTCTCAAAATTTTCACAAAATAAAAATAAAGGGAACGAGTGGTGGCAATTTTTGTTCGCTGATAGCCATTATGTATGTCTAAAACTATTCTCAAAACTTACTTTCTGAAGCACTCCTTTGCCGTCTGCTACCTTTGCCATATTTTTTATTTTAGAACTATGTTTTCATATATTTAAAATCTCACAACGCCATAGATAAAAGGATACAAGAGGGTAAGTTAATGCGTTATACTTTGAAAATAGACAACAGCGTTGATGTGGTTGTATATTAAACTAAACGAAAAAATTGTGTTCTTCACATCGTACGCCTAATTCTAATTGTGTCGGCTTGTGTTTCAATCTGTAACAAGAAATGCATACAAATATATGTTATGCAATAATTTATTGATTTTTGTAGTTTAGATATTCATCTACGTTATAAAATATTAGTTTAGAAAAAAATTCATACAGCTGTTTTTTAAAGAGTTTTTTGTTAGAGAAGCAAATTTCTTGAAGGTGATGTGGTAACTTATTGTAAATATGGCTACCATGGTAGGATGGCCCTTTCTGGAGCAGTTTTAAGTTAACTGAAGCCAGGTGTAAGTTTTTTTTTTTTTTTTTTTTTAATTCTAGTGTCATTCTTATGAAAGGACTCATTTCTCTGAAATAACTGGCTGTTTTTGGACATGAATATAAGTACTGAAAACATGTACTCACATGCAAATGTTAAAATCGCTGAGCTTTTTAAAAAGGTCTACATGAGTCTGATTTTCTTTTGCCATTGATTATACTTACAGCTCTCTTTTGTATGTGAAACACGTTTTTGCTGTCAGTGGAATTACCCCCAAAAAGTAATGCCATAACACATGATGGAATGAAATTATGCAAAATATACCATTTTTGCTGTATTATTGTTCAAGACCTTTGCAACACTCCACATGGCCAAACATGCTCAACTTAGTTTAGGTAAAATATACGTAATGTGGTAAAACTTTAATTTTTCTATAAGTATGTTGCGATTTACACAGTCAAATGCCTTAGTGGGGTCGCAAAATATTCCATTAGATGGCATCTTTTTATCAAGTGCATTAAGAATGCTATTTGTAAGTTTGAAAAATACATCATTTGTTGACGTGTTTTTCCTAAAGCCAAACTGGAAATTTGATAAGATTTTGTGATTCTCAAAATGTTGCTGCAACCTCCTGTAAATTAGTATTTCAATTAGCACAAAGTGCTATTCATAGTTGACATTGTATTACTCCTGGGTTCGTGTCTGCGTGTACCTGATATTCTAAATAATATTTTTTTCTTTTACTCTCCAGTTAGCTTGGCCAGTACTTTCGTATAGTAATTTAGCTTTGAGGTTATGTAGCGATTTGCGTAATGGCTCGGGTGATACAATGCACCGACCTCGTGGCGAGATAACCCCACTCTTTCATTATCACATACAAACATGTGACGTGTGCCACGTGTCAGTGTTTTCCGTGCATGTTAAGTGCGTCAGTGCAGTGCATCAGTGCGTGACTTGAATGCAGTGCAAAATATTTTCAATGACCATTTGAAAATGTTTAGAATTTTGTTTATGTGCCACTGCACGTGTTATTGTTTTGGTTTACCGCTCGATATTTGATTTTAGTCTGTGCCACTTGTTATTATATTATATTTTATCGAATGCTAAGTGTGACATGTTAGTGTTTTGTGTGTCGCGTGACCCAGCATATAACATGACACGTAAAATGAATGTCTGGTTAAGTAGGTATTTAATTTATTTTTAGTAAAAGGGCTTAGTTTTTTTTATAATAAGGCACTAGGCTATTAAGAGTTTTGCCATACACAGTATAATTTTAGAGTAGGCCTATTGGTTTACATTTTACGAGCCCTGCATAACACTTGGGAAGTAGCTACATGGGGGGTCGACTACACGACCCTGCAGCAACATCAACATGTTCTCCAATGAGAAAAATGGTGCCCGACCTGGTAATACCTCACTCAAACCATCCTTTTCAACATTACCTCTCTTCCCAAATGGTCCAGCAAAACACCTACCTAAGTCGTCAAATATGTGCGCTTGTAAATCATGGTATGTTAAATATAACACTTGATAGTTTTAGACATGGTAAATAAATAGGTTCATTCAAATATTAATCACAGGTCAAATCAGCCCTCAATGAAATAGGGGTTCATTTTTGGTTAAGTGGTATGTTTACCATTTAAGTGTTTTTATATTTTCTTTTTTTATTGTTTGTGCATTTATTAATAAATATGCATAAGATGTTTTGACGTGTGCGACGTACCCAAGCCCAAAGATCGTTTGTCTAGCCGTAGTCTTTGACACATGTAGCGGGGCTGCGCACTCTACTTTGGATTGATTGTGTACCCGGTCACCGGAGCGACCTGGCGCAGTGAAGACGCAGGGCACGCCGGCGCAAGTGTAGCCGGTGATTGCCATAGTAACGCAAGACGCCGCGGAGGAACAATTAGATTAGTATATTGAATTGGGACGTTTAAAGCCTAATTACGGATTACAGACGCTGTTGTGTTTTTCCAATTGAGAAATTTATGAATGCTTTGTGTTTATTGTTTTATCATTTATCTGCAAGGTAGTAAGTATTTATTTATTTAATTTTTCCACCGAGTGCTTTGTCCATATCATTTCACAAGGGTTTTATGTTGCAAGTGTGTTTATGCAATTTTTAAGAGATTTATTAATTGTTAGCAAGTCACTAGTCTAGTTTTTGCAAGTAATGCCACAAAGTAGTCCCGTTTCGGTGCGAGGGTAAGCTGAGGCGAGCCCACGCCCCACGTCAACGAGCGGAAGTCAGTCACTACGAAGCATCCACTGGAGGTGGCGGCGTGTGTTAGGCTATGGCGTTTCCCCCCGCACGTCGGACGACCATCATCTTTTTGCAACTGGAAATGTAACTACAATAGACTTAAAGTACCTGGAACGTTTTTCTCATCTAGTCGCCTGGTAAGCCACCTCCACTCCCCGGTGGATTAGTATCGCCCTTGGGAGCTTCAGTTTTCACATAAGTTTTTAATTGTCGAAAGAAGTTTTTCTGTTTCACCCCACGGGCGGTCCTAGTAGCCAAAAGTGTTTAATGTAAAGTTCCCTCAGAGAAGGGGTAGTAATCGTAAACGTAATAAATAACGTGTTTTCAAGTCAGTTGATTATTTACAATCGCGTATGCGTTCAAGGGGACGGGCCCTGATAACACCTGCTCAACCACTATGTAAGTTCTATTTTCAGAGTAATCAGTCTTGTTCCAATCTGTATGGGCATGTGGGAGGCCCTGACAGCCCATGTACACGAGTGTTAGGAGTCAGGCGTTTCTCTGTCAAAAATGGTGTATTGTCGGCCCACAGGTAATCTCCTAACAAGCACCACTCATCTGGAATAATTCTCAATGTGGCAGAGGTCAACAGTCATCAGTCATCATCATCATCGGCAGGAAAATTGGTCCGGGTGGACGGCCCGCACCCCCGAGATCGAGGAAGTCGACCTCCACTTTGACAACGCCTCGCCGACGACTGGTGCAAACCACCAGCCAGACCTCACTTTCACCGCCCCTGAAAATCTATTTTCATCATTACCACCATCCCACAGGCGTCAGTGTTTGTGTGTACTCATCCCATTAGCATTGCATATAGCTGTTTTATGCCCTTCACCATCATTATTTTTATTAATTAAGTATATTTTTCATGTGGGCGCGGAAGGCTTGGCAACTCAGAGCGACGTCACACCACCCACTCCAGCCCAGGCATGTGCCTGCCGCGAGAGCACAATTTAAGGCAGTGCGTGGCCGAAGAGGTCGCCTCAGCACTTCTGCACTGGGGCTCTCTACTGAACCTTAGGCCCTCGCTGTCCTCTCCAAGAACTCCAAGAGATCTTCAGCAGCCACCAGTGGCTACTGCCGCCAATGACCAGAGGCTTCAACCGACAACAGCTTCCAGAAGCTCTTCAATACCAGAAGCCTGCACAACTTCACACCACACTTCCACTGTTGCAACTACACCCACTGCCATTAAAAGTAGTGACATCTTTCTTTCTTAAAGTCACTTCGAGACATCCGAAGTTGTTTTTATAGCCATCTAAGTCATTCTATACCGAGTTAGATTAGGAGTAGGTGTCCTCCACCTGTTTTACTGTAGGTTGCTTCAGAACCCGATTTACTTGATAGGAGATAGTACGTGCCACCTTGTTTATTACTATGTAATAAATACGTAGTGTTCCTATCCGAGTGTTGTTTATAGAAGAGGTGTATTTCCTACTCGTGCTACACGTCGACAAGCATCCAGCCTGCCTAGTGCAGAATCCAGCAGTTGATAGCAGTAGTAAGACACCAGGTCTTGGGCCAGCACCAGTGATACCCAACCACCCCTGCAGTTAAAGAAACAGGTTACAAGTCAAGGAGCAAGGTAAGGAAGCCTGACCGAGTAAATTAGGTGTGCTCGCAGTCCCAGACTTTCCATCAAGCCAGAGACCAGCTCGACCTATTTAAAATAAACCAAGTCCCTAGTATTCTGACAGTAACCTCGTAGCATCCATGTTCAACAGAGATCGCTATAAAAGTCGAGTCAGCCCACGCCTGAGCAGTTGCTTGGGGTGGCTCGCCAGTGTCACATGTCCACTCCTGAAAAGGCTGCGAAGGCCGCAGTTGGATACAGCAGGAGTATTTTTGACAATCAGCCTTATGACGAAAAACTAAAAACACGGGAGTTAAGAAACATCTTAAATGGGAACTGCGTCAAATAGAAACTGAAATCATCTTACAAAGCAGTATTGTCAATCTCAAGAAGGCATTGCATTATTGGATTTTCCAACTGGTACGCGATAGGCATAGAGCTGTCAGTTCTTCCCCCTGAATATACTGCTATTCCTCCTTTACCTACAAACTCCATTTTCAGTTGTCGGAGCACCACACAGCCACAACCCGAGTTGGATGCTGTACCCCAGCCTGCTGCTGCAGCAGCACCTACAGAGCAGAGGAGAGCTGCACAACCTTAACAAATAACCCATGCAGGTATTTATTTTTTGCAAAAGCTATTGTAAATAAAACACTTCACAGTGTCGCTTTCATTTGTTTATAGCTTTGCTCGGGGCGGCGAATAATGAACCACGGCACAACTGATACCATCTCAGGACATAGATAAAACACGTTCAGGAATATGTTCCACAAGTTAAGGACTAGTCATGGCTTTTCTATCGCCCGAGATGGTAGCAGATATGTAATCTCAAACTGAACATTCTGGAATACCAGCCAAAGTAGTGGTGCAAAAGAATTGACATTTTCTTCTTCAACGTAAAACAATTGATCACCAGTCCTTAAATACGACTACACAATCACAGGGGATGAACTGTGCGGGATTACCCCAGTGTGCAGGAAGTGAACACTCTGAAGAAAGTACGATCCCAGTACCACGAAGGCAGAAACATCAGTAACAGAAACACTGTATGTGTCAAGCCAACGACTATCCAGACATCAAAGACCCATGCCTGAAAAAGAACTGTCGTCTGAGAAAGGGTATAAAAAAAAAAGTTCCAATATGTTAGTAGGTATAAGGTAATTAATGTAAAATGTGTGTACTATAGTAACTTGTCAACATTGTATTTTGAATGACAGTAGGTTAACTGAACGTAGTTGTAAAATGTTTGAAATTCATAAAATACCTTGTACGTAGTCCTCAATAGGGAAAGCTGAGATTAGAGTAGACTAAGTATTTGCACGTGTTTACTGCATACTACACTGGCACCGGCGACGAAAAACTTTAAAACTTTTTCTCCTCATGGTAAACCACAGCTTTTTTTGTAGTATCCTTTTTTTTTTGTTTTTGTACGAGGGAGACTTTTGGACCCATTGGTGTCAAGTCGTGCCAGGATGTGAATTCACTTTTCTTCCCTTTTTCAGGTATAATATAAATGAATTGTGAATAGCCAAAACCTTTTTTCCAAGACTTGTGAACTGGCACTGCGAAATATCAAGAAAGGCATGCAATCCCTTTGAATGCTAGGAACTTGAGCTCATACAAGTCAATCACTTCTTCTTCCTCACGCCTTGACCTTGCCTCTAAACCCCCTACCTCTCCACAGCAAGAGTGTAACGGACCCAAGCCAAACAGCTGACATTTTGACACAGACAGCTGCGAGAGGATGAAGATGAGGGGAAGAGAGGTGGAAAGAAGAAAAAGAGGAGGCACACATAAACAGAGAAAGACAGAGATAAACCTGCCAAGTGATAGTCTCAGTCTAGGCGCCTCCTTGCTGTGCGGCCGGAGATAGCACCACTCCTCTTTGCACTCTGGACCCACACGCATGCAGAATAGAAACTTTTATAGAAGCTAAGTATTATATGAACACGTGGACCTGACTTATATCGCCACCTGGAAACTACTTTACAAAACCCTCAAGATGGTTCTCCGTCAGATCTATGGGTGGGGGGGGTTTGATGCGTGACACATTTTTGTGCTGCTGAAGAGCGCACTCGACCAGACGACTTCACCCCATCATTGAATAACGGTAAATCTTATGGGGATAGTCATATTCAAAAAACAGTAATGGAGGTGGGACACTTTGTCAACACAAAGTTGACAGTGCCTAAACGGAACCTTAAAACCACAATCTTCTAGCTTTTATTGTTAGCCTGCAATTGTATCAAGAAGTCATCCCCTCAAAGCTCCTCACAGAAGAGTGCTCAGTTCAAATTTGCAGCGCCCACAGGACAGCTCCAATATTCAAACTCAAACATCGTGCTGCTGTTAGGGAGCAGAGAGTCATTGCAAATCCGATCCCTTGAGGGCAAGATATGTCATCGCCTTCGCGCCTAGCGGCAGCGCCGCGGAGTTACGGATCCAGAAACTCATGTGACATCAAACGTTCCACCCCCGAGAGGCAGGGCTAAAACCCCCACACTCTTACGAGTGCTGCCAAATTGGGAAATTTAGTATAAAAGGAATCCCAGCATGGACTCAGGGCAGTCTGCTACACCTCTCATTTTGCTGTGAAGGCGCGAGGGTGCTGGCATAATGGCTGAGACCTTCACCCGAGACGGTGACTGCAGAGGTACCAGTGGATATCAATGCCCCCGACAGCTCTGGAGTACCAGCCACCTTCCAGAGGCCCACAATCTCTGTGTTAATCCCTCGTGGTACCAAACGCAAACACGTTGGTCACCATTGAAGCATGCTTCAAGTATTACAGTAGTTGAGGAGGAAACATGACACTTTTTATGTTTTAAAATAGTCTCTACGATCCCAGGTGACTCTGCAATTACAGTATTTACAGAATAAATCGGACTTGTCTGTTGAATATGGACCAATTGAAGTAAATTATTTTGCCCAACGAAGGGCAGTTATATCATGTTTCGGCACTGGGACACAACAGGTAAACTTGGTTTGAAGAATGTACAATGTTTCGTTCACTGACTCGTCATCTTAACAAAATTTCTAATTTAAAACACCAAAAAGTTATAAACTGTACACTTGATGTGAGTAAAAAACAATTTGTAACACAAAGCAGTTTTATATGTTTACCAAAATTATGGCAATTTGTGACATGACGTGTTTTGTTTCACCTGAGCATGTGCAGTAACGTAAACTGTTTGAGTCAAACGTAGATAAGGGCCACTTGGAAATCCTGGTATGCACACAGAAACAATCTGGTATGTCATGCCAGGTTCACCTTCAGAATGAGCCATACCATTTATTTGGCTGCATCTTCTATTAAGGAAAAATTGACCTAAGTTTTTTTTTTTAAGATTTCTACCAGTCGATCATAAATGTGAAATACTGCCTCAAAAATATTGAGGGCCCCCCCCCCTCCCCATTTCTACTGCCGTGGTTGACCACGCCCTGACGTGTTGGCTCGATCAGCTCTTCACCGTTATAGAATACTGGCGCTGTGGAAATTTCCACCGCCTGAAAACGGTTAATAAAATTGCAAATTGACTGTCAAATATAAATAAAATATACAAACTGACCTAACATACAGGTCCCCTGATGATTCCGCGATGACGTTTCTTGTGTGGGCTGTAGCAGTATGCACGTCCGCTACAGCACCGAGCTCCGTCATCACTAAAAGGTATGACTACCTGATGTCAAGCGCCGCTGCTAGGGGTGCCATTGATGAACGGAGAGGTGGAGCATTGCGCTGCGCCACATGTGGGCTGGCACTGACGTCACCTCCGGCAGAAGAGTATATGCAACGGAGAATTTTGAAACGTTGTAGAAGAATATCTAATATTCCTCATTCAGGGACTGGCTGTTCAATTGTAGCCACTCCGATAGGGACAATTATGATTTTTGTATATGTACTCGGGGCGCTGGGTCAATTGGTAGAGAATGGCAGCCCCTGAGACTTCTGTGCTAAGATAAGTAAAAGAAATTTTCAGTCTATAATGGTAATAATTATGGTCCGTCAGGCTAGAAGAAGGGACATACTTTATATCCTGTAACATAACCTGGTAGCTGCCAGGAGCATGCATACGTCATGAACTTGTCCAATTTTCAAAGTGAGTCGGCAATTAATGATTAGATGATTTTTTTTTGCCGGAATTGCAGGAATACTTTAAAAATATACTTTTAAAATTGGTACATTTTTCACGTGAAATTAAAGTCTAAAGTTTTGAATAAACCCATATAAGAATACTAGAAATGGCAAAGATAATTTACTATGAGTATAGCTATGCAGATTAAATTTTGTGTCATAAATTTTCTATTGTGTATTAAACTTTTTGAAGTTTATAAAGATGTGTTGGTGCCATGTTATGCATAATAAACATAATTTAGTAAATAAAAATAAATGGCTCTTGAGGCGAGATATAGCCATGTGGGATAAATATAAACGAGTCTTTATATATTCAGGAGTAGCTGAACTGATTGTTTTTTTTTTTAGTGGAAATTAAAACCTAGTCATGTGGACTTCACAGTCCGTGACCTTACGGCAAAAAATTGATGTCCGTATGCTCCTTCGTGAAGAAAGCAAGAGACCAATATTATTGTATTCCTTTATGTTCCAGGATGCTAAAATGCTTTGGTGCCACTTTCACAGTGAGATTGTTTCAAAATGGTGGCCATAATTGCATTAATAAACAGTCTGTATCTCTCTTTTTACTTATCCGATTTTCATTTTCTTTCTTTTATTGAATAGCTATTTTGACGCTAGTTAATTAGTTTCCCTACAAATGTTTGCATAAGTCTAGCCTGTTTTCCCGGAAATATTGGAAAAATGAAAATTTAAGAATTATTATTTTACATTTTGCATTACTGTGATCAAAGCAGAAATTGGCAATATGTGTAGTAATAAAAGTGAAAGATAATTTTATAAGCTTTAATTTGATGTCTTACACAAGGATGCTGCTCTTCATTACAGCAGCATAAGCAAAATAATCTGAGATAGTGTAGGTTTTTAAGTGACGAATGTCACAAATGATTCTTATTATTCTCGTTTTCTTCGGTCTGACCTGTAATTCTGTTTGCAAGAACTCTCTTACTCTTGTTATATTCATTATTTTCGATACATCTGAATATGTGTTGCGAGTGAATGGTTGGGTAAGTTATGATGGTGAATATGAAGGCAGTTGCTAAGTACGACCTGCCACCTTCTGCTAAGAGATGATGCACCTTGGACATGACATGGACACTGTGTTTATTCTGCCAATTAGAGATACCAGAAAGTGATCAGAACCTAAAGGTAAAGAAAGTTATGTTAAGTATATAACTTCATCACTGAGCGAGCAACATGGAATGACCCAAACTTTGTGGAGTTGAAAAAATGCCTAGGTGAGTTGATAGCAACTCACTTTGAAGCATACAATTCAAGGTAGCATTGTTCTTGTCATCAAAATGCCACACACCCAGGGCATATGAAACTTGCCCACGTATGTTCATGGAACAACCTTTATCTGACTACAGTGTGATCAAGAAGATAGCTCTTCTCTCCTTGAACCATTCACAAGAGCAAAAACTAGTGCTTAGTGAAATCTGTTTGCATTTTTTTGTGATAATGGCGCAACCAAGCACAATAAATTGCACGTAGTGCAAACTGAAAATGTCGGGGAAAAAAACTGTCTAAAGCTATAGAGCTCAGTAATGATGACATATCATGTGTGCGGGTAAACGGAAGTATAAATTCGGCCAGTGCTCATGCCATTGGTGTAATGCGTCACAGAAATAGTTGGAATGAAAATGTGAACAAGTTGCAGCAGGTAAATATTTCACATGAAAGGCAATATATATTTAGTGAGGCATTACACATTGAGTTAATTAATTTATTGAAAGATTTTTTTGGAACAAGGAAATGTATGGTAGAATATACAAAAATATTTGTGTACCAAATGGTGCCCAGAAAGTTAGTCAATTTAAGAGTCAGAATGTGGTAGTTGGTTTGAGACAGTTTGCTACGGGAACAAGTGAATGTGTATCTTATCTAAGCAGTACACATGAAGAGGCAGATAAAAAGAACATTTTGCATACCATGGAAGGAAAAAAATATCGAAGCAACACAATTAAGACATCTTCTCTCCTGACACAGATATCCTTGTTCTTGCTTTGAGCAAGTATCCGTCACTCCCACAAACTACTAAATACTTTTTTTTACTGGAAGTGGAGAGACGAACTGACCGCGTCGACCAATATACAAGTTAGGAAATCTAAAAGGTGAAGCACTTGTGGCTTACACTCAATATCAGAAGCTGACTTCACAGGATCACATATATACATAAATCTTGGTAAAACTGAAGTAGTAATTGATGATGTAATGATGGATATTAAGAGATTCCTATGCTAAGTCTACATGCCCAGTGCAACTATCACTAAAATTGGATACCTGACGTGGTGGTTTTTTATACAAAACAAAAAAGCAACTGGTAGGTGAAAATCTCCCTTCAACAAGGTCGTCACTGAAAGTGGCTGTATTAAGGGCACATTTGCAGGCAATGGAATGGCGTCAGAGCGACCAAAGACATCCACATTCACCAAATCCCACAAACTTTGACTGGCAGCATGAAGATGGGCACTTAGTTCCTGTTACCTGCAACGATGCTCCAGCGCCTCTAGAAACACTTGAGCTTGTTAAGTGCAACTGTGTCAAAACAAAACGTCAGAGCAGTCGTTGCAAGTGTTCAAAGAATAACCTACCCTGCACAGGAATGTGTAGCTGTTTTGGAGATGGAGACATGTGTGGAAACAGTGTAAGCTGTGAAACACTCATATTTGAAAGTGAAGATGATCATTTATTGAGAAAACATTAAAACAAAATGATTCGTATTGGGTGTATTGTTGTGTCTACACATTGAAATGATGTGTGTATAAATAAAATAGTAAATTTATAATAGACAATTTGAAATGAGACGTAATTTAAACAATAATTAAAGTAAACATGATTTCAATATATTTCAAACTTTTTCTGAAATGTCGTCATTCATACAAAATGAACGCCCAAATTTGGAAATTTTTTTTATTTAAATTCTCAATTTTACACCATAAAAAAAAAGCAGTATGTACATTACAAAACATGGTTTGCTAATACCTCTTATTTATATCTTTTATCACGCAATCAAGCCCTCCTTACCACATTTACAAAATACAGTACACTCCCGCTTAATCGTGCTTCACTTAACCGGTTTTCGGCTTATCCGTGCGGTGGTCAGGCGATGCTGTAAAGTGTGTCGTTTAACAAGCAGCAGTAAGTTACGTTTATCGCTGTGCCCATGAGCTGATGTTTATCTATTTAAACTGTCAGCCTGTCACAGAGACCTTCGTGAGACATCCATCACCCATCCACTGACGCACGTCGGACTGCGACTCATCTCAGGCCATGCCCGAAATGGCAGATTTTGTTGACAAAATGATCACGTGAGCCAATTTTGTGTACAAAAATGGCAACGTTTTGGGTAATTTCGTATTTTCTATCTAGCAGCACATGTTAGTAAACATACAAAATTAACACATGCGCGAATGTTTTATAAAACAAATAATTGTTCATAAAATACACTAGGCACGTTTTAAAAAAGAAGGTAACCGTTGTGCTTTGTTTATATATTTGGCAACACATTTATTTGAAGTCGTTACCGTGCAGCATTCCAGTGATGACTGTAGAAATATTTCTTCGCTGTTAATGTAAAAATGTTCACCGCGAGTCCTAAAAAAGTGGCTGTCAACAACTTTCGAAGTGAAACTTCCAAAATGACAAATTACAAAATAATGAATTTGCCATTTCGGTTTTGGACACAGGGGGGCCCCTCCCTCATCTACCGGGAAGAAACACGTCTTTCCAGTTTTTCGATCGCCAACCCGGGTCATTGTTTACTCGTTTTTGCAACGTCAATAAAGCGTAAAAGGACAGTTTAAACTATCGCGGAAAAGTTAGAAATAATAAAACAATTTGAGCATGGTGTGTTACAAACAAAAACATCAATTCCGGTATCAAACAAAAGAAAATTTAAGCGTTTTTCAAGACAGGTACAGTTTAACTTTTCTTTATTTTTTCATATCAAGTGTTTAAATGTTCAAAAAACTAAACATTTTGGAGATTTTAAACTCTGTGTGTGTGTGTCTGTGCATGTGTGTGCGCACGCGTGTGTGTGTGCATGCATGTGTGTGTGTGTGTGCACGTGCGTGTGTAAGTCGGTAAAAGTTTAATAAGCTTTTGTATTGTAGGGGTAATTTTTTTAAATGGGTATTGCACTGTATTGTTTAAATGCCAGGTTGTATCATTTAAAGTCCCGTTATAGTCTAATATTAATTGCATTGCATTCTAAACTTTCAACTTACTCTGCCATCTAAAGGATGGGTCCAGTTGACGTGACACACGTTGAGAAAGCGGCACACACACAACTACAGACCGCTTATCTATCACAGTGGGTCGCCCGCCCAACACGCTCACCTGGCACTGGTGAAAGGCTGTGTATACTCGATGCGCCGTGAATTAACTACACAAAGTGCTACATAAATATCAGTTAAAGTATCATGCACTTTAAATCCTGCACGTACAGTGTGTGATTTGTGTTTGCTTTAATTTATAATAGGTAATGTTTTTTATCATGACTATCGAAGTAGATATCACTGTTCCATTAATAGTAAAAATGTGTAAATTTTATTATCCTGGTTTTTAATTACAAATCCGCTTATTCGTGTTTTCTCTGTCCCCGATTAACCAGGAGTTTACTGTACCAGGAAAGCACTCAGTTGTGGAAATATTGCACATAAGGTAAAAACAGACTATGCGAGGATAAAACAGGTCAAAGAAATAATGTATAATAAGAAACATCCATCACTTCAAAACGTACACTTTCCCAGATTATTTCGCTTATTATGTTGCTGTAGTGAAGAACTGCATTCTTGTGTAAGATATCAAATTTAAGACTATAAAATCATCTTTCAGTTTTATTAACACACTAATTGTCGATTTCTGCTTTGTTTTTCCATAGTGATGTAAAATCCAAAAAATATATAATTCTTAAATGTTCAGTTTTCCAAGCTTTCCGGGAAAATGACTAGATGTATACAAAAATTAGTAGGAAAACAAATTAACGTCAAACGAGTTATATGTTTAAAAAAAAAGAACATGGAAATAAGAAAAAGGAAAACATAATTACAGCCTGTTTTATGAATGCAATGGTGGCCATTTTGAAATGGCCAACATTTTGAAATGAGGTCACTGTGAAAGTGGCACCAAAGCATTTCAGTATCCCGGAACATATAGGAACACAATAAAATTAGTCTCTTTCTTTCTTCACAAAGAAGCATAGGGAATAACCTACGGGCCTCTAATATTATGCAAAACAAATGTTCTCAGAAATTGTTGCCATATTAGGTGGTACTGTTCAGAACTTTTAAATTGAATGAAATTCAGCAATGTGGAACCCAATTTAAACGAGTAATCATCAGAAATAGGATTTTCTGCTTTGCTCAAAGGTAGTCTCGATTTTAGATGGTAGTGTTCAAAGAATTTTTAATGGAACAGAAAATTTAACTATGAGGAATGTGTGTAAATTAATCCTTACCAGAGATAGATATTATCCAACCATTTTAGATGGCATATTTTAAGGGATTAATCCAGAAGTTTTGCGAATGTTTGTTCAAAATAAAGAATGTGCTTTAAATGTTTTGACTGGCACCATTTCAAATAAATATTTATCTTGAAAAGAAATCAAAATATATATAATATTTTTGCTAAACACAAAATATCTACTATCTATTTTTGTACTGGTTAAATGTTCCTGAAAATTTTTGATTATAGTAAAAGAAAATAAAACAAGTCATGTGTTATGTTCTTTTGGTAGTTGTTACCTACTTGTATGTTGCATTTGCCCGCTTTAAGAGCTTTTTCACTTTTAGGGTTTATTCTGGATGAATTTAGGGCTGATTTTATATGCCCCTTTGCCACACCCTTGGATTAAGGGCGTTGCAAGTTAAAATTGTGGTATTTTTGTGTGAAAGGGCAAAATGATCTTGGTACGTAAGCAATATCTTGAGACCTGAAAAATGGTACGTGTACCAAGAAACTGCCATGTTTAACATCCCAGCTTCGTGTGCACTCAATATTTCTTGGATTTGGTATAGTTGTAAGCTCGATGAACAATTAATTTTTCAAGGGTGAAAGCTTCTTTGTAATACTTTGGAGGCTATGCATTTCTCATAAATACATAACCTCAAATATTTCGCGAGTGGATGATTAACGTTTGAAAAATGTTTACATATAATAGCTAGGTGATTTTGGTGTTTAAGTAGTTAAACGAAAAAAGTTTCTCTCTCGTGTAAGCACTTATCAATGTTTTGTTGTTTTTTTTGTATGAATGTGTTTTCAACTGTAATTAACACGGAAAGTGATTTATCTAACTCTGCAGTCTGCACTATAAAGCAATGGCAAAAAATACCAGTGCTGCATAAACTGTTGTCTGTATGACTATAGTCCGTTCCCCATTGGAAGCTACTATCTCGGAGCCCTGCAAAATATCTACTTACAGGTCCGTTTTGTATCCTTCCACCAAATGTAAACAAACATTGCCATGTGACTGCCATGTAGCATCTGACAAAATCAATGTTTACAGGACATTGTGTGTGTACATGTGTTCGTATACTTCTGCTACACCTAAAAATAAACATTGAAATGTGACTTCTACTTTTATACCTGTCAAATGTGTTGTTTACTGTTTACAGCTTTTCAAAGAATTCTCTCTTAGGTGTTTTCAAAAACCATTTCGTACGAATATTCACAGTTTAGACCTATAACATTCATTTAGTTCAGCTTTATGATGTTTTAAAAATTGCCTGAATTAACTGTAGTTCTTACGGTAACGTTACATTAACATATTTGTTTTCCGCGACATAGCACATTACACGTAATTCACGTTAATATTTTTCCGCGACTGTGTTAACACTGTTACAACCGCGGGGTAATGAACAGTAATATTTAACTTTTTGTTATTGATATGTGTTGGGTTATTTCTTTAAAAGGACGGCCTCAGTTTGAATAACAAAGGAATAAACAGTCCAACGAAAAAAGCAACATTAAAATCACGCACGCAACTCGTGTCGCTCATTTATAAACTCAATATATAGCGGTGAACATGCACTCAAATAAGCCTACAGTAAATTCTATTCTGCTCATATTTATATGTATTACTACTTACTGTGTATTAGGTTTATTGATATTTATTGGGGCTGGGCTTGGTTATTTTGTTGGGATTGGTGGTAAATCACGTTACACAACTGTGTTTCAAACACCCAGGACAAAGGTACAACGTTGTGATAAATAAACAGACGTGGATGTAAATAATTAACTTCGTCATAAAAACAGTTCACATTTACAACGTATAAATAGCTCACATCAAATATTTGAAATCACACACACACACAGATACAGCGTAACTATCACAAAACCGCCATGCCACGCTATTTCACATGCAGCGGTTAGCGAAACACACCGTAACAATATATGTATTACTGCTGCGGAAACACAGCTTTATCGTAACATCGTAACTTGCTTAGGTTGCTTTAAAAAACACGTCTACAAACGTGATGTGGTAATTTGAAGTATTTTTTGGAGTAAGTATAATTTATGCTTCGTTTGGTAAAACAGCAACACGCCATGTCATGGTTCGCCAAGTCTACCAACTTCACTTTGTTTCTGCCCCATCATCATATCTAAATATATTAAAATAAGTATTCAAACATCAAAATCGCTTGTCAGTTGCATATTACAAATTCAAAAACCATTATTTTGCTGTAATATGTATGAAATATGATACAATTGAAAACATGTACCATTTTGCTGCGTACTAGCGAAGTGAAACTTCCTGAGTGTGAAAGAGACAAAGACAGAGGGAGAGCACGACAAAGCTCGCTCATCAGACAGTTGCTTCAAAGCTGCTCTCGCTCGATAAAACAACACTGTACCATTAAGGCCTACTCACGATATTTTCCGCTGTTATTTTAAACTGTAAAAATGAAATATGTTGCCATCGGCGCTACCTAAATATTTATACACTTCAATACGCACAGTTTAATTTACAAATAGTATACTAAAAAACTAGGTTAAAATAATATTTCAACTGTGAACTATTTCTTACCGGCCGTTGCCAACACGTCGATGCTCTTGCTGTTGTTAATTCATATTTAAAAATAAATAAATATTACAAGTTATAGAAGATATTAAGGTAAAGTTTCATTTATTCAATAATACAGTACTCTAAAGTTAACCACAGCGTTATATATTTGTGGAATACAGGTTATTGAAAAAACAGGTTGACATGTCACGCCTAGTGAGTTTTTTCAAAGGTTGATTTTCATAAGTCGCTTCCAATCGGGAATGGACTATAGACATGATTTGCTGTTATAAATTGCCAAGTGAGGTTAGGAATGTACAGTGTATAAATAAAAAGAATGTGTACAATAGATTGAGATGATTTTGCATACTTTTTCCCTTCTTTATTATTTTAATTCTTAACACGAGGCTGTTAAAATATTGGACGTTATATAGATTGCAGAGTGTGTAATCGTTAACGTTTTTATAGTACCAAAGACGAAATAATAACGAAATTCGCAACCAAAATGTAAAAACTGAGCAAATTCGGAATATAAAAAACCAGCAAAACTCATGAAATAACGACGATGTTTCGCAATCGCGAAAAGTTCATGTCTGGTAATTATAACCAATAATTTGATATTTATGAACAAATGTTAGGGTCCAAGAGCTGGCGAAGCAACCTGTCAACTATTAATGTGATGCGTAGTTTCAAGTCCAAATGGAAGGAACCTTCCCAGCTGTAGAGTGTGGATAACTTCAGCAATGTGGCACTGCACAACACCTGCACTTGAGTGCTCAGCGAGTGATCGCTACTTCACTGCAAGAAGTTGTGCTTTCAGCGTAGCAAAAATTTGGAGGTGACTGTAGTAAACTAGTGCACATTCTTTGCAAAAAAAAAGCAGGTTAGTTCATTCCACTCACAGTCATGCATGAATTAAATACAGCTGCTAATAAATTTTTCTATTTCCATGACTGAAGAGATGTATTTTTGTCGTGCATATAGTAACTTATTCATAAAAAAATTCATTAGTGTTATAATTTCTCAGTGAATGGATAATTATTCTTGGAGACTATCATGTATTAACAGTTCTATTATCACAGCTATCTTAGGGAACTACACTGTAAATGATAATTCAGAATATCTGTTCACATTTCATGTGTTGGTACAATGATAATGAGTTATCTAATGGTAGTACCACTATGGACTGTATTTATAGCAATTATTGAAAAACAAATACATTTGTGTATAGTAATATCAGTGTTAGGAAAACTACATGTTTGATTAAATAACTTATTTGCGCTTAACACTGTCATCTTTTTTTCCTAACAAAAAACTGATACATTAACACATGTGCAAATACACTTATGCACACATTTGCATGGACACACATATACACATATATACAAAATATATATTTATAAACTGATCTTTTTTTCCTAATTTATATAACCATTTATATTTACACACAGAAAATATGATTCAAAACTTAGTATAAATTATATATTTTTACACAAACTACATAATCACATGATGAGGCAGTAAATAACCTACTAATTTAAGCATAAGAAATGAAAAATTTGATTATAAGTATCAAAATTGATCCCAGTCTGGAGCACTGCCGGTATTGTAATTATCTCTGGAATAGCTTCTATACTTCTTCAAAATTTTCATGAGCTAAAGAAAATGGCACTTTCAGCGACAAGAGCTGAATTAAATAAATACAAGGAATACACAAAATTCAATTATTTTTTTTAGGAATGTACCAAACAGCAGTTGCAGAAGCAACCACAGATTGACTGGTAGACAATTACTTCTTTGAAGATAACTGGTTGATCAAGGATGCAATCTTTTCTGCAAGAACACTATTAGACGAGGGACATCTGCTTTGAACAAACATGAGTCCTTGCACGTCCTTCTGGTCGTAAGCCACTTGAGCTGCCTCGTCCAACATCCTGCAACAGTACGGTTTACTTAATTTAATGTCATATCTCTTATGAATGGTCACTACAGCACTGAGCACAAAAACTGAATTTGTAAATAATGTATATACAACTGGCCAGCTATCACAGAATAAGAAGAAGAAGGAAACAGCACACACAGGATAGATAAAATTTATTCAATACAATGTCGGACAATATATTTTCCAAATGTGTACTTTATTTATCATGCCCAAAAACTGTTTACGGTTGAGAGAGTATTAAAAAAAATTCTGCATAGATTTTTTCTTTAACTACATTTCATATACCATATTTTGGAGTGTATAGCCCGCATGCGTGTATAGGCTGTACCAGAAGTTTTTGGTGAGAAATCAGGGAAAATTAATATTTCAAGTATAGGCCGCACTGAATTTTTGTATTCCTGTAAATATTGTTAAGTCACAATTCTGTACAAACATAATAAATTCCAACTTAATTTCTCCCCCACAAAACATTTGTGACAGAAAATTGTGTTATGTTACACAAAATGGCATCTTATCAATGTGCACTTATAGAGTCACGCGGGCGTGCAAACTACGTACAATAGAGGAATTATTTACTCATGTACAACATCTATGGGCAAGCTTCAACATGTTTACATTTTACACGTGTGGGATAAAGGTTATTTTGTTTATGAACGCAAGTAAACAAATAACTGCACAACTGATTTTTTCCCTCTTGTTCGCTTCCTTATTGCCTAAGAATAAAAATGTTAAAATTAACTATACGTTGACAAATTTCTAAACATGTTTTAGGGAAAATATTTTGGAAAAAATTTTTATGGCAACATCTCGTATATAAGCAGAACCCCACTTTTTGTAGTAATTTTTTTTTTGTAAAAATGTGCGGCCTATACACACACAAAAATGGTATCTCTCTCCACATGTCAGTATAAAAATGTATCACACTTGCAGTTCACCTGAAGTTTTACATTCAGTGCTCTTAAGTTCTTTGTATTTACTCAATGGATAAATTGCAACTTACAGTATCTACTGCAAGAAGCAATATAAATACATACACTAAATTCACTGATGCAGATTTAGTTGTATACATTTGATAATGTTCATAGGACAATTCTATCTTTATACTGTGACGCATGTCCGGTTAGACTGACAGGCACGTAGGTCGAGGATTTTTCCGCTAGACCAAAAGTGGGGTGATTGGTTCGAGTTACAAGGCGGGAGACGACGAGTGTTCGTTACAACTTCCTTATGCTGTCGTCTTGGATGTTGTGGTTGATCCGGGTTTCATCCAGTAGTGGCAAGCTCAATTCACTCTGAAGTGGCAATTCCAGTTGTAGGCTTCACGGCTCCAGAAGTCGGATTTTCCCAGCCTTACGCTATCTCAGTATGGTTTAACAACCATCTTACCACAGGGTGACACGAAGGATGGATAAGCAAGCAAGGCGACAAATATATTACAAGTACTGGAGTAGGTGTGACTGCTTGGTGTTTAAGTTGGACAGCGTGACCCCGCTCCACCTGCCTTTCCTCCGTAAAACGACGTAGTGCATTCAACTGAATGGCGGCAAGGAACGCTGCATTTTGTTCCCTACACCTTTTGCCGTGCCTCATCTGGTAAGGGCATAGAGTCGCTGCTTACAATATACGGGTGCACCCTAACGAGGAACAACCTCACAGTGTATGTAAGGTTTTGGTTTGCTGCCACAGGCCTGGTAATAGTCTCCACTGATCCCCCACGCTATGCGGGCTGATCAGAGACTGGGAGCTGTGTGGGTCATCAATGCCTCTACTGAATGTGTGTTCATACACAGACGAGCGACAGGACTCAAGTTACAGTTACCCCAGCACTAACTGTGCTCTGGTGTAAAGAAGTAACCTGGGTTTGTCGCCCCTCCTTGAATGAAGGTGTTGCTAGTGGTTGTGGCTCCTCTGTTCCTCTCTGCCGGCACTAGACAGTGCTCTGACAGTTGGACAGCAACAGATGGCCGCTAATGGGTGTGTGAGGGAAACTGATGGGCTCCTGAAGGGCGCCCGTAGTAAAAGCTAATTTGGTTGTATAAAAAGTCCTGGTTCCTGTCAGTGGTGCACGTTGTAAATTGTTCTAGTTGGCGAACAGTAAGAATCTCTATGAAAGAAAAAGCTGAAGTATAGCAAACAAACTTTGTTTATTGAGGAAGCAATAAACATGTGATGCGTGCTACCTTCTACCAAGCAGTAGAGTGCTGATGGAAACTACACTGGCCAGGTGTAGGCGAACTTGTTCTATGTTGTAAAGGGGAAAGATAAATCTAGATGGTAAAATATATATTACTACTAAAGTAGCCGCAGGGGGGTTACTCAGAGCTTAGAAGTTCTCTGCGGGGAGGGCGAGCATCCTGCCCTGGTTGGCGTGGGAGTCGGAAATCTCTGGTCAGCAGTAGTCAGCGTTTCCGCTTCGTGCCTCATCGGTAGCGCTTGGCCTTGCGCGAGGTCCACGCAACTTGTAGGCTCTCAGCACGGTGTAGGGGGTGGGGGTATGCCTGCCTGGCTGCATAACCTTCAGGTGACGAGAATTTGTTTATAAGTTCCTGTTGCCTGGTAGAGTAGGAAGTCAAGAGTTCATGTAGAAAATTCTCTCTACATATTTCTTACGTCTGTAGCAGTAGAAGTAGGAACCTTAGCAACGAGTCGCTATCAAAGTTGATTAGTAGTAGGAGCGGCACGCGTCAATTTTCGTACCCCCCCCTCACCGTTGCGATGAAGACTCATTGTGGAACAGGTGGAGGAGAAAAGCGTGGGCCCCCTCTTTGGAAGGTCTAGAAGGTCTGGGTAGACGTGATGAGGCAGATAGCACGAAAAAAAAAAAGTTTAGTTAAATAGGCGGGACCCTTAAGCTTGAGTGGCTTGACCACTGTAGCAGCACGTGTTCTGTGCACTCTGGTTGTCCAGCCGGCAAAGCGAAACGTGTGAGACAAGGAGTGGCGGCAGCCGGTGACCTTGGTTCTCTCTCTCTTTTGAGCGGGCATCCTCTGCCCCTCACCCTGGTGATGCAGCTTTGTTAATGCGGCGAGTGTGTATAATCCCCCGTGTAGCAAACATTACTGGGTTAGGAAGCCGCATGTGTCGGGTGTCCAGCCGGAAAACATTTTTACGCCTGCCGTTGAAAAATCCAGCTTATCGCGTGTGGATATTACAAGGTAATCATATATAAAAACATGAAAGAAAAATTATATAAAACAATGGCATGTCATCATAAGAGGGGATTAAAAATGATGTTAGTTAAAATGTATGTACAAGCCTTACTCGCGGAAGGCGGGGAAACACCACTACTATCCTGGAGCTTGCTGTAGTGAGTTAAGAAAGAAACGGAAAATCTTTCCAGGGAACCTTTGTGTCTGTCAGCAAGCTACGTAGTTACATGTGACAGAGTGCGAGGTGGACAACCACAGGCCCTTCAATACCTGGGTTGACCGGCTAAACGACTAACAAAGCGAGTACACTACATGCACGACTATCGCGGCAAATTGTGCGCACGTTGGTCACTTGATACATATACATAGACACCAAATAAAATATCTTACACCTGGTTTTGAGACCTTAGTTTGGTTAGAATGTTAAAGGTCTGAATAAGATTCGGCAAGCAATAATTGGTGAAAATTGTTGCAAATAAATCTGTTGTCATTTTAACCAATGGATTGGGTATGGCTTGGCCGAAGAAGGAATACTCAGCAAAATATTATCATAAATAAAATCTGCCCAATTTCAAATGAATATTTAATACTAAATTGATTTAAATAAGTTTTTTCAATGACATCTTTAAGCTATTGGTTTAAACAAACATGTATTTTGAGGTTATGTATATAATTTCTCAGGTCTAAAATACAAGTCCGCATCAGATTGCCTGAAGTTTTGAAGGTTGACTTTAATGAATTCAGTTTGTAATGAATGCTGTGTTGAATGGTAACAGTTTTTTCTTGACTGTTAAGTCACTTATTTGCCCAGTTAAATGGTCTATCTTATAATTTATTATTATTATTAACATTAGTGTTTTATTTAATTTCTATGCGGTACACACCTAATACAAAGTGCTTAAAGTGTTCACAAAATTAAATACTTAAATTTAAGTAATTAAAAGTATTTCCAAATATTGGGAATTATGATGGTGCTCGTCAAAACTGGTATCGACACTGCTGTAATCGGCGGCATCTGCAGTTGAGAATCTGTATTGTTGGTATTGGCCCATCCCTAGTTATAAATACATAATACCTGTTTGGTCAAGAGAATATTGCGTGATAAATATTTAATACAATTAATGCATTTTGCAGACCAAGCATCTGCTGTCCAAGAATTCCACCATTTTATAAACATTGCCAATAAAAATTGTACGTTTCAATATTTATTTACATTGCACAAACATTTTTAATGTGTTTCTTGTTAACTGCTTGAATCAGAAGAAATCCAATATGGTAAGACCAAGCCTTTAGACAAAGAATTAAAACTCAAAAGGGCCATTTTCTTAAAATAGATCGTGGTACCAAATATTTCTGCCACAGAAAACCATGGTTGTAGTGTCTTGCAACGGCATGACTGAACATAATGCAGCAATGTGTCTAATCGATTTGACTGCTTTATATACAAATTGCATGTAAATCACCACATTATAAGAAACAATAGTATTCGATCTTGTGACTTCTTACTGTAGTTGTTTTCTGACAAAGATGTTTGTTATGAGTGCATGGTGCACGAAGCACTAGAATTCCCAAGAAAAAATCCAGTACATACAAGATTACACACATGGGTGAAGGTGTGGCTATAGAATATGGCAACCCACCATGCATATCTAAGATAGGTACATGTGTAGCTTTATGTGATGAGATACCTAATACTGTGCTAAAATAGTGCTACTCACCCAACCTTGGAATAGTATTTTTACTTTGAGATCATCTTTAACCCGAGGCAGGTACTTCTGGGCTTCATAACGGTTGCCATGCTTCAAGCACATGTCCACAAACGGCTGAAACACATATGCACAAACAATTTATGCACAATGTTGTAACTAATGCTTCACAAACCATTGTAACATTGCTGTTTTCCAGGCATTATATTTATCTATGGGAACAGATTATTTGGTTGTGTTGACAATTACAATTAATATAATTTCCAAATTAAGCTTTATTATCTGATTTAAACGAAGAACAGTATAATCTTTAGTTACTTTACAAGTTTAATGGCACAGAGATTATGGATAAGTTAGATTTCATTTGTTTGAAGAGGATATTAAGTATTCCAATTTTTACTGTTGTTAATTTATTCCAAAGAGGGTAGCAAGCGTTGAATGCTATAAATCATGTGAGGTTAAAGAAAAATATCCTTGTTGGCTCTCGTTTCGCCATTGCTGGTTGGAAGATGTATGTGGTGTGGTCTGACAACAGCCAATCAGAGAGCAGGTAGCAACAGAAGTAAGGCTGAAGTAAATAAACCTAATTTTCTTAAACAGAAATCATACAACCACAGCCAAGGATGGGCATGGTGGGTTTAAAGAAAAATTGTTATAATATATATTTCAATATTGACGCATGATGCTTTTTCTAACAATGGTGATTAGACGACTTCAGCTCGTTCTTAAGCATAGCCTTTCATTTGAGTCCTCCAAGTTTGCATTACTGTTATTATCCTGCCACGCGATGGCATTGTACTGTTTACCGTTTAGGATGGACGTCCTAGACAGGGTAAAAAGTTTTATGCATCTAGAGCAGTGAGTACTTTTATCCACCACTAGATAGCACTGCTAGTAAGATTCTTCGTTTGTTCTTTTTCGCTCTCCATCCGGCTGGTAACATCACGCCAGAGAGCTACACTTTTTGCCACCCCCAGCTCTACGACCACCCCTCGCTAGCAAGACACCAGCCAACCAGAGCCGAGTAGCGGCCTGAGTTTTGTATAAAAGGAGACAAAGGAGAGATACTGCTCGATTCCACACTAGTCTTCAGCTGCCCACCGTACGTACTGCCAGGGCACTGATCAAAACGAGACCAGTTCTCTTACTCCTGCTGCACTAGCCGCCAGGGAAAGATTAAACTGGCCAGCTTAAATCGTCTAGCACCCGCTGCTCAGACGTTGGTTAGTCTCGATATCCAGTCTACGTTAGGGTTACTCGAGCTTATCCTCACTTACCCTCCTCTCTTCACTGCACCTTTGTGCCAGAAGGATACTCCAGTTCTTTTTACGTCCTACCCGAGGGTTCTCCTGCCACATCCTGCTTAGTCAACCTAGCACTGTGCCAGTTACACCATTCTGTTGTCTAAACACTAGACAAAGTGGTCCCCTCTGGGCAACAATATAATAATGCATCAAGCTAGTTTTTCAGTTGTTCTCACAATGCTAGCCTATCCTATCCCTATCGTTAGTCAGAACCGGTCACCTCTACCGGTAGTTGCATAGCTAGCTTCCCGGCAGATGCTCATGCTAGGAGGTAATACGTCATCACAGGTTATTTCTCTTACAAGGAAATAAAACGTGTGTTTTCTTACAATCCTGAGTACAACATTTCTTGTAGTCTAGCACCTCTCCAAGTTGACTTCGTGGACACAAGGTCAATACAGGTGATCTTGCGAAATTACTCACTCAAACTTAACCACATTGTCGCCACCCACAGGTATTTCAAATGGCCACCCATTCTATCTACGCCATAGGTAGAACGGTAGAGCCCGCACAGGACCACTGCTCTTGGTCCATCTTGTTGGTTAGGTGCTAACTTTTTTTCCACTGCATCTCCGTGCTAAGGAAAGCAGGTGATCCCTAGACTAGGAAGACTTGGCCAAGACAACACCCATGAAGTGAACCTCGACAGCGAGGCCTGACTGACGAGACACACTGCGCATCTGTGCCAGGTGTTGGAATAAGGTGTCCACCCAGTCGATGACCCATACATGGTCCGACATGCTGTATATCATAAGGAACTCGCCTTGCCAATGCAAAGGGTGTTGTGTATTTCCAATGACCTACTCCAAATGCAGCACAGTGGGTTAAATGAGTACATCAAACAGACCTTACTCGCCTCTGCTGGGCGCCTGCATGAGCTTACCCCTGCCCTCGTCGCCTAAATTGCTCAACTAGGCCCAAGAGAACAAGCTAAAGCCATACGCCACATGCAGGATCCCGTTGAACCAGTGGTACTGAGGGATCTGTTTCCAGAACCCCTCATACAAGTGGGCACAGAAATACATCCATTGCTGGCCGCTTACCTCCATCAGTCAGACCAACGACCTACTGAGGCAGTCGCCTATATCATTACAGGTGTGCTAGCTCCAGCTACCCAACCAGCACCTCAGCAATGCTGCCCACCTACACCTGCTGCTCCACCATGTGCACACAACATACCTACTGCTGGCCTATCTAACAATGAAGTCCACTGCCCAGGTATACCAATCAAGGCAGGGAACCTCAAGCGCAAGATCACGCTGTCAGAACCAGACTTTGTGCCCTGCCACAAAGCTACCAGGCCTGTCCTGTACAACGGGCATGCCCCAGTACCCTGCCACGACTAAACTCTACACACAAACCCCAGCCTTCAAGGGTGCATCTGACTCAGCGCCTGAACAAAAACCAAGTCACCAATCAATATTAATGAAATAGTTGCTGCTATACATTTCCAAGGTGAATACTTAATAATGGAACACTAATAAGGTTGATTTATTGTGTTTGTGTAGAAGAGGTATTTTTTTTGTTAATTAGTTTGAAACAACGAAAGAGGAAATAAAAAAAATTGAGAAGCTGTAAATTTTGAGCTTCTGATTTTAACTGAAATGTTACACCATCCTTATCTAATTATAATAAAAATAGACATTGGGGGTAACATCTTTTAACAAATAAAAGCAACTTAGATAAAGTTAATTTTTAATTGTATATTTACTTCTTACTTTTTTATTTATTTGTTTATTTACTAAGTAGAATAAATATTTGAAGTAATGGTAAGAAGAATACTAACCCCAACTTGTTTTGATAAATTAAAAAAGCAATTTTTAATTACAGGAAGCATGGGAGGAAACATGTTTAGTTCCCAGTAAGGGCTTAGAAAAACAGTGATTTGTGAAGCTTGTGGGTAGCAATAACATGCAAGACTTGAAACATGTGTTCAGAGAGATGGTAAAATTTAGGGGTCTTGGGGTTTGTACCCAGAGAAGATTTTGAAATGTACTGTTCAATATGTTATAAAGTATATTTATTTTATTTTATGAATTTATTCTCATAAAACACGACCTCAGGTCCCCTTAGTATCTACACCAGTGGTCTTCAAACTTCCCTTCACCATGGACCACTAAGATGTAGACTGTCTACCTAACATGGACAACTACATGTAGACTGTCAAACTAGTTTGTCAGCACATCATCAATTCACACAGCAAAACATAGAAATATTTGTAAATAATTAAAACAAATTACCTCATAAAAACTTGATAGTAAAAGTTTTTTTAACTATACAAAAGATTAAACAAATTAATAAAATTATTCATAACATTTATTTTGCAGACCACCTAAAACCATGCCACGGACCACCAGTATTCTCTGAACCACAGTTTCAAAACCATTGATCTACACTTATGTTGTTTTCAAAAATGTAACTATTGTTTTGAGGACCAGTATACAAAGAAATACCTCATAGCCAATTGGTGACTTTTTAGTTTTGGAGAACTTGTCCAGATCAACCCAGTCACCCAGTTTGGAGAGCGTCAACACTCGTAGCCACCAGTACCTACACAGAGGTCGCACACTATCACCAACATTGACCTTCTCTCCAGTGAGAACTCTAACTGCATTATCACACGAACCACTCATGTTCTGCTGAATCTACAAAACAATGTAGTGCCTCAGCGGGAAAGCGGTTGGCTAAACTACCTACTAGAGTTGTTCCAATACTATGTTTTCCGATATTCATACCCCGATACCGATACCTGAGTATCGGCTGATATCAGTAGTATCGCTAGCATCATTGCCAATACTATGGGGGAGTGGTAGCCATAAATTGTCCCGGGATGTTGAGGGAAGGTAGCGGGACTGTCTGTTATCTCATCTTTCGCTCTTACATCTCTCCTCTCCCTTCTCTCTCTTTATCTCTCAGCAACCCTTCAGTTATGTGTAGGTCGAAATCAAGCTCCCCCCCAACTAATGGCATCCTGTCACACCACAAAACCAGAGCTGCTACGTGTTTACGCTCTCCCTACCCCCTTGTAATAACACCCAGATGTTGCCAGTCGATAATTCCACTACCCCACTGAAGGGTCGCTGACAGAGAAAGTGAGAGAAGGGAGAGGAGTGATGTAAGAGCGAGAGATGAGACAACAGACAGTCCCGCTACCTTCCCTCAACATCCCGGGACAAGTTATGGCTAACACTCCCCCTACCTCTTCCCCCCCCCTCCGTGTATAGAGCGCACCCCAGAAATTCTTTCCTTCATTTTGGCAAAAAAGGGTGTGCTATTCACAAATAAATATGGTATTTATTTTTTCTTTTTCTTTTAATGTGCGACGTATACAAATGGAAATACATTCATTTTTGTACCTAAAGAAAGTAATAACTTTACTTCATTGTCTACAACCGATACTGAAGTATCTGCCCGATACCATACCCAATACAGATACATCGGAAAAAGGCACAGTATTGGTATCGGAACAACTCTACTACCTGCCACCAAAGTGCAACGCCTTCAATTTCCAATGGCATCACACCAAGGATTTTACATATGAAAAACATTGCCGCTGACCTTCAGGTTTCCTCAAGGTTCTCCTGTTTCCACCACCACTGCATGCCATTGCCCTTTCAACTTAGAGTTACATTCAAATTCACCCCTCAGGGACATGGATACATACGAGTCCCATTTGCAAATCTGTCACTCAAAGGATGTTACCCCTATTCTAGAGTGAAAAACCTAAATCTATTTATTTGTTTATTAATTAATTTACAAAAATAGCAGACATTATGATTTATGACCAACATAACCCTTCTATTTTCAAAATTTATACCAACTATGCACAAAAAAAAAAAACTGCTATAACATATTTAGAAAAAATTTTAACAGACGAGACTCAATTTGTGAATGTAAATTTGTTATAATGGTACACATACATGTATACTTCACATTAATACGAATCATTCTTATTTCATTAGTTACCAAAATTTGTGTTGAAACAGAGGTGTGAAAAGAACTTTTGTCACCTGGGGTAGATAAGGATCATTCAGTCCTCAGCTCCTAAAATGATGGCAATATACATTATTCCCAAAATTAATCATTTTTTATTTCTTTACTTGATTAATTTAAGCCCCAAAAGATGAAATTTTTGGCATAATTAACTCAAAATGTGTAACTTATGTATAGATATTGATTTTGAAATGATATTTGTTTTACATATTAACTTAATTTTAGTTAGTGCACACATAAACAAAGCAAGTGAATTAAATTAAAACTAATTTGATGAAAATACATAATATATCGTACATATGCTTTAATATGAGAACAAATTTAACCAAAGTCATTCTTTTTACAGTACATGTACCTGTACCCCTTATAGTTGCCATGTTTCTTAACATAATACATGTACTCTACACTGCCAACATTAAAGTCATTACCAGAAAAGTAAATCAACAACACTTAATATGAAATGGTATTTATGACTTTCCCATAGACATTTTTTAAAAATCATTTATCCTAAAGTTTTTTCTAAAGTGTTATCTGACTGGGTGACAAACTTTAAAATTTTTATAATAAAGACTAGCTAAAAGAAAAATTTATTATAGCAGATAGCAATCATTAATATTAAATGAGACTTAAAAATATGAGATGAAACTACTTTTAAATGTGGAAACACTGCACAATGAACCAATTCAAAGGGATAATTGTTTAAAGAGATGAGATGAGTTTATAAATTCTGTATGGACCGTATTTATTTTGAAAACTCTTATGATGTATCAGTTATGTTCCACTGCTGCTATACCTCCTGTCAGGGACACGATACTCTGTCCGCAGCTTGTCAGCAAGCTTCACTTCATTCAACATCAGTAGCATGTGTACAGTGTCGTGCAGTGAGAGGCCCACAAACTCCCGCCGGAACTTCTCCTCCAGGGTTGCCTGGTACTTGAGGAGTTTTTGCTGCTCTTCACACAGCGTGGCTGCAAAGTCATTGCGAGCGCGCTTATAACCTTGCTTTGCCGCCTCTAGAGAGGCCGCCTTCATGGAGCTGTTCTGGAACAACCCCACAACACAGTGCTACCCTTGCAAAATGCATGTCATGTCACTATGGAAACTGACATATGGTATAAGAACCATGTAACAGTAACGTGGTAACACGTGCACATTGCTCTCTCTTCGAGACAGGGTTTGAATGGAGGATGAGTTGAGCTGAAAGGTTTTTTTTTGTGCTTGAACATTAAGGACTTGAGGGTTGGTGTGGGTGAAATGAGGTGTAGATGGAAAAGCGGCAGAATGAAAAGGTGGGAGAAATGGGAGTAACTCCAGAAAAACAGCCAACCAACTGCAACTTTTGTCAAATTTTCTAGATGTGAAAATCCAGGAGCTACTACTGGTAATCAAATCTTGGTGGGAGATGAGCATGGATGAGAGGAGGCAGGTCCTGAGAGATGCAGGCAGGGGCACACACAAGGGGAGGGCCGAGCTGGTCCTGTCCTCCCTGAAGATTCATGCTACACCCTTATGAAATCTGAGGAGGTAAAATATATCTTAACAAAGAGTTTATCCATTAATGAACTTGTCAAATGTTGGTGATCCTAGCGACATGCGACTACGGAGACTCTCAGAGTCAGCAAGATATACTTAGGTAAAATTAACCAGCAAGTATTTTGATGTTACATATATCATAGTCCACATATCTGTACCATGTGGACCCCCTTAGAACAGAAACCTGTTTGTGGTATTGGACACACGGCAAACCTATCATTAGAGACCCCAGAAAATGGTGAACCGCGAAATACACGAAATAATGTGAAATTGGACATTATTTCACCGTTTTCGTGAAATCTACCTTTTTTCTTTACAAAATGCGAAATTTTGCATGAAAAATGCAGTAACACGAATATTTACATTCTACAGAAATGGTAAATAATTGTTTGCAATCAATTAAGTGTCGACAATTAATTGTGAGTCGACAATCAATTGTATTACCAACACATATTTTGTAGTGATTATTTTTGTGCTGAGATGATGCAAATAGCTTCTATTTTTTATTGTGAACGCGTAATGAAGCATATTTGTACAGTTTATCAAGAATAAAATGATGATGTGCAAGTTCTGTAACATGCGTACCGACTGAGGCAGTGTCCGAACTCGGGTATATACTTGCGTACTTGCATCCTTGCATACTTCACTTACCCTTGGCACCAAACTTGATGAATTCGGACAGGCAGTCTGGTTGGCTTCAGCACCAGTTATTAGCCAGCTAACCACTTTAAATGTTCATGTATTCCGACTAAGAATTTGATAATTGCCAAAGGTTTTAGGGATTAAATAAAGTATTACATAATATTTAAATTTGATTTACATTAACATTTATTGTCTTGCATTATTGTATGTAAGTGCAGTTTGGATTACTTTTTTTATCTTACCTTCTGTAGGTTAGGAACATAGGCCTAATATGAATTTATTCCTTAGACCTTCTTTAAGGTGAAACTTGCGATAATTATTTACTCAGTTCAAAATTCTAAGTCTACTAAGTAGTCATTTTGCCCTATTAATTTTTAAATCAAATAATTATGTTGGAAATCAATTGTAACCTACAAATTGTTTCTCAAAATGGCGGCATATATTCCACAAGTATACAAGAAGTATACACCTTCGTTTACTTGTATACTTGCATACTTCACTTGCAGTTCGGACAGCACTTACATCACTTCCGGGGACAGTTACGCACAAGTATGTATTTCAGGAGAATTCGGACACAGTCCGTGTTGTGAAGAAGTACTTGTCTGTTCTAGTTTTTAAGGTTAGGTGGAGAAAAAGAAGTGAAATGTGTACTGTTACACGAATATAATTTTTGCATAAAACTTAAGTTTGCTAGTTTCAGGAAACGTGCACAGTGTAGATTTTATTGAATGATTCTGCAAACAAATTATTTAATGCTAGTGATGAACAAACATTAATTTAGTGACATAAATGGCAAAGATTACAATAGAAAAACACGTATTCAAAAGGATGCATTTTACAAACAGCAAGTTTGCGTGTTTTGTAAATAATGTATTTGTAAACCTTTACTAGAATTATTGAACTGCACGTGGCCTGAAAAAGCTACACTTTTAACACTTAAGCAGTGTGTAAATAATATTTGTTTATTTGTCTACATAGTAAATTCGAGTGTTAGGTTTAACTTCGGCCAAACTCTGTGTGTGTGTGTGTGTGCGTGCGTGTGTTGCTCCATCTGAACGAATACGAACATCGATGAATATATATCGCCTTTTGTTTTATCATTGAAGTTAAAATTTTCGAAGTTACAATCATTTAAATGTTATTTCCTTACTAGCAATATTTTCCACTGTTCCATCAAAACAATATGCAACTAAAAAAGGCAACATACCTGCAGGAACCTCAAAACAGTGCCGTCTCACAAAAGACATTAAACTAAAGCCCCCCCTCCCCCCAACACCATCATTGTTTCCTTATTTCCCTCAAAATAAAATAAACAGAACCCCAACAAAAAAAAAAAAAAGATTGGAATGATAACCTAGCTATAATATCCTACATTAATTACTGGATGGAAGTCAGGCTTTCAGTGCCTGCCATGACAGGGAACACGAGGAAAGAGGAAAATGCAAGAATGTATTGGACTCAAACATTTGTTTACAAATGTCTTTTTCTTCAGTGAAAAACAGCTGTAGTGGAAGGATACATTGTGACAGTACTACTTTTCTAGAACTGTCAAAATTTATCCCACATTTCTTAAATTAATGTTTTCTTCTTAAATTAATGAATTGTGCTACTGCTGTTTCTTGTATTAAATTATTACTTCTCTCACAATTTCTTATTCAGACACTGAACATGTGTATTAATTTTGTTTACATTCTAATTTACCAAATTTTTAAATTTTCAAACACAGAAATTTGGTTGATTTTTTTAATATGAATGCAAAGAAATTCATTATTGATTTTATTTTTAAAACAAGTTACATAAAAAATAGCATCATTTTAATTTTAAACACCAAAATTGACACTGCTTTCATGTTTAAATACTGAAATTTAACACAGTTTTAATTTTTAAATACTGAAATGTAACACCACTTTCATGTTTAAACACCAAAATTTAACACCAATTCTCACTATTATTTTGCACTGAAATCAGATATTCTATTTAACCATTTTCTGGGGTCCCTAACATTCCCGTCCAGCCTGAAGAGTGGATGAGATGCGGGTGGAGAAGTTATGGGCTGCAAAGGTGGGGGAGACAAGTATATCTCAAGAAACACCACCAGCAAGAACTACCCCATATTCTATGTGCAATAATTTCAACTTGGATCCACCAGTGACTGAACCTGGATGGCATTGGTGGGAGTCTGCTAACTAGAACATATTTACAATATTTCCAAAATGTTTGTAAAATTTGACGCATAACAAATTTCTACGCATTTACAATGTGCATAGTCGACGACTTTGTCCCATCTTTGAGCACAATGCTCATACAGGGGCAGGTAACCACTAACAGTGCTACGGGACACTACAGGTTACGTTGGTGCACATCCAGAGCATCTACAGACACGTGATCCTAGATTGTACTGTTCACCCAGAAACTCCAAGAAGCCATCATGCCAGGTCCAAACCCCTGACGTAGGATTGTACTGTTGGTTGAGACATCAGTACCCACCAACAAAGGCGAAGCTAGTACCACAGCTCGCCATTGGAGGGCAGCACCCAGTCTACTCCAGCAGCTACCAACTCCAAGCAACTCCAACACCGGCGGTAAGAAAGATTCACATCTCCCGCAGGGGAGGTAAGAAATGGACAGCACCGGCTCAGCAGCAGAAGCCTTACCCCACGAGAATGAGGCTAGCTTCCCCCGCACCCAGCAGCCTCCAAGATCTTTGCTGATATCAGTATAAAAGGGCTAGCACCCCTTCGCTCTTGAGTCTCTGCACCTTCACCTCTCGCAAGGACCGGAAGTAGCCACCGGGGGGCTTGACCACTGGGTCATCCAGACATACCACTGCTCGCAAGGGCCGGAGGTAGCTATCGGGGTGCGTGAATACTGGGACATTAAGAGATCTCACCTCTCACAAGAACTGGGATCTCAACGCAGCCGAAGACACAAGCCGACCAGAAGCTCAACACCTTCAGCAGCCGCTGACATGCCTTCTGCAGCCACCACAGATCCTGCAACTTCTGGGAGACTCCACCATACCAGATGCTCCTGAAGATGTCGCTCCTTGCCTACCACCCCATACCTCCTGGTAACAACCAGAACCCCCTTGGTAGCAGGTCACATTTATGTCTTTTCTGGACCTCTCCAGTCCACCGAAGGGTGCGGCTACGAAAACTACCCTTCTGGCAGTTGCCATTCCATAGGTTCCTTAAGAACACCACTGGTAGTTAGGCGCAGTCAAATGCATTAACTATTAGTGTTTATTTTTGATTGCCCACACAATACAACTAGTTTTGCCGAGGTCACCTTCACGTGGATTTTAAGGTTAGAATTAACTTCCGTAACTTACGTTGAAATTGTAGAGGAGTTAGTTTGGAACCACCTTGTTTTCCAAATACAGTCAATATAACATGTATTTTTAAATGTACCTTTGTGAGTTCAATTTCACTTGTGTGTAATTTGAGTAACCCCTTTTACTTTTTGTAAATGTAATTATGCCTTAGAGGACAAGTCAGCAGATGCGTAACCACCAAGGTAAATACACACACCACGAGGCAAACCGACCTCTGCCAACAGGTAGAACTTCGGCTATGCCCAAATTCACCTAGGTACTCCTCCACTAGGAGAACTGACCAGACTATGTGTTCCATACTCTGCAACCATTGCTCACAGTGCCGGATAGGGGCTGGAACTACTTCGGCCTGCCCTGTGGATACCACACCCGGGTATCTCAGCAAGGAAGTGACATGGGCTGTCCACCGCTTGCAAGGGTCGGTAGAAAGGAGCACAGGTTGCCCCACACAGCAAGTATGAGTACCCGGAAGTACATGCTATGGACATCCAGAGCTGGCTTCTCTTCTATAGATGCCAAGGCGGTGTACGGAAGAAATTAAAGGAGGTCTTAATAACTCATGTAAAGTGAGCAAGCTAAATTAACCTCTTCAGGAACAGCTTCTCCAAATCCACTGTTCCCACCTTTGATCAAATTACCTGATAGGTAACATCCTATCATCGAGGCCATTTTGTGTGAGGAAGAGATCCCTTTTGGTCTTGAATGGTCATGGTTAAGGGTACCCTTACAAGAGTACCTTTGTCCTGTTGTCCCCGCTAACCAGGACAATGTTGCCACAGGTGACACCTGACCTGCTGCTTCCCAGCCAAATGAGTCCAATACCAATAAGCCCAACGAGGGAACCAATTCCCTCGCCAGGAATTAAACATAAGCTGGGCATGCATCAAGTTCATTATCCTTTAGACCAAAATCAGATGGCTTACTGATACTGAGAATTTGTTTCAACAATGTATCCATGTCTATGCATTGATGCTACTCCCTCCCTCTGAAATTAAATAAATTAATTTAACTTCAAGAGGTTGGGAGGCTGATTTCTCTCCTGGGGTTTAGTGAGTCAAGGTTCCCCTGGGATATTAGTAGGGCGTGAAATGTGATTGCCTGGCTGGATTGTAGATACTCCCACATTGGAAGGTTTGCAATTATGCCCTTTAGGATGGGTAACCTTGTAAGGAGGGGATTCAAACCCTAGAGTGAATTTAACCAAATACGTCTCTGTCCTGGGAGTTTGGTTATGCTCACCGTAAAGGTTGCCAATATACATAATTCCAGGTGTCACGAAAAAGGGCAGGAAACTATGAAGTGTTCAGGATTCTATGTAGAGTCAGTTGATTCCTGCTTTCGGCATCCTTTATAGGGAGCCGGTCTAGTTGGTTTACGAGTTGGCACGAAATCAAGGGTGTCGCGATTTTGCGATGACTGGGTACCTGAAAGGGAGTGCGGATGGTAATGAGTTTACCTGCTATTGTGCATGATAGGTACGAGGTGCTAACAGGTCTTTAATTGAAGGGGTTGGTTCCGAAACAGGCGGGACCAGGGTTCAATAATCAAAATAATCAAGTGTGTGGTAGGGTCAATATATTTCCAAAACTGTATCTCCACCCTGCACTAATGCCTCGAAGTCTGGTTGTTCCGGGGTGTCTAATTTAATCTAACACCCAAATAATGTTTCAGAATTATTATCTGTATTAGACAGGTCACTTTTAGTGACCGGAGGTACACTAGCAATTAGGATGTCTAATTCTCTTTGCACTGCTCGTCAAGCTAATCTTCTTAAATTACTATGGTGTTCTTTAGTTTCAAAAGGCATCTCAAAATAAATAGTATTAAAAATGGAGTACATTCCAAGATCACTGGGCAGTAACCGGTGCCTCCCTTGGCCGGCCTTGTTCAGACTGGGACTGAAGCATGGAACAGGAGACAGGCCTGTGGTCCCGGAGTTGTATCCCGCAGCAGGAAGTGGCGGCTTGGGGTGCTTCTGGAATGGTCCAGCCTTGCTCAAGCTAGGGCAATCCCGGAGTCTCCATTCCGTACTTCCCTTTCAGAATAAATCAAAGGGGAGAGATGCTCTGAATTTTAAAGTTAGTTGTACCACAAGTAAGATCCTTTATAAAACACAAGAATCACAAAAACTTCAGATAGCAGCTGGTATCTCCTAAATCCGGCCTTGTTCAGGCTGGGATTGAGATGGGGGTGATTATACAAATCTGTAGGTTTTTGAGCGTTCTTCCCACTGGAAGTTTGGGTGGTCAGCAATGAATCTTGGACCCCCAAGCCTTATAGAAACTGGAGATAATCAAAGACTATTGATTCGACCTGCACTTTCCAATAAGAGAGACAATTATTACTTAGGATCGCTATAAAAAAATTTACTCAGTTATAAATTAACTCTGAGTAGGGTGAAAGAAGGTACACACAAATACTGGAAATTAATAACATATTTATTTAATAAGTTTTTGGACAACAGTGAGATGCGTAGCTTTGCAATACAATAATAATTAAGAGTAGAATTACGGCAGGTGAAGGCGACTTGCAAAAAATGGAAATTTTTTTATTTTAGATATGACTATGTGGGTAGGAGATAAATTACACTTATAGTCCAGAAGGGACGTCGGTTTGACCTGCTACCGCGGGTGAGAAAGGTAATCCTTTCTGGGTAGGGATTTAGGTGAGGACGCCATAATATCTGTGCATTGCTGTGTGGAGATGTTTCCTGATGCGGCTGATGTCGTCGCCTGGAGAAGTCTTCAGAGACTATGTTTCCGGCACGATGAGCCCAGCAGTGTGTGCTCTCTCAGATAATCTCGAGTTGTTGCAGGCTGTGAGGGTTCAAGTAGCACTGCTTACTCAGTTACTTTAACTCGGTACTGCCAGCGCGAATGGCATGGCCCACTGATCAGAATCCTGGTGAAGATTGGTTCAAGTCTTGTGCAAACTGTGAAAACAGGATCTGAACCACTGGCCCCTGAAGCTACCCTTGGCTTTGCTCAAATTAGAGAGATCAGCAAACTCTGTCTAGCTACTAACTGGCACCTCCTTATATACTAAAATCTTCGGCTCGTATGCTGCCTCTCTCCACAGGGGTCATTTATAAAAACTTGGACCCCGCACCACCCATTACTATCTCCTCCGTTGGAGGCTGTTAACATATCTATTGCCTCGGCACGAGGCTCTGGAGTCTGCTGCGACCTTGTAGGCGGGGTGCTGCCATCCTGTAGAAACCCTTGGTACTCACTTCTCTGTTAGCTGGGTGTCAATGAGTCGTCAAACAGTACAATCTCTTGGGCGGGAAATAGGTGACCACATGGCGGCTTAGTTATACAGTACAATTTTTATTTCTCACCACGTATCTGTAATCTCTCACTAGGCTGGGAGCGATCCTGTAGGCATGTGATTAATTGATATGCTACAGTGTGACTTGCCCATATGAGTTTACCAACTCGAAGATTGGGCGAATTCGAAATGTAGTATGTGCATGGCCAATGCGCAGGAATGCACCATGCATCTGTATGTATTAATAAAGCACTATATTTATTATTGGTATTACCAATTATTACCCAAAAAAAATGTAAAAATACCTCCTAGATTTGACACACAATCAAAAATTTTTTTGCAAAAACACTTATTTTTATTTATTTTGTGAGGCAGAAGTAAGGCTTTATTTAAACGCCATATGAGCCTTGATAAGTGTTGCAGTTACCTTAGGGTCATAGCACTCTTGCAGGTGAAATGCTGCCTGAGAGGTATAATTATCTTCCAGGTCATAGATGTCTCTCAGAGTTTCACGATTGTGCTCCCGACAGTACTTTGCATACAGTGACAAGGCTATTGGATAGTTTCTTATCATCATCTGCAGGACACAATAAAACAGTCTTCTAACTAAAATCACTGATTAACCAGACACAAACAAAACCACAAACACAAAATGGTTTAGTCAAAAAATAGTTTAAATGATAAGAGAACATTATAAGAGTATGTAAACCGAAGAAATTTTACCCTTCTTTCATTTTCAATTTATTTTCACTTTGCATGCAATGATGAAATTATAAATGTAGAAATATGAACTAAAATTATTAGCAACTGACAAAAAAAAAAATTCTTTCATAATTATCATCAGTGCAATAAAGAAATGCCAACGTATTACTACAGTATTCAATTTTTACAAACCTTCACGTATGTACTCATGCAAGCACATGTTTGTGTATTTGCACACATGCTCAAGAGCATGTGTTCATTCTGTGAGTGATTCAAACAGGAACTTTTTCCACATCAAAAATGTTAAACAAAAAAAAACTTGGAAATATAAGTAATTCAATGTGAAAATGATAACGAAACTATGCTGAATGCAATGAAACACTGCCTGGGAATCACAACTTGCTTTGGACTTGTATTTGGAAGAACCCAAGTTTTATTCCCGACTGATTCAACCATTCTGATTTTGGTTTTCAATAGTTTTCCAAAAGCACTCCAGGTGAATGCTGGGATGGATCCTCACTGATTTGTGATTTGTAACCCATCACGATTTGTGGTTTTTGTTGTTCTTTGATTACAGTTATCCTGTCTCTAATGACCTCACTGTCAATAAGAATTAGCCAACTTAATCCTAAATATAATTTTAATGGAAATATGGTGGTGCTTACACAGAGCTGTTCACAACACAGTAAGGCAGGCTAAGCATGTAAAACATGCACACATTGAAAGTTTTTATTTTTTAAATTACTAAGTAGAAATGCTACAATCTTGAAAGCTGGTTAGTTTACAGAAAATGCAAAACAAATTTTAACTTCTGATGGGAATATCAAATCTGTTAGTTTAGTTTATGTATGATAATGCACTTTAAAAAATGCTACCAATATGAATACACAAAAAGGTTTTTCATAATAATGAAAGCATTTTTGAAATCAACTTCTGAAAAAAAAAATTACTGGCCGTAGCTAAATATATATAACAATATACACTGGCATGTCGCCTCTCACTTAACTTGGTGGGGAATTATGAAAAACAGTTCAACAACTTGCCATTACATCGAGAGTTGTCATTTTTACATTATAGCTTCTAAAGTCTGTGTTTCTTGATTTATACAGGTGAGAATGAATTCACATTTTATTTACACATTTAATTTCCTAAAAATACCAAAATTTAATTTGGATGATGTAAGATTCATGATAATGTAAATTTAATGTATGGTAGAAAGGTAGAAAATGAGAAACAATGTAGATCCTTGGCAGGGTTTTCAAAAGTGCTGAATTAACTCTAAGCAGTTGATACAAGCAATTATCAAGTTAGCTGATGGCAGGTATGTATTGCAAATGGTAATGGTTATTGAGATACAGTACTTTTACAATGTTGGTGGCTCTGCCTTCATCCAACAGTAAAAATTCTGGTCTTCGAAGTCGACACAAAGTGTTATCTCTCTATACCAGTTTCCTTGAGAGGCACACTGGCGTGAAGGAAGTGTTACCTGGAATTCTGCCATGGGCATGTTGTCCCTGAGGTGTAACAGCACCATGTAGACCAAGTCAGTGTTGCCACTGTCGATGGCTTTGACGAGGGCAGGGCGGTCCTCGCCCAGCTTCAGCAGTAGCGGCACCTGCAAGCTGGCCCTCGGCTCGTAGTCTATGAGCTACAACACAAAAGTATTCCCATTCCATTTCGCTGAACCTCCACTGCTAAGCCAGTCACTTTACAGCTGCAATGCTGCCACTGGCATAGCCACCAATTTCTCATAGAGGGTCAATCTGACTGAAGGGAAGGGGTGGGTGTAATACACATGCATTAGCAGTGCTGATGCATGCATTAGGAGAAACCTCACAAGAAAAATTACATCAAAATATAAATTATGAAACATAGTTTATCTAAATTTGGTGTGTATATGCCACGTGCATGTATAGGCCTCACAAAATTTTTGATGAAAAATTAGAGATATTTAATATTCCAAGTCTAGGCCTCACTGAATTTTTGTCAGCAAAAGAAAACTATGGTGAAGTCAAACTAATTAGTTTGATGTCCAGTAGGTCCTTAATGTGCTGCCAGCACCAGCACCCATGCACACACTTGCACATGCACGTGCATGCACAGAGAGAAAGAGAGAGAGTGAGAAACAAATGAGATGTTGAAGGGAGAATTATAAAAAAATTGCCGAACGGCTGTGTGGCAGCAAAGAATGTGAAGAGGGCAAGACATACATACAGAAAAGGGGGGAGAGGAGGGGAGAAACAAAGAAACCCCTGTCATGGAGGAGGGGGTCGGGTAGTGGAAGGGAGGGACGCCAAGCCGAGAAGGAGAATGAAACAATGGGAGAGAGCAAGTTTTCAAGAGAAGGGGGAAGGGGAAGGTGGAAAGAAGAACTGGGGGGGAGGGGGGGGGGAGGGGGAGGTAGTAGAAAGAAAAACAAAAGAACCCAGCTCGGCCTCCACAGGTGGTCCTTAAGCATTCACCCTTGAAGCATTTAAACACAAGTGATAAGCTATTAATTTATTATTTTATTTACTTCCTTAAAACTACGTTAAAACATTAAAATGTACTTACCGTTGACAAATTTCTGAACATGTTTTGGAGGAAAAAATTGTATTAATGCCAATATCTAGTAAATAGGCCTCACCCCATATTTTGGAGTAATCTTTTTGTAAAAATGTGAGGCATATATACACCAAAAACTGTATGCATTTTTTAAAATCATGAATAAAACTCATAATTAATACTAATTTATGAAAATCATAATAACGGGAAGGGTAAAGAAAGGGGGTGGCATTTGCAACCTCTATAGAGATATTTGTGAAAATTTTAGCCCTCACATTTCAGCTTAATGATTGAAAGCTGCAGACACATGTCCATGCCACTGATTATCCAATATTTATACCTGTGAAGGTAATGTTTCAAATTTCCTATACATAGCATGGGTTGAGTTTTCATTGCTCTTGATGCACAGAAATGGAAAACTGTATTTAAATGTTTTAATATTTTTAATGTTGTATACAAGTAGTTATACCTGCAAGAAGTTGTGACAACTGTCACAAATTACGTTTTGTTTTGAGATGCTCTCACATTAAATAATTCATTGGGCAGGTCAAATCTTATATTTATTTAATGAAGAGATGTTTTTGATGAACAGGCGAATAAATCATTCCTTAATTCCTTAATATCATTTAACAAAACAAACAAATACAATAAAAAATTAACTATTTAAATCATTATTTTATATAATAAAAAGTTAACTAAATAATTTTAATACATAATGAAATAAAAATAAATAAAATATATTAAATTATAAAATACTAATAAATAATAGCCATTATAAAGCCTATATAACATTAAATAAATAAAAATTATAAAAATATTAAAGAGCTATTCCCCCATAACATAACTATTAATAAATAATAAAAATAAAAAATCTTCTTGTTAAACAATAGCTGAATTAAATTAAATTATTAAAAAACTAGATGTATTGATTTGCGAATAACATTTCACACCTACATAATTATAATTAATAAATATACCATTGTAACTAACATAATAATGTAAATCAAATCAATTCGAGATTAATATATAAATAACATAGCATATGTGCTTCTTCATGTTCCAAGAGCACAAACACGACAGCCAACTGCTAGAGACAAAAAAAAAGACATAATTTGTAGCTTGACAATAATACAAGTTGAGCCATTTTTACCTTCAGGAATTTAGAAAATACAGCATCAGGGAAACTGTGGCTCAACTTCCTGTATCTACAAGTAATGTGTTGGTGTTTCGTGATCCAAGCACCAGTGGCATTTATCATAGATGCAAGGTAAGCAATGCTTGCTCTATACATATTGGAAGTGTGTGACCATTTATAGTTTTCGCCTTACACATTTAATTCTAAGTTTCCCGTTTTCGATTCGAGAAACAAGAGTTTTCGTGTAAACGCATAGTACTGCTATCTAGTATTTATTTCCACAAATGGGAGCAACTAGCAATTAATCAAACTCGCAAGCAACAACACGGGCAGGGTACGCAGGTATTCTGTTTGCATCCTCCCCAATCCTACATTTTTCTTTGGAAAGTGAATGAAAGTGTTGGGGGAAACAGGAGATTTATGAATTGAAATATGCTCTCTAAATAATAATCAGTTTAATTATTATCACATTCATTTCATTTCCATTTTTATTACTAATGTTAGGTATTAAAGTGGTAAATACATGTGAAGAGTAAGCAAAGTTAGAAGTTGCATTTGTTAGTAGAAATTGAAAATGGAAACACAGCCCGGCTTACATCAACCATTTATTGTATTAAAGTGTGTAACGTATCATATTTTAATCACATTTAACTGATTGCTAACTAAAACACTCAAATACGTGGGGCTATTATATTGCTTACCCAGTAAAAAAACTCATTACACACCACCGCCAAGCACAAGAAACTGCCAGAAAATGTTGGTAGCTTACATTAATTGTGAAAGGTGACTAAGAGACCACAGGCCAGGCACCTGGTAGAATTTAACAAAGATGATACTAGAAATGAAGGATAAGTAAAATGAGAAGAAAATATTTGTTTTAAAGAAAGGTTTACAGTAACCATATAAAATAAACAACAGTAACATGAATATTATAGAAATATGAGTGATGCATCAAGGTTCCACTGTAAAAAACTATGTAATTACAAAAATAAAATGTTGAGACTATATTGTGAGGATATACTACATACCTGTTTTGAAAAATGCACTTTATTTGCTACAATCATCCAGATAGCAAGTATAATTCAAACCTTGATGGCGAGCTGTGTACGACCACAGTCGGCAGCCTTCTTGGCAATCTCACTGTAGGACACTCCTGCAGCATAGCCAAGCTTGTCAGCAATGTCCTTCGCCACTTGCTCCATGTCCAAGTGACTTTGATTTACCTGATACATACACATTTGCTTTCAATGCAACTATTAAATAAGCCAAAATTACAACTAAATTTAAGTAAATGAAAAACTTAACAAAGCATCATATTAAAAAAAAATTCAACCTTGACACTGCGTGTATTTTAACATACTTTAGATAATGACTGGAGTACTGGCTAAGAGAGTTGACAGTGAATAAGGGAAAATCGTACTATGTCTTACATAGTTTAATAAATTGATTTTTTTTTAAATAAGCAGGAATGAAATTGGCTTATATTTGTTGTATACACAGTACGATTATAAATGGAATCATAGTAAAACAATTATGTTTCAAACAATTTTATCATCACAAGTTAAAAGACCAATAACATGGTGTGTACAAATCATGGCAGGCTCCACAAACTGATGCCGGCTAACAGCCAGTCGTGCAAAGACCATGACATCGCTCACCACTCACGTGAAACGTGGGCACACATGTGCGTAAAGAGGCCACACCCTTAACTTTCCCATAATGGGATATGTATTTTAAGTGTAAGCCATGTCTCTTGTTTTATGTTTTATTTCAGGTTCCCAAGTGTTTTAAGTGTTCAAAATGTTACCCAATGTTAGATTATAAATCCAAAATGTGCGCTGCGCGAAGAATACAAACGTTACCATTCCGGCGTGAATCCCATCATAAAAGACATTTAACAAATACAGAAAATTCACAATCTAAATGTATAATGTAAATCTTTATTTAAATTATTTATGTGCCATTTCTTTTAAAAGATAAAAGTTTTACTCGGCGTGCAGAGCACTTCCACTTGTGTGAACCAGCCACAATAGGCCCGTGCGACCCCCGCCTCCGGGCAATCCATCGAGGAGAGCTGGCGAGGTAAGACACTGTCACGTACACACTTCAAACTTTTTGCACTGATGTACATTACAATAGCTCATTTTTAGTATATCGGTTAACCTTTGCCTTGCGTACATTTTGCCAGACATTTCCCAGCATTATGCTTCCGCTTAACCTAATAATTTGCGTACTTGTGGATTTTTAAACATAAATGAGAAGAAAGGAGAAAAATCTCGGGGAGGCCAAGCGGCCTGCGCAACATTGAATCAGGCCCCATCCGCCTATGCTAAAGGCGTTTCAGTGTAATTTCTGTGTAATTGCTGCGTGCAATATTAAGGGTTTTATTTCTATGTATGTATTTTTGGGGGTTTTGTCATGTTTAAATTGTTTTACGGCCACATCATTTGCGACCACGTGGTTAACAACCCGCCAAGTCAATATCTGCGCCATACATGCGCTTTGAGGGTTTATTTGTGTAATATCAGGTGCGCCATAATTAATTTCAGGGTTCTATGTAATATTTCATTCAGGGTTCCGTGTATTTTCATGTGACTGATGCTTTGTATTTATGACCATGAGGTCTTTTCATGTTTGATTTCCCCACCATCAGGCGCGCAATGAATTTCTATCTGTTTAAATCGTCAGGGGAATATTTTCCCCAACATTACTAGCAATTTGTCCGACAATAATTGGCAGTTTCTACAAAGAAATACTGCAATTTCACCTGCACCACGTGATCCGCTGCGAAGATTATCCAGCGGCATCTGCGCCATATAAGTTTGCTTTCACACATGTGCGTGTTTATTGTGACCATTCATGCAGTGTCCCATACTGTCTCATCATCATTTGTGTCATTTGTGTAATTCGTACAATAATATTATTTCCGTCCTAGCCGGCTATGTGTAAAGTCAGTGACCACTCTTACTACGTGCTGGGAGATGCGCCCCGACGAGTCCGCGTCATCGATGCCAAATAATCACACACGTTGACTGTTCATTTTGTAATTCTCCATGTTCTGTCATCAGGAAAAATCTAGCCCATCCTAGCGGCTGTAGAACCCTTTCCTTGTGGAGACTGGGTTCTCGAACACCATGGAGAAGTTCTCCATCTAGGAGTGCGCTAGATTAATAGCGGGCTGGGGGAGCACATGACGGAATTAGCTAGACACGTCCGAGTTTTCAACCATAAAGTTCATTCTGGCACGATTTTGTATGAGTGGCAAAATAAAAGCAAGTCTAAAAGTGCATTAAGTATATCCTTGTAGTGACAGCAACCTCTCGTCTTTTTCAGTGTTAAAAATGTTTAGTAATGCAAAGTGTTTTGTAAGTATGCTCGGGTGAGATGGACACACAGAACCCACATCAGCCCTGAGAGCCCTGAGTCTCTCAGTGCGGTGACTGGGAAACACCACTGGGGCCCACCTAACGTAAGTTTATTGTGTCAAAGGTTCATCTCGTGTCTCACCCGATGGTGGAAACCACTCAAGATTTTGAAAACTGTTTTAATTACCTAACTGCGAACTTAATACAATTTAGTTGCATTATAAAACATATTAAAATGCACCTTTAATTATACATATTATTTAAAAAAAAGTAGACAGAATGCACAAGTACTCACAAAGTAGTACTCCGAAACACACATAAATAAAAGTTGGACAAACAGAGAGATTATGAAGGTGTATGTGAGTGAGATATGTATTACAACATTTATTAATTTTCATTATTGGTATTTACTACAAGAAATAAAGAATCAAATTTTAAATCTGTAGTTAAAAACATAAAATAACTGCTTACATACCTTGTAGCAAGCCCAGTGAGCCAGAATCCTACTGGAGCCCTCCACATCGGGAAGACGCAAATATTTGGCTACCTGGATTGCCAAGTAGAAGTGCCTCCTAATGACCAGCCTATCCAGTAACACTTGGAAAGACATATGCTGCAATCTGGTAACATGTTAAGGGAGCTTACCTGATATGCCACACACCTATGTATTGTTACATGCTTGCTAGTCTGCATCCCATTCTCTTGCCCATCCTGCTTGCAAGAGCAAAGGAATGTTTGAAAGTCAGGCAAATGACAATCCAAGAAGCACTTGGTGGGTTACATAGGCAAGCCGCCGCATGCTGCTGCAGTAGGCCCATCGCAACTCACATGCTCCTGACCTTCAGCGAATTGAATTTATTGAGTTATCTTTTAAAGAATGTTCTGGTTCAAAGCCCTAGACTCTCATAGCGTGACTCGAGGGGGTGGGGAACATTCCAGATTGAGCCATTGGGTCAGCAAGATTACTTATACTGTGACAGGCCTCCAAGCTGAGTGTTATGAGAGTTGAGAGGATTGTGTCACCATAAGAGACAGGTGTGCAAAGATGAGCCAGCTGGATGTAGAGTGGCGACGAAAGTGACCAGCAGGAGTTAAGATTACAGAGTGCGAGCATCAGTATAGTGGAGAGAGAGGCTGACAAGTGGGACTAGAAATAGATGCGTGAGTGTAAGACATTTGCAGTGATGACAAAGATTAGATATGTGTTGGAGCTTTTGAGCCACCTGGTACACCAATGCTAAGTCAGATGTACCTACAAAGGGTTTGAAGCCGGCCCGTCCCTGAATGGGCGGCTAGTGAGGATTAAAACCTTGGTACACTTTCTAAATAAGACGTACGAAAATAAAGTGGAAGACTTCGACAGGTATTCACACAAGTTCCAGGTTAGCTTGTAGGTAGGGTGGATATCCCCATGCTGGTAGGACTCAATTATTATTAGAAACCTTGCAAGCGCTCTGACGTGTCAGAAGTTTAGAGATTATAACTCCTACGGTGAACTTCACTTCCAGAGATCTGTGGTACGCAGTCTGCGCTTTTGTGGAGGCGGTGGCCTTCACGTATATATGCTATGCCAGTATCGCAGGGGGCATGCACCAAGAAGGCACTACTCTCGCTTGGGTAATATTCCAGTATAGAGTGTGGGCCTCGTTGGCTTGCGAGTAGTACCAAAGTCAGGATGCACGGGCACTGTAATCCGCTGCCTCTTTACGTGCTCTCGGCTTGGCGTGAGCACCCTCCTCTTTGCTGGCGGCAGCTGGGGAGCAGCCGGTGACTGAACAGCAGCCAATGTTGGCTGCAGTGGAGTGATTCCATCACTGCTAGTTGATGCCGGAGAGGGGTGTGGAGGAATAAATGTGTAGGATTTGGGTAATAGTTCGGGATTGAGCCCCACTATGTCAGATTTGTATTGCACTATTTATAAGTGTTCAAGTGGCACTTGGCTTGGTAATCTCATAGGTGGTTGAAATAATGGATTCCCTCCAATTTCGTCGACAATTGGTGGTTGTGCAATCTGAGCTTCGAGTCCTCTTAGTGCTCTCTTTAATTTAATCTTTTGTCCGCTTCTGTGTGATGATCGTGGTATAAGGCCAAATTAAATAACTGATCAAAGTACAATTTAGTACAACGTGAGGTGAATCCAGGTATGATAGTGGTCCAACGTGTACTTCTGAGAGCATGGCTTAGTCCAATGTGGTCCACCGTATAACTCCAGTTTAGCCGTTCATCAGCTGAGACAGAATTATAGAGCTAGGACCCTCATGCAGACGGTCATGAATCCCAGGCAATTAAGAGTTCCTAGTGAAAGGCTCCTTAGTAGATCGACCAATGCAATACTCTGAATACTACTCGGTGTTTTGGTGTATCTGCCGTTTGGCGTGGTTTGCGTAGCTGGCTTTACCTTACACACACTCAAAAGGAACATATTGAAAACTTAATAAAATATTCAAAGTAACCAACCCATGATTAAAATGAATATTCACATTACTTACAGGCATACAAGGGATGTTTTGTAATATCAAAATGATAAAACTAATTTGAACTGGTATGATATGTTTTACTAGCAATGTATTTAAGAAATGCAAAGTTACATACACAAGGAGTCAGTCACACTCTCCTCACTAAATAAAAATATAAGCTTTATATTTTTTAGGCGGAAGTTAAATACGTTAGTAACCAAGTGGAGGCAACCTGGATGCAATAAACTGGTACGACATATGGTGATTGATTTAAGAGAATATTACGAGAATGAATAAGCCCAATAATTAGTTCCTAATTAATTGAGTTTGTCTGGAAGGAACCCAAGATGCGGTAAGTCAGTCGGGGTGCTTCACCCAAGCGGCAAAGACGTGGTTGGGCTAGAGCCTTAAGGGTTGTCTAGAGGGGGGTCGTCACAGTGACCTTCAATACCTGGTGGTAGAGAGGAAGGAAGAAGTGGAGGAATTGGTAACAACGACAATTATTGACTCTCTGGGAGTTGTTGGACATCGCTGGCGGCTGTTGGTGGAGGCCAAAGAAGTTTGAGGGATTCTGGACAGTGGGAGCTCTCTGAAGTTGCTAGAGGCAGCCAAAGAGGTTGGAGGCCCTAGGGTAGATGCTGGTTCTCTGGAGCTGGATGGTGTGGTCGTCGACCACTAGTACTGTCGTGGGCACCGGTGCCAGTGAGGGATTCTACCCAGTGTTTACACCTAGGCTTTCAATAGCCAAAGAGGTGCAGCAGAAGTAACTAATGAGGCCTGGACTGGGGTGCCTTTTATACTAATTTTTCCTGCTTGTGGGTACTCCTAGGGGTGCGGGGGAGCTTATGTCAATACACATGGGTCCCTGGATCCTTATCTGGAGCAGCACTCGGCACGAGATTTGAATCATGCGCCGTTCTTCTGGCAGGAGCGGCAAAATGACGCAGGCTGTTTCTTCGGGAAGGGGCGATAATGTAATGTCTTCTAGTAGAGTTGAAGTGATGGTAAAAGCAGAATACGTGGTTGGAGATGGTGTTGAGACTCGGTCAACATGGTAGTGTCACGTGTTCTGCCTTCATTACTGTGTTTTTATTGAAGGTGACTTACCCAGTGGTTGATACAACTTTTGAATGGAACAAAGTCGTTTATTTGAGGTGCACTTCTTCTAATCACAAAATGCATCATGCATCAGAGTAAATAAAGAGTGTGCATTAAGTGACTTTAACCAATTTAGATACATTGATACAAACCATAATTAGAATTGGGATAGACATTAAATATTGAATACATTGAGAATAGCATGAGCACTAATGGAGATTGATATTTTAAAGTTCCAAATAATAGATGTGTGAATAAATAAAAATAAAATTTAGTTATTTTATTTTTATTAATACCTCCATTCCTCACGAACTCTGATACACTCCTCTGTTGTCTTGTAACAATATGAATACAACTTTTAAATATATCATGTCACAATAAGTGGTGCTGCCTGGCTGGATGTATTTTCTGCATCCGAGGTCTAGAAGCAGGGAGTGTTAAAGGTGACCCAGTAACATGCAATAGACACCTCAAAACCAATACGTGCAAGAAACTAAACTATTAGCATTCAGTATTTCTGTCACCAATCCCCATGAACTCACATGTATGAAACTTCCATTGACAACACTATAATTTCAAGGAGTAATATTACAGATAAAAAGAGTGCTGCATTTCCCTGTGACACTTTAGCCATTCTGTACCACAACTTGTACACTTAGCTGCAATTACTGCTTGGCAATAAGGTCAAATGGCAGCCTGACACTCAATAGTACCTTAGCAGAAACTATTCAACAAATTGGTGTGTTATGAAGAGTATTCGTGATATCTAGACATCAGCAATGACACAAGAAATGTAACAGGATGCCAGCTCAGGCACAGTGAGTACAGTGAGTGGGCAGCACTTCCAGCAACTTCCTAACAGTGGAGAGAACTGTCAGCATCTCCCCTCGGCAGAAGTGTAAAGGTAAGATTGTGGATAAATCCCCACAGAGGCAGCAAAGGGTAACGAGGATCCGCAGTGTGGCTGGGCATGCTAGCTCGCTATCGCTTAATATATGTACAGTAGGATACATTAAGGTCAGCAGCATGTTACCACAATCATTTGTTAACAGATTTCTGAGAACTTTCCTTCTGAATTATTGGAACAATTACTTCCATGACTTGGGGGTAGCAACTGCTTGAAGTTGAGATGAGATTCTGTACATGACACGCTTTCAAGCAGTTGGAAGCAAGTTTTGTAAAGTGCTTGCACAGCAAAGAACTGTAGCCCCCGCCCATGGTCAAGAGCAGTTCAGTCTGGTAAACCAGTATGTATTTTGTAAACATTTAGCTGAATATCTTGACTGAATTCATGAATTCTAAACACTACATATACTTCAAATAAAATGGAATTGATTTCAGAGTTTTGAATGGTGACTAACAACTAGGTTTTCAGCATCCAAGGATAGAGATGAAGTGAGATTGAAACAGAGCAGTGATGGAGTGCATGGGTTGCTTGGATTCCGTTTTGGAATACCTTTGCTGGAGGTCACAGTACTAGCCATGCGAAATTGGCTGGGGCATTATAGTTGCACCTTAATCCATTTTGCCTCCCATAGAGGTGTGCTGCTGCTTGATCGATTACAATAGCTGACGCTGAAAAGTTTGATGCATGGCACGTTTCAACAATGGTAATGAGACAAATTCAGCTCATGAGCATAGCATGCATTGCATCTGATTTCTAAAGAGTTTGCATTACCGTTGGCCACGAGTTGCAATATATTGTACTGTTTAATACGGCAAGAATGGATGTTCCAGTCAACAACTTGTGCTGTTCACTAGCTCACCGAAGCTATGCACCTGAAAACATCCAGTACTACTAATCACTGCTAGATGGCACCACTAGTATGTTTCGTCATTTGTCTTTCGTTCTCCCAGCTGGCCAGTGACATCATGCTAGAGAAGCTATACTTTCGCCGCCACCACCATACTCAGCGGCAACCTCTCGCCCAAGAGACGCCGGCCAATGAACGCTAAGGCAGACACCCGGCAGAGTACAAATACGGAGTCAGAATTCGACTCAGGACCAGTCTTCAGTCTCCCACCGCACTAGCTGCCGGAAGAGACCAACCCGCACCATAAGTCTTCGCTTACACTCGGTTTGACTTCTCCACTGCGCTAGCCGCCAGAATTCAGCCTAGCTCCTCACTATACCTTCTCTCTTCACTGCATTTTCAGTGCCAGGAGAGATGCCCAATCGTTGTTCTCCTTCCACACCCTGCTTAGTAATCCAGCACTGTGCCAAAGAATTCAATGCCAAGTCGTCTACACACTAGACACTGTGGACCCTTCTGGGCAACAATGGTTTAGGGAGTTTAGTTCAGTTTAAGTTTTTATCACAGCGCTCGACTACCCCACCCTTGTAACTTAGGGCAAGGTCTCCTCTACCTGGCTTGCATAGACTTAGCTTCCCGTAAGCTCTTGTCAAATGTAGAAGGTAGTGCATCACCACATGTTTACTTACAATCACACGAATAAACATTGTGTCTGAACCAATCCCTGAGTACCACATTCTTTTACACATAGCACCTATCCCAGTGGACCTCCATCCTGAGGGAAATACAGGTGATCCCGGGAACTGTTAGTCATCCGAGCCAAGACACTTCTTGCTAACCCACAAGCACTAGCGACAGCCAGCCTTTCTGCATACTCCAGTAGGCAGAATGGTACAGTCCACACACAGGTACTCTGTTTCTAGACCAGCTTGTCAGTTCAGCGCTCGCCTTCTTCCCCGACACTTTCAGTGCCGGAAGTGGCCGCTCCCTGGATAGGGAAGACTCAGCTGCACCATACACCCATGTGTAGGGATTGCAGACGGCAAGGCCTGATTTTTATTGTTCACTGCGTTTAGGCGCTGAATACTTAAACATGGTGACTGCACAGTCGGTAGACACGTGGCTCGACATGAGTAAAGTACACCATCCCAGATGCCTTATTCCAGGCATAGTGGACTTGAGAGAAAGTAAAGCAGGTGATAATTGCCTCCGGGTGTTTCAAAGAGCTAACCCTTACCCTAGTCGCTGCCATTGGACAGTTCACGTCTAAGGAACAGGCCCAGGCTCTGCACCATAATCTAGTACCCGTCGTTCCAGAGATCAAAGAATCTGTTCTGAAATCCAACACGCTTGAGTGAAGAGGTACACACGTGGCTTGCCGAGTACCTCAGCCAGCCATACCAATCACCAACATATCCTACCACTATCACATATCTCACACCAGTTGCTCTGTCCCCACCGACAAGACTGCACACATGTATTTAGCACCCACAAGTACCTGCTACACCCACATGCACAATTGTTCCACCACAGGCTGGATCTAGCACAAGCAACACACATCACCCACGTATACCGCCCAAAACACCAAGCCTGAAGCGGAAAATCATGTTGCAAGAACCCGACTTTGTGCCCCGCTGCGAAGCTACCTGGCAGGTCCGTTATACTGGACACACCCCAGTGCCAGGCAAGGACTAATTCTAACCAGAGATCCTAACCCAAATAGGGTATGCCTGATTTAGTGCCCGCCAAAAACTTGCGCACTTGACGTAGTGTTCTCCCAGTCGACTGGCTGTTACGGGTCAAGTTCAACAAGTATACAACACATTACTGATGCTTCTTTTCACAATTCCTAACTTAAAATTTGGTTGTATATCTTTCTGTCCGGCCCATAATTTGTTAATCGTTCAGCAGTAACTTTTCAACAACATAAACCTGTCACATGCATCTAAAGTGCAAAAGTTTTCTCCCCCTCCAGGCCAGTTCTAGCAGATTGAGCTGAAGGCCACCCTCCCATCCACTCCTATAAAGGTCATTTAATTTGTTTCTGTCAACGTCACATGGCTGATGCAAGTATCTCTGCTACAGCCATGCACTCATCAGTGGGCAGGAAAAAGAAGTACTGTGTAAACAATTAACCAGGCATGGAACTCTTATTATTGGTCCCAAATTTGGTCTTCCAGGAAAACAATACAAAATAAAGAGTCGGGAATGGAGTTATGCAGGGACAGGTGATATATCTATTTATATAAAGATGTCAGTGATTATCCCATTCACCAAACTGTGTTAAAAATCAACATATTCACAAAAAATAAAACTATGTTTAGCAGATGCAAACCCTTTACTAGAGGATACTGTGTTATTGTGAGGGGATCCCAATGTTGGGATTCCTGACAGCATTCAGGACCCTTAGCGTTCGACACATCTTCACATATGGCTCAGAATCGACATCCGGTATAAAACACTTGCCAAATTGGGCAGCCTGCAACACAATCACAAAATGCAATTACAACCATGAAATTGGATCCATCCGGGCTGTACCCATAGTGTTGATGGTTTTTATGCATCCCACACGCACACACATATTAGTACATTCCCCCAAAATGTTTAGTGAAACAGAGCCCTTTATAAAGTTAACCCTTATTTTTATAACAAAAAATACCAACAGAAAATATCCACAAAAATTGTCCTGGGATAGAGCACATAGAGAAATATGGTACGTGGTTTGGAAAAACCGTCTATGTTCTGCAGTGCTGTTTTATTCCCACCCACACAAAAGCCCACCCAGCAATTGCATTCCCTTGCCAAAATATAAAAAAGACAGTATACAACAACATACACTGAATGCACATTAGATGCACAGAGTATTACTTTACCATAATTGTATTTACAAAGGTATGCAGAAGGTTCAATAACTTTTTGCCTATGATACAGTGAGTAAACTTATCTGTTTGAACAAACCATTGAGGAAAGAACTGCCTTATATGTATGGCCAATGGGAGGGACCAATGCAGAATTAGAGAGACTTGGACCAAAGCGGCCATAAATATAATTATAGACAGTACAAGCTAGTATTTTAAAAGGAAATGAATTTTACATATTTAATGGGATAGTGGAAACGGTTTGTGCAGAGGTCAAAGTTGTCAACCAATGTCAGCAAGGCACATCCACATAACTAGCTGACTATGTCTTAAGCATACCTGGCGAAGCACGACACCACACGTAAATAGATATTGCATGGAGTGGATCTGTGGAAACCACATTTCTGTGATCGACAGTGCAGAACAAGGACGCCTCAAATCATACATCCCACAATGTAGCATCTCTGCACCAAATATGATCAAGAATGGGATGAAATTTCACCCAAGGTACAATTGACCTAGTAGGCGGCATTGCCTATCAGACCTAGTAGGCATGCCTATCAGACCTAGTAGGCATGCCTACCAGGAATAAGATGGGTAAGTGCAACTTTTCACATCATGCACAATTTTGTTAAAGGGGGCAAGAATAACATAACACAATCCTGTACCGTATCCCCAAGGCACAACCTTGTACTTATGGCTGGAACAGGTGAGGAATGAAATATTGTATCACATACAAAGTACAGCTGCATAATGAGCAACATGTACAACATCAAAACACTCAATCAGTGGCCTCTACAGGCAAAGAGAAACTTAACACTGGGGTAAAAGCTATAATTGCTATCACAGCGGACCACACATCACCTATCCAACAGAGGGGGGCCAACTGCACCACACCATGGAAAGATCTGCCTGCCTAGCTTAAGCTTATCCATGAGGAGGATTTGGGAGAACGCTTTGGAAATGCTTCTCCCCAGTTTGATAGTACATCACAGAAAATATGTGTCCCCGTAAAACAGCCCTTGGCCAGAAATAGGCGGCTCCTGATAGAAGGTATGGGCCAAGTCTGATATCCTTCCTGTATATGGTAGGTCTGGAAACTAGACCTGGAGTTTGAAATTGATCTACCCAGCGTCTGAACTCTTTTATGACTTCAGATTTCTAAATCCGCCTTTGACAGAAGTGGCCTACCATTCTAGCCACATAATGTTAATGCTGAAGGCTACGCTAGGTTGTGACTCACAAACAGGCCATTCACAGCTACCCACAGGCTTCACAAATACTACACCAGACGCGGTACACTAAAACAGTTAGGGGTCCAGAAACATGGTAACTACTGAGTAAGCCTTACAACAATTTCAGTTATCAGTTTAAAAGAGAAAAGGCTATTAAAATGCAGTTTGATACGTACGTACTTCTTTTAACATGAAAAACCGTGTCAACCAACCATTGTGTGTATTTGTTCTGAAAGTACCAGTCTGTGAGTATACAATGTCGTCTTTTTGATGTTTTAAATATTAGTAACCTAGCTTTCTATTTCCCACCATTTTTCCTGTGTTATCTGTTTGGAACTACTATAAAAGATATATATTTTAAAATTATACTTAAATATGTAATATATAAAAATAATGTAAAAAATATAACTTTTTTATCTTTTAAAAGCTGACAAAATATATGAATGAAACTATTACAGTTCCCTGCAAAACTTTTACAGATTTCTGTACATTTAATAGTTAAATTATGAAAGCTGCAAGTACACACATGAAATAATTTTTACAAAAATTTATGAATACTGAAGAAAGCCTAATGAGCAAGTAAGGAATTACATACAAGTACTACAAGTCTAGAAACATAACACATCATATTTACTTTACTTACTTTCATGAGCATCTTCTGATTTTCTGGATCAAATTCATAGCCTGCAGCCTTGATGCACTGCCCCACAGCTTCATCCAGTTGGTCCTTTACCAGCCTGACATACTCATCAGCACGGTGGTTGCGTCTCTACAGCACAGGATGAGTTTGACCAGTAAGCCGGAAAAATACATGGCAGCACAGCATAATGAATGGCACAGATTGTTACCAAGTGAAGAGGAGGCAAGTGTTAAAGAAAAGTACAGTAATATCTTACCCCAGAATAAATTTGGTGGTGGCCCCCTTTCTCCTTCAGTACATACATGTGGGTTGACACAATCTGCTGTAATTCAGGATTCTTTACAAGTGGTTTCATTGACTTCAATACAATGCTGTTTTCCCTCCTTTCCCGCCTTACACTCAAACTAGCCATGAACAACTGACACTAGACCTCCACTGCTTCCATGTACAATTTGCAATTACCTAGCAGAAAAAATTAACAAATTAAAACACCGAAGAACTGCATGGAATAAATGAAACCAAACTTGCTAAAACATTTCTTATAACACACTGTTTGCTTAATTGTGGTGAATGCACTACCAGACTCATGATTATCGATAATATGTTAACTTGTTATGGAGCAAATTCACCTCCAATGAGTTCTGACATGAAAATAAATCTTCTTGATATGGAAAATCAAATCTGTGAGAAAATAAACAACGTAATGAGAGATCAAACCGTAGAGAAAACTTGAAACACTTCATGTCAAAATATTATGGTGTTAACACCTGTACATGTAAAGGTGTAAATTCACACTCGCAGATACAAGAGTAGTGAAAATGCTTCTACTTTGTATAAAATTTTATGAGAAGGAGGGAGGCGGGAGGAGAGAAAGATGGCAGGATAAATGCCACATTTATTTTAGGTACATTAAAAAGCAAATATTAGGAAATTTGGTACCAATCCCCAAGTGTGATGCCCAAAACATAAGTTTCCTAAAAAGGCCATACCATAGTAGCCAGATATCTATTGAAGATTTTTAACCTTCCTTTCCAAATGCCCAAACAGGATCAGAAAAGAAAGCAATTCAACTCAAAATAACGACAGGTTTTATGGTTAGGGACCATATGAGTTCCCAACCACTGGTGAAAGTGGTGGTGCAATGCTTTCAATGGAACAACATCACAGTCCACTTTTCGTTCCTTCTGTGCAATTCAAGCCTACTCTGTCAACAGCTGTGTGTGCCATCCTTGGCAGCCACTGCCACACCAATATAGTGACAAGCGTGTTACCAGAAACAACAAACAATATAGCCTTACCACTTGCTTAAGAGTACAAATATTTGGGTTTGAACTGCCCAAGTTGTTTGCCATAGATATTTGAAGTTCTTGCACTCATTAAGATTTGGTATGCAGTTGAGGGCCTATGATTCACTATAAAATTGCCAATGTCTTCTATAATATTTTTCATGCAGAAGTTAAAATTTTTTCTTAAATATTTTTTGTATCAACTGAGAGTTATAAATGAAAATCTAAAAAGTAATTAGTAATAATAAATAGCCGATTTAGGGCCAGGGTTGTGGGGCGGGGGACAGAGACAAGCCATCCACCATCTTAAATATTGTCACTTGTAAAAATGTTTTAGCTTTTCCCATCTTCCCTCGAAAAATTTCCCTTTTCCCCCTCATGACCGTGTTGGCCATTTTGGATTCAAACTTCCTGCTCTTGCATTCCCATGTTCGGGTGTTCCCTGGGTGTTCCCAACCATTATTCTTTCCTAGCAAAAAAACTTACATCATACTCTTTCATTCCTAGCACTTGTGACATCCTGCTCCTCTGATATGATGCTGGGGGTTTTCCCTAAGTGCTTCCACCCACAATTCCTTCCTAGCAAAAGTGCGCCCTGTTATTCCTATAGTACAAATCCCCATGATGAAGCCGCTGCTTGCCACAACATCCAGCCAGAGTGTTTCCTAAGTGTCATTCTGCTGAAAAAAAGGACCCAAGGGTTTCCTCTGTGCTATCTCGCAGATAGCCCCCTCCTGGCACCACACCAGAATGACCCTCCTCAACCTACTTCACCTGAATCCCTACGATGAAGCCCACAGACGGAATCCCTGCGAGGGGTGTTTTCTCAGAGTGCTCCCTGCAATGAAGGCCCCACACACTATCCTGCCTGACACCAAGGCAAAAAGCCCTTTCCCACCCTAATTCAGGCACTCACGACACCCTGGCAGGGGTGTTCTCCACGCTATTCACCCAAAATAAGAGCATTATATGAAAAAGAATGTGCAGTTAACCACGAACAAGGTGTGGGATGCTCCAGGTTTGCCACACATGGAATATAGACTGTCTGGCTCCCGACCTCCAATTAGGAAGGCATGATACATTACAGCCCAAAGAGCGGACAGCAAAAACCAAAAAACTGGGACCTGATCAGCATACCACCATAATGGTCTGCGTTATCAGCCCAGTGGCAGCATTGGTGAATCCAACAGCTCCCCGTCACTGATCAGCCCACATGTGTGAGGGATCAGTAGACACTTAACAGAGCCTGGTTAGCAAGCCAAAACTGGACTGACACTATAAACTGTGTTTAGTTTGTTCATGTCAAGGTGAACGTAGCATACTGTAAATAGACACTTTGATGCCTTATGACCATAGGCACGGCCGTAAACGTAGGGAATGAAAAGCAGTGTTCCTTGCCACCAGACAGCTGAGTGCACTTCCTCAACCCACTCCGAAGCGACAGGCGGAACGGGACCATGCCGCCCAACTCAGGCACGAGTCAGTATCGACTACTCCGGTAACTATCCTATTTGTATATCTATGCATATGAATTCATCCCTCGTGCCATCCCGTGGTAAAAACCGTCACTGCTACAGGATTCGGCTGGGATAACGTCCACTTCTGGACAAACGAAGCTCACCTGTGGAATCATCAGTTCGGCGTAGGCCAAGCTCGCTACATCTGGGTAAAACCCACTATGACCATGGAACCCAAGAAGTAATAGTAAATACATACTAACCCATACCCCTCGTATCCCACCATCTATTTAATCTAGACCACCCCGCTTTTGGTCTTGCGGACAAAATCCTCGACCCTCGTGACTAGTAGCTTATCCGAGCACGCGTCAAGAAATTTTCTGGCGCCCAACGTGGGGCGTCAGAGAAATAGCTGTGCGCAGTAAATGGCACGAACTAGTACAAACATACCATGAGAACTAAGGGTCAAAACGATCAGTCAAGCAGACTTCGGAGAGTCCTTAAAACACCCAGTGGTGCCCTTAACCACTACCATGGAAGACGCCGAATTCAATGCCGCCGCCGCCGAGAAATCTGACAACGAACCCGTTAGGTACAGGTAACCAGGCCGACTGCCCAGACCATGGCACACTAAGGATAGAATGCACCTACTGCACTAAACTTTTTCATTATGCTTACATAGGCTGGCCTGAAGAGACCCGAGATACAGACAATTTAGAGTACCACTGTACCGCTTGCCGTAAACAGCAAACAAGTTTTTGTAACGAAATTACATGGCCCGGGCGAGGCATAAACCATATCAGGTGCACGATGTGCAGTGAACCCTATCACCATCTATACATAGGATGACCCGACGAATGCGTCTCTATGCCTGGGATGGCCTACCAGTGCGAGAGATGCCGAAGAAAACCCATCTCTCACTCTGGCTGATCCAAGTCTTCCCAAATATATATCCAACCTGGAACGTCACCAGGCCATCCAGCTACTGGTACAGACCACAATATTAAATAAATTACTTTGCAGGTCGCCCACACGAAGACCCACTCGCATTCAAGTAGGAATGCGAGAAAGAACTCAAAGAAACGGACCTGCCACCGAAAAAATTGGTTGACCGGGCCCAACTACATTTGAAGGGCCTAACCCTCACATGGTGGGAAAAATACTGAGATTTTTAACGGACTGAAAGCAGTTCAGTAACTGGATAGTGGCGGAATTCATAGGCGAGGAGCTGTTGGCTAGGTTAACGACATAGTTTTATAGTCAGACCCAGGTACTCGACGAAGAAGCCGAAATCTTCATAAGAAAAAAAGAACAAATGTTTCGATGTGTGTTCCCCGGAGTAGACGAAGCTACCATAGTTCGTTGGTCAAATGTTACTGCCAAATCTCCGGAAAGTACTTTTGACAGCAAAACCCACGACCTTGGATGAATTAGTTGATTGAACTCAAGAGACTGAGCAAAACTTTGCAGCACAGGAGAGTCTAGAGAAACCAGTATCCACCAAGGCCCCTGAGGTACGAGCACTACCTGCTGCGACTAGTAAAGGCATACCAACTGCAACCCCTCGCAGGGCATTCGTACCCAAATGCTGGTTCTGTCCGGAGAACCACTGAAACAAGGATTGCTCTCGGAAACCAGAAAGAGCTGCCATGCCACCAAACTGAGTTGACAAAACGCCGTCAAATATCCCAACATGACCAGCCGGAAAAACTTCCAGAACCAAACCAGGAAACGCCGACACCGGAGTACACAGTGGGCCACCACCTCCTGTTTATAAGGAAGCACCGATTCCCGTAGCCCCCCACATATAGATGGAGGTAAATAATGATATGGTACTAGCCTTGCTTGACTTGGCAGCTACTGGAAATTTTATCAGAAGAAATTTGTTAACGCCAAACCAGTTAGCCGAACTAAGATCACAAAACAAAATAGTAACAATGGTGCAACCTGATGTCACCCTGTACATAACCGGCCAAATTACCTTGAATATAAAAATTCAGTATTGTTACGCCAACAGAATTTATTGTATCACCAACCATGTCCGAATCAGTAATACTAAGGTGCCCATGGCTCATCTGCCATCAATGCATTCTAGATCACGGACAACGTAGGGCCTATCTGGGAGAAACCAACTGTATTACTGTAAAGTGGGATCAAAACTCAGACGATATCCCGCCAATGCCCATCGACCCGATGAGCATTAACCATGAAAGCAGTGAAAAGCCTCCAGCTGTGAGTCAATAAACTCGACCCGCTGTGAGCCTCCTTCTACATCGCCAAGCCTGCTCAAATATTGAGCAGATATGCCATTACTAATCAAGAGAATCGAGACCAGCAGTGCTTTAAATGGGCGATCCTGGCACGCTACATCCTGACCACGTCAACCATAGCTACTATGACTTGGAGATGTGGTTCAACTTTGGTGGACTAGAGTTCCTCACGCTTCTCCGTCAGATACCTCTCTTCAAAATTAATAATCTAGTGGTCAACGTCTATGCACATGAGGAAGATGGTCCTAATATGGGTATCGAAGGAAGAACGGGCTAACCACTTTGATATCTTCCTCATGCAGACAGAAGATGGCAACTCGCACTATTGTTACATAACTGATTACTCCTGCCTCTTACACTCACAGGTGACTGATCATAGACATGCTGTCACGTTTTGTAAGTGATGTCTGCGAGCATACGACGACCAGCCATGGGTGACAGGGCTCACAAATTCGTCCCAAGCACCTGCCAATCCTATTCTACAACATGGCATACAATGCCAACTTTAAGGTAACACAGCTTGGATATGACAGTAAGGACATATTTACTATCCCGCATACGGAGGATAAGTTAATTACCTTCAGCAAAAGTTTGGACACCAAATTTACAATTCAGGTCATTGGCACTTGCAGATTCATGTCTGCCATCGGCCCTTGCGGATTCATGTCTGCCAGCCTCACGACAATTGCGCAAAATTTTCCGACCACCGACTTCAAAGCGACTGCAGCTATCTTTATCGATCCCCATCATTTCGAGTTGGTGACTCGAAAGGGAGCGTTCCCCTAAAACTCGAAAGGGAGCGTTCCCCTAAAATTATGTCGCCTCGTTGGGGACACTCGTCGAGTCACAACTGCTGGATATCATCGCATTCCACAACCATCTCACGGGTTGTGGAATCAGCGCAGAAGAATGCCACCATGCGCAGACAGTCTGGAAAGTGTTTGGGTGCACCACCTTTCAAGAGTACACCGAACTGTAACTCTGGTCCGACGTCTTGATTTTGTGTGACATCTTTGAGAAATTCCAGGGGCTGTGTCTGACAACGTATGAACTGGACTGTGCCCCGTACGTGAGTGACCCCGGGTTCCCCTTTGATGCAATACTGCGCAAGACAGGTGTGGAACTCAAACTCCTCGTCTATTATGATGCCCACCTGTTTATCAAGGCTGGTATCCGGGGAAAGGAGGCCCAATGCATCACACATCACGTGGTGGCAAATAATAAGGACTTGCCCACCACTTATGATGCCAGCCGGCCATCTACTTACTTCCAGTATGTCGACACTAACAACTTATTTGGATGGGCAATGTCCCCGTCGCTTCTATATTGCGGCTATGAATGAACCAGCACGGATATCGATGTGATGTCCAGGCTGGACAACAGCCATATCTGCTACATACTGGAGGTAGATGTAGAATACCCTACTGCACTCCATGACTATCACAAAGATCTGCCATTCCTGCCAGTGAACAATTGGCCCCCGGGGTCCAAACAGCCCAAGGTAATAACCACTCTTGAAGGGAAGAGAGACTAAATCATTTACTATGTCACCCTCAAGCCAGCATTGGCTCATGGGTTAAGGCTGAAGACTGTCCACCGTATCCTGAACTTCCATCAGAAGGCGTGGCTTAAGCCTTACATCGACATGAACACTACAAAATGCCAGGCAGCCACAAACGCCTTCGAACGGGACTTCTTGAAGCTGATGATTAATGCTAAGTATGGCAAGCTGATGGAGAACAAGTGCAAACTTCAGCAGATGGAGCTCGTCTGCACTGAACCGCGGGCAAAGAAGCTCATCTCAAAGCCAGCTATCCGGTGTTGCACAATATACGATGAATCTCTATCAATATTCAAATTACATCATGAGAGCATTGTTTTTGTCACACCCATCTACGCTGGCTTTGCAGTACTTGACCTGACCAAGATGCTCGTGTACCGCTTCTACTACAATGTCATGCGGGCATGGTATGACTCTGACATGGGACTGGTATATACGGATACCGACTCCTACGTCATGGCCATTACCTGCCCTGACTTCTACAGAGACCTTGCCTCAGACCCGACATTGATGGCCGAATTCGATACCAGCAGTTACTCATCCACTCATCCTGCTACTAGCCCGCTAACGCTAGGGTGATTGGTAAACTGAAAAATGAGTGCAGAGGCAATGACATGGTCGAGTTTGTAGTGCTAAGGGCTAAATTATATGCATATTGTAGTAGGGAAGAAGAACTGAAGCGGGCCAAGGAGGTTCCAAAGAGCATCATCCATAAGCATATCACCATGGGTGACTATACGTGAATTCTTCTGAATCACCAACTCATGAGGGTGCAGGTCAACAGCATTAGGTCGCACCACCACGACGTGTACACAGAATGCAGCAACAATCTAGCTCTCTCGTGGATGGACGACAAGTGGAGGATTCCGGATGATGCCATTCATACTGTCCCTTAAGGTTAAAATGAATAAGTCTATACACACACCTCTGGGGCAGGCATGTATCATCATATATGTGTCTGTCCCCGGGACGGCAATTGGATCGTGTTGCATAGTAGGAGGCAGTTCCTCGCTCCAGGATTGTCGAAGCTTAAGCGCACATACAGATTTATTCTGCAACATGCTGGAACTCAGGTATGCTGTCGTTGTCCTGCTTAAGTTCGAGAATACCGGAACGCATGCACGAGCCGTATTCTTTGTGCCAGGTATACCGTTTCTAGCATATTGTAGAACATACAAGTGCTATTATCTTCTTCTTGTCAGGTATGCTGTAGCAGGGGACCCCCTTATCCTGCAAGGCATATGACCAGTATGTCCCCACTCCAGTTGTGTTCTTTGCTTTCAGTATACTGGAGCACATACATGAGCCCTATTCTTCGTGTCAGGTATACTAACCCATGTCTTAGTCCAGCATACCGGAGCACGCGGAAGAGCCATATATTTCTTGCCACTGCTTATGCCTGGGGATTAGGTCTCTGTATGTTGGGTCTCTGACCTTGGGGCTAAACCTTATTCCCTGGGGGACTCAATGCTTATTCTAGCGGGGTGTTGTGAATATGTAAATGGCATTATTACTTCATCACATTGGAGTGACTTGTGGCCCGTATCGTAACTGATTTTCTTCTCAAAACAGCGCTTAAACCACCCCTCCGCCTTCACTCTTTACCTTGCTATCTTCTAGACCCTTCTCTTTGTTGTCATCTAGTTATTCTGCATTCCATCCTCTTTTCTTTGTTTTTTAGCTGGTGTATTTTCACGTTCTGCATTGTAAAGCACCTTTTCACTATGCTGCCATCACCACTGGTAGTTTTTTTCCTTTATATGCAATGCATATAGGGAAACCATATTTTCAAGTGTTGTTGTTGGCATAGTGAATTGCCGGTTACAAGCCTGGAAGCTGTCCACATGTCATGTTAATGTCATATGGTCAGCAAGATTGAGTGTAACACCGTGGTGTCGACAGGTAAGTGAATGTCCAAGTCGCAGCACGTGGCTACGCTTCGGCCGCGTGGCTGCCAGCCTGGCATGCTGCCATGCAGACGTGGAAGGGTGCAGCGTGAGCATGTGCTGGGAGAGGGGTCAGTGAGGACGTGGTAGACGGGTGGGGAGGTGGCGACGTGGGGGACGGTTGGTGAGGTGGCGATGAGGAGAAACAAGTGGGGAGGTGGAGGGTGTGCAAACGGAACGTGTGAGTCGGGGTGGGTGAGTTGGAGCCTGCATGTGGTTTTCTGTGGTGCATAGCCTGATAGCTAGTCGTGTGAGCTCACCACCTACCCCGTGTCGACAGTTGACTACATATTTTTTTAATTCCGAAAGGTTGCCAATTCGTTCTTTGTGTGCAAGTGCCTGAAGTAGGGTGGGGAGGGACATTCAGACTCAGTACTGGGATAGCACTGAGGAAACCCTTGGGTCCTCTCGCCATGCCTGGCTTCCTGGCCGGGATCGCACCTTGCTAGGGCGGGACGTTCTGCATCGGTGCGGCAGGGATCCAGGCTGGGGGTCTTTATCTCATTAATTCGAGCTGGGGCATCATCGTGGGGATTTGTGTGATAAGAATGACATGCGCTAAGAAGGCAACACAGGTGGAAGCACTTGGGGAACACCCTGGTGCCAGATAGCACAAGCAGGAAGTCGCACTTTTGATAGGAAGGAATCGTGGGTGGGAGCACCCAAGGAAAACCCCGATGCAGGACTGATAGAGCAGGATGTTTGGATCTAAGATGGCCACCAGGAGAGTGAGGGGAAAAGGAAGTTTTTTTTAGGGAAAACAGGAAAAATGGGAAATTTTCAAAGGAACACGGGGAAAAATGGGAAATTTTTCAGAGTGATGATATTTAAGATAGCGGATGGCTTGTGCCCTTTGTCACCTCCCCCCTACACCCCTTCCTGTATGAAGTTGCAGTTTCTTGGAACATAACCCAAGTTCATAGCAGGAAATACTCTAAATTTTCACATACAGTAAAATCTCTAATCGTATCTCGATACAAAGAACACATAGGGGGATTTAATTTATTTTACACATAATACTGAAAAGTACAACATACTAAAGTATTTGATAGTATTACAATTGTATTTGATAGTGTTACATTTGTCAGGCATTTGAAATATGTACTTTAAAACGAAAAGTGCATACTTTAAAGTGAAAAATGTACTTTGTAAAAACACTTTCCTGTACTTGCCACAAAAAAAATTTCTAACAAATTTTTCCTTTTCCTACATTATTGTGGAACTGTAACATTTGGTAACATACGATTACCTGGAACTGCTTGGAGGCCTCGAGGAGGTATGAACCAGGCTCCGTGCTGTTGATGCGGAAGATTTGCTGAACAACGAGCGGCACCTTCTGGATCATGTCATGGGAAGTTGCGGATAGGATGCGCACGCCATCCATCTCCGGCACCAGGTGAACTGGGTAGTCATAGCTGTAGCTGATGAAGTCTCCTTGTCGCCCCACCACCAGCAGCACAGAGTCCCAGTAGCCGATCACCGCTTCCGTCCCACACCTGGCAAACCAACCATTCACCATCAATAAATGCAAATCTGTATGCTATTTCCGTCTTCAAGCAAAGTTAACATGGAGTTGAACAGAGTAGACTTAAGTTAAGAGACCTGGGTAGCTCTTGACATCGAGGTCTTGAGAGCCAATGAATGTGAAGCAAGATGAGTATGGAGAAGCACTGGAATATAAGAGTGGACGAAATGAGAGATCCTCGAGAAAACCCGCCGACCAGCGGCATCGTCCGGAATGATCCCCAAATGTGAAAATCTGCAAGCCACCTCACCATGGAATCAAACCTGGTTCCCCCATGTGGGAGGAGAGTAGTCTAACCACTACACCACCACAACACCTTTGGAGTTGAACCGAGATGTTTTAGCTGGCATGTAAGCTGACCATACACTATATCGTCTGTTACACCCAGGGGCATATCAGACGGCATAGAAATTTCTATAGCAGAACAGAAGAACCCCAGCACAGGATTGACAGATCAGGATATTTGGATCCAATATGACCACCAGGAGCACGAGAGGAAAAAGGAAAATTTTTTTGACAAATGTTATAACAAGGTTCTACCGAAAATGACTGGCACACAAGGAAATGAAAGAGATAATGGGAAAGTAACGACATACAGCTTGCGAGCACTCACCAGACCAGCTGGTGTGGCCGATTCGGGCATTTGGTGTCAAACTCGCAGTACTTCTTTCGCAAGTCTGCAGAGCCGATCCACAGGTTGCCTAGGTCTGTGAAGAGGGCCACATGACTGTTATTGTGTGACACTGCCATCTCCACAATACTCCTCGCTCTGTCCAGGTCCAGCGACTGCAACAGTACATGAGCAGGTCTCAGTCAAAACTCAACAGCTGGTAGGATCGTTCAACTGACTGTAAACATTTTTCCGGTAATTAACCATTTTTTTTAAGTGACCCTGGACTGCAAGAAGGCCTTAGAAAGGAAACTTTCTAGAGAAATTGGGAACCAGTGTGCCGGAACAAGTATTATGGAATCATCCCAGCTTTCACCTGGAGTGATTTTGGAAAACACTGGAAAACCAAAATCAGTTTGGGTAGACTGGGAAATGAGCCTAGGCGAGCTACATGAACTTGACAACACAACTAGAATAAACTATACTGCTATAAAAAACTTGTGTATTTTTTTCACTTGGAATGCTTATATTCTTACTTGCACCAGATAAACACACAAATTTGCCTGCCTAGACACAAACATCTCCAGTTGAAGATCACAACAGCAAAACAGAATAAGTAAAATTCAGAAAGGAGGGCATAGAGCAACAAATACCTCCCTCATCAAATTGCTGCATTACCTCTGGCATGCAGGAAGCGAGCAGAGACCAATAATTAACTACCCATATCACTGGCACACTTTCTTTGGCCCACGCTGGGGCTGTATATCAAGGATGGATTGAGCTCACTTAGAGAGTCTGTGTGTATTTTTAACTAGCACTTGTGAACTGGCACATACAGCTGCAGCACTGTTGAATCACTCAGCAAGCAATAAATGCTGTCTGGGTCTATCAACTTCCTTTATCAAACATGCAAACATCAAAACATTCGACATGTCACTGTCACTAATGTAGACACTGGCACTACAGCTGATACACTTCTATCACCATCTGTAATGTAGATAATGACAACCGTCTCTCGACCACATATAAAGTGACCAACATCCCATCACAACATCAGCTGAACAACTAACCTCCTATCTACTACTTTTATTTCTGTGAGCATACAAATAAGTCTAAAAACAAGACTTAGAAAATGGGAGAAAAAGAAAAGCCAAATTGCAGATAAAAAACAACGAACTAGGTACTATAAAAGTACCAAGGTTTCTTTGTCTTGCTCTTAGGCTTATTTTTGGTAACGGATACAGTCCATTTAAATGCTCACAGAAATCCTGCGACAATATTACCATTAAACTTTAAAGATAATACTACTCTAATTTCTCCTCCAGCCATCACATATGCTCCAAAGCCATAATTGAGGCAAAAATACTGCCAATAAGGAGACAATGGCAAGTCAGTGTCGAACATGTAATCAATAGAATGGTACCACATGAGGACTCAGCGACTCACGAATTAGTTTAAAAGGTAGAGAGATGCTTCAATGAGCAGTAGGGCCTTTTCCTCAGCCAATTCAATTTAATTCAGTTAGATTTACTGGCAATAATTAAAAATAGAAAAAATGATGTAGGTTATGCTATAATGAAAATTACATTATCAATGATTTAATGAATACAAAACAAATCACTAAAAGTGCATACATAATTAATACAAATATTTACACACACACAATCACCACATTCCTTAACTTCATTCCCAACATATGTATTAATACTGTTATGAGCTGCCTCTACTCCAGGCTGGCACTGTCTGTGGCCTTGATTGGCATACGGACTGATATTTGTGAAACAGTTGATGCCTGGCTATACCCCACACGTTTTGGAAATTGCATGCATGGCTGCTTCCCTACAATTTCTGGAAAATGCATTGCAAAAAAAAAGGTGGTTGAACTGGCCACTTCTTGAACCTGGAACATTCCGGAAGAGAGGTGTTAGTTGGGCACAGAATATTCTACAATATAGCTAGACACTATAAATTGGCCACAGGGCAAGGATAATGTAATTGGATTGAGCGATGGACTCTGTAGGTAACGAGTAAGTACACTTATTAGGAGACGTGTGTGATAAAGTGAGTGTATTAAGGGAAAAGTGCAGTAAGGTTAATCGCTGAAAACAGTAGACATGACTCTTTATTGTGCGTTGAACCCCCTAGGATCCCTGTAACTTCAGAATGTGTTGAAAATAGATACCTAATTACCCTTAACATATATTACATTAGCACAAATGTGCGGATGAGGTACACAAAGTCTTACAGAATTCAACAAAGTTATCTATACATGACCAATGGACTCATATTTACACTAGATGCAGAATAACTCAGAGCCTGGCTGACATTTACAAATGAGATGTAACAGTATCAGTCATGGAGGAGGTCAAGCCGCAGAGTGATAACGCGTACTTGATACCAGCATGGCTGCAGTTATTATACCGAGTGAAAATGTAGTATCTTTGTAGAGTCTGAAGCAGACGTAGGTATTGCAAACACGTCCATATTACTTAGACATGCTTTCCTTTACAGTTTGTATTGATGCGTGCCCGGTTAAACTGACTGGCACGTTGGTCGAGGATTTTTACCTCTAAACCAATAGCAGGGTGTTAAAGTTAGGTCCGACGGTATTAGGCGAGGGGTGTTAATGACTGATGTTCAGCATCATCCTGGTTACTGCTGGAGATGCTGTTCGGGTCTCTGCTCACAGTATAATGGGTACACCCTGACGTGAACAAACTAAACCCAATTTACAGTGTAAGTCCGGTTTTGGCTTGCTGACCAGGCTCTGTAAAGTCTCCACTGATCCCCCACACTAAGCGGGCTGATCAGAGACGGGGAGCTATTTGGGTCACCAATGCCGCCACTGGATGTGTGTCCACACAGGAATGGGTGGCAGGTCTCAAGCTACGAAATATCCCAGCACTAGCAATGCTGTGGGATAAGGCAATAACTCGAGACTGTCGCTCCTCCCTGTGCGAAGGTGTTACTTGTGGTTGTGGCTCCTCTGTTCCTCTCTGCCGGCACTGGTACAGTGATGCGACAGTTGGAAAGCAACAGATGGCTGTCTAATGGGTGTGTAAGAAAATATGACGGACCCCTGAAGGGTGCCCGTAGTTGAAGTTAATTCGGTTATTATAAATTACCCAGTTCTTGTCAAGCATGTACGCAGCAACCTGTATCTAACAGGCAAACCGACAGATACTCTAAGAAATAAAAGCTGAAAGGTAGGAAACAAAAGTATGTTTATTGAAGTCTCAATAAACATGCGACACGTGCTACCTCCTACCAGGCAATTGAGTGCTGAAGGTTGCTATGCTGGCCAGGTGTAGGTGACCTGGTTCTAATGGCGAACGGAAAAGAATTAGCTAAACGAGAAAAAATATAATACTTATAAACTGTTCTAATAAAGATGTCTTGAGGAGACAAAGTGAATTTAAAACGTACTGGTAAGCGTGTTCGCTGGTTGTCAGGTTGACTGATAGTCGTCAGTGAAGTAGCCGCAGGAGACGTACTCAAAGCTTCAAAGTTCTCTGGAGGTCCCAACACTAAGCAATGTTGTGGGATGTCATGAGAGATGGCACAACAATGACTCCCAAGCCTGGCAGCATCCTGACTTATATAGACGAAGCTTGTAGGCTGCGGGGAGGGTGTGACGTCCTTCTGCCCTGGTTGGCGTGGGAAGACTTTGGTGAGCATTTCTGCTTCGTACCTTGTTAGTAGCGTTTGGCCTTGCTTGAGTTCTGCGCAGCTTATAGACTCTCAGAGCAGGGTAGGGAGGCGGCGTGCCTACCGGGTAGCGTATCCCTCAGATGAATTCGCTTATAAGATCCTGTTGCCTTTAGGGTAGGCAACGTGTCCTTACGTCTGTAGCAGTGGAAGCAGGTACTTGGCGATGAGTCGTAATCATATTTGATTAGTTGTATAAGCGGCACACGTCAGTATCCAAGGTTGGTGTGTGTGAAGTTTGTCACTTCTGCAGTCAGTGTTCTGTAATCCGTAGGAGACAACACAGCGAAGTACGTACAGTACAACATTATACATAAAATAAGACTGAAGCTAAATGATGACATAAATTACCAAGGAAGTAATTACACTTAAAGAACAACTTTGAAAATCCTAGGATTTAGATGGCAAAAAACAAAATCTCAACGCCTGGTTTTAATAGAAAAAAATGATATTCTGCAAAATCGTATACAATATCTGAAGAATATGCGGCGATATAGAAATGAGAAACGTACAATTATTTACGTGGAGGAGTTGTACATTTTGTCATCACATGTGAAAAATTAAATGTGGAGTGACATGACTTCCAACTTCAAAAAATGTTACTTGCTATTTGACAGATGTGAAAAAAAACTGCAAAGACATATTTAACCAAATGGGGCCAGAAGACTGGATACCATTTTGCAATCACGTCCAGACACTTGAGAAAGACTATTTTGAAAAGGATGTGCGATTTGACATTGAAATTGATGAAGTGATTATAAATTATGTGGTTCGGACAGTGACAGCAGTGACGTTTACACGTTAACTCATTGGCTGGAGCAATGAGTGGCATTGAAGAACTGCCATAGTAATTCATAACTCAGGGGTAAGTAGTCAATATTTTCTAATTTTCTCTACCTGCTGTGAAGGCTTTGTTTTATTCCTGTTTCTCTCCTCCTCTTTCTCCCGCTCCTCCACGCGTGTGCAGCTCTCCTCCATATGTGTGACGTAGCTCAAGCTCGGAGTTATTCTGCGTCCAGTTGTAGCGGGCGAGTGAGACGTTACCCTTGTAGTTCATTTGACTACACCTGACCTTTATTATAAGCTCTTAATACCATCTGACTCACTCCCAAGTACAATTAGATTCACTGCCCACAAGGCATAAGGCCTAATTCGCTAAACTGGTGAAGGCTAGGGTTCTATTCCCACCTCCTTGCAGCCAAACTCCACCTGTTCCCAGGTAATTTAATAACCATCTCTTTTCATAGCAATAAGAGCAAGCCACCTTACCCCCCTAATTGATATTAGATACCCCAACCACCCACCCACACGAGGATATATAACATACAGTTTTAATTAAACTTATTGAAGTCAGCCACGTAATTGAAATCTCCTTAAAACACTTTACGAGCGGGCATGTGACGGCGGGTCATGCAAGCACGAACGTTACTACGTTCGAGCGACGCCAGCAGTTGCGAGTGTAATAAGCACACATGAGCATAAACCACCACACTAGTCTCTACCAGCTGTCACAACTAGAGATCATTTCACAAACTTAATCGGGCATTTCCCCTTATTTTCGTTTCCTGCCTGAGCGAGGAAACATCCACATTAGATCGCTCAAACAGTTATTAACAAATAAGAGAAGCAACCAATGGAACACATGGAAATGGCCACCAGACGTCACGTCGAGAAAAAAAAAAAAAAAAAAACACACACACACACACACGCATGCATGCACGCACACACACACACACACCCCCGTACGATTTTGCACGAGCAGTGCAGATGTGGCACATGATGGCGGGGAATTGCCACAGAAAATGTTCTCAAAAATTGTCATATCGCGACAGGGCCTCGCACGAGAGCAAAGACACTCATTTTCAGAATATAAACTACATATAGGGTGTCGTAAGTAATCAAAGTTAGCATATTCAGTTTAATTAAGTTTTAAAATAAACCAAAGTAATTAGCAATAATATCATTGTATTATGTAAGTTAATCAAACATGTATTACCATTACCCAGCACAGAGGGTATTCACTTTAGCATAATTGAAACTCAAAGTAAATTGAAAGTTAATATTATCTCCAGGTGAATATTAAGTGAAATGCAATTCAGTAGGGCAGTAAAGTAGTAATATATAAAGGAAATGTTCAGTTTTTTTTCATAAAACTTTAAATTAACTATATTAATATTATCAGCCAATCAATGTAATAATTTTAATGAGTTTTAGAATGTTTTACTGCAAGTTCTTTACTTACAGAACTTTCATTACTAATGGGAAGGCAAAATGAGACATCTCAGTAAGTATTTAATTAAATTAAACAGCAGAGTGCTATAGAGAACACAGTCGTAGCATAAAGAATAAATTTTAAAACTTAACAGACATAAGTTTAAATGTGTTTGAATTGCTGCAGGTAAAATTGTTGTCATACACTTTATCAAGCATATTCGTACATAAATTATAACAAGTAGTGAATAAGAAAATAGAAAGTAAAATTGTTTCCTAGCACAAGTTTGGAATTCACGTTTTGGACAGTGCAATCACTGTCAATAATTCAACGTAGTGGATCGCGTAGCGTGCAGCCAGCACGGGCGCATGCGCGACCAGCTGAATTGCGACCCAGTTATCGAGCAAGGCATCACATTCTTCGCCACCCTCCCTACCTGTTCTGGCCCTCCCAGCCAGACGGCGGGCGAGGGGCGAAAGTGCAAGCAGCGTGTTACAATTGCGCTGCGTTTCACAAACAAGCGCCTTGAGAGCGCGTGCTCTAGTTACACATCGCCACTACATTCCAAATTGAGAACATATTTCAAAAACCCACAAGAGTATTATTATGTGTACTACTAAAGACAATTATTATTATGCAGCACTAGTTACATATAATCCATATGGCCCTACGTTATATTAGAGATTAAAATAAATTAAATATCTTGTACTTACTAAGTTATAGCATATAATAAGTTTATGTTGTAAATAGATCTAAATATCAACTAGAATAAAATGCAGGAGAGTGTTTCAGTATTTAAACACAAGTAGAATAATGTTTTAAATGGCTTAACATATCTTATTAATGTTAATGAATAAAGATAATATTTAAACAGACATTATTACCACAAGTTAGGTAACTTACTATGGCTAATTGGTGGATTGCTTGTTCTAACGAATGCTTATCTGCAGTTATATACTTTCTCTTGTTTCAAAACCGTATGATAAAAAATTGTAGTGTTTCATAACCATTCAGTAAATATAAATTAATTCACTAAAGTATAAGGCAGAAGGCTCATCCAACATGAAAGTGTTGCAGGTGGACAGAGGGACATTGGATGAACCAACAATCAACCCAGTACATCAACGGTAACTACGTCATCTACATTATCAGCTCCGGAGACGGCGAGTTGATGAGATACCAAAGCAGTGAATAATCATGCACATGTGTAGCAGCGAAGCAATCGGCACATGTTTAACCTCAGGTACTATCCAAAAAAATCTTTTCACTTAAACACTTCAACTATATACACACTGGCCGGGACAAACAACTACATTGCCACATATTTACAAACACAGTACACGAGTTAAGACATGTTTAAAATTTTATCAGAAATGTCATTCTATTAGTAATTTCTTGTTTTCAAAATATTAGATCTATATACTACTCTCCAAAATATTTCATTATAAACGTTATACCAAGAGTACAATATTATTATTTATATATATAGTATTAATTATTACCTATGGTTCAATCACAAAAATATAACTCTATACACACACGTATCACTATTTTACTATAGTTATGCTATTTTATTATATCACTACTTTCCACAATGGATGTATTACTTTGGCAATCAGACTTAAAAAATGCAATTCTTCGTGTATTAACTTTACAATTATTATGAATTTAAGGTAAACAAGTTCTACAACACTCTAGTTACTTGCTAAATTGCAGCTATATTTCAAGTGTAATACAAAATGGACTGTCAATATTTATTAGTATCTTAAAAGTGAAACAACACATCCTATATATTGATAGAATATATTAAAATGTATACACACAAATCACTATTACATATTATGTTATATGTACAGAGATACACACATATATATGTAATGAACTCACCTATTGTTTACGAAACACTACGTTAATACTTTGCATCAAACCAATGTCTGTTTTATAATGCAGAAACTTAGTTTTCAAGCAGAATCACACAACAGTAATAATGGTGGCAAAATTTTCATTGAACACAATAAGTTTATTAATAATGTCACCCAGGGAGATACATGTCAATTGTACGGTATAAATTAAGCAAGTTTAAGGCAACCATCTCACACCTTAACTTAGAAAAGGGGATCACATTTTTGAAATATTTTATTTGCAAGTAAATAAAGGGAATAATCAATCTACGTTTACTTACGACCTCCATGCCATTCCCTCACTTAGTGATATATTGCTTAGGCTTAGGCCTCTAGAATACAATTATAAATCTATTAAGATACCATTAACATATGTATTAATTAAATTCAACAGTTAAACGCAATGGTAGTATGTCACAGTAACCATGTTTATTTTCATTGTCTAGAATGTAAGATGTGTTTATCCAACTCCAACTACACCTAATTCCATGTTGTGTCCTAACCTCCTTTCTCTAATTCCCCACTTTATCGAAGAGGGCTTCAACCCCGCCATTTTCCCGCTGCCGCAAATCAGACGTGGACATTAAGGACCCGGACCACCGTATCAGACTAGCCACTCTCTGTCCCAGAGCTGGGGACCAACTCTTGTTGAGCAAGGGGGTGACGTAGCGGGCGACCAAGTGACTTCCTGAGCCTGACTGGAAATCACTTAGCAAAATTACTTAGAGCGAGACGGCACGAGGCGAGAAGGATATTTTAATAACATAATTGAGCAACACCCCACGGCGCCAACCATATAGCGCATGTGGAGGTACAAAACGAGGCCTGTCACTGACCTGCTGCCAGAAAGTAGCCACCCAGAGAACGGAAGGCATTCCAGGACCGCCACTGTACGAGTGTGTTGTCAACAGCCTTCGGCAGCATATTGAGGTATTATAAATCCATAAGGATCTGCAAGAGACTACTAGATAAATATATGTGGCTGATATTAACTGGAGTCAGTTAGAATATAATCACTCCCCCATTTTAGAATAAGCCTTTTGTAGTGAGTTGTATCCTTGAGTTGTTTGAGTATTTATGGTATATGAAGAAGTGAGACTTTACTCTTGTTTTTCACTTAGCTACACCTCACCTCTATTATAAGCTCTTAATACCGTCTGACTCACTCCCAAGTACAATTAGGTTCACTGTCCATAAGGCATAAAGTATAATTTGCTACATAGTGTACCCAAACTTTTAATTAACCCGATTATCTCATTACAACATTTAAAAATATGCATTGTACAAGGACAATTACACCAAAACTGGGTTCTATTCCCTACAACACAATGAAAAAATGTAACACACAATTGATGCATGACATATTCTTCAATAATAATAAACGACTGCTACTCATCAGTGCAACTGCATCCCTGGCAGTTTGTCTACAGAGATACGATACAGCCGCCGCCTACAAGAATGTTGTATCTACCGGGCCAGAACAGGCGTCACAATAATAATTTATTATTTTGCCCGATGAGCCACCGAGACCATGCAAGAGATCCGAAGCAAGAACAGCAGTGTGCCGCGGGATGCTCCAAGATGCCTAGATCCCACCGCTCTCCACTATGCCGTATGCACACCGGATCTAGGTGCTGGGCCTGCACCTGATAACCAACTCTCCAGACGTCCTATGCCAGTGAAGGAAGGGGTGGCCGAGGAGTATATAAGGAGATGCACCCCAGCCTCCGGAATGTCAGTTCTGCTTCAGTTCATGATCACATCTCCTGAGCTCTCATCGGTCCAGCTACTGGTGCAGAGGCTCAAACTTCTCTTTGTACTTCACCATTCCCCTTGTGGGGCTGAAGATCCTCTCCAGAGCAATGTAAGGAAGAACCAGCAGCATCGACAGCTTCACACTTAGACACATTCAGTCCCTTACAAACAACTTGAGAGTGCAGCTCGTCCCGAGGTTTAACATTATGTTACACGCACTAGCAACTAACTACCTCTACTAGTTAGTTTTGCACAAGGCACATCTCCATTAGGAAATAGCCCCTCTGCCATCTGTGTTTATTACCGTAGGGTCAATAAACACATATATTACGAGATTTCTTGACTTTTGCTCCGAGCTCCTTCCTTGTGTCATATTGGAGCTGGAGGATTCAGCAGGAGACCAGGTTTTGCTGTTCTAAATTTACATGCACAACACACCAGCACATCCTTAGAAGGCACCCATTTTCTGTCCTGACAGTGAGTGGTAGAGCCATGACACTAGGATACCACCCCTGGAAGTTGGGTTGCCGGCTAAAAGTTGCCGCCCCCCCCTCACTGCTCACTTCATGGTGCCGAGGAGGGGATGACCAGTGGACACTCACCTCACCAGTATTGGAAGGCCACCCGTTCCTTGCACCAAGAAGGAGGAACAGTAGAGCAACGACACTAGGTACACTCCTGGTGGAATCGGTTATACCGGCCATGGTGCTCATATATCCTTGCTCACTGGTGGTGCAGAGAGGGTTGCATTCTGGTGCAGGGAAACCTAACCTGCGGGACAACACAGTGCGGTTTCCACAAACATTTCTCCCCGGAGCTCGCGCCTTCTCTACCTGGTGGAGGAGTTGAGAGTGAGGCGTGTTGGTGGCAGTAATTTCCATTTACACGTGTATACATACATGTCAACTGCCTACCTCCTGCAGTCCTGATTTGTGTGCCTTATGCCTTAAACCTGTAAGGGTGAAGTTGAGAGGTGGGCCAAGAAGGTGAGAGCTATCTCAGGATTGCCACATTTTTCCCACTGGAAAATTCCCTGATATTTTCCTGATTTCCAGAGCAAAAGAATCTTTTTTCCCTTACCTTTTTCTAACATTTTTTTTCTGTAAGGATTGTCACATTTCCATTATAACACACTTTTACACCAAAATACTTCTCTGATCTTACAAAATTGCTCACCACATAGATTGCAAAGAAAAATTCCTTAGCATTTAGTTCACAATCATTAAAACCATTTTATATGATTCTGGCAGAGGTGCATGATTAATGACACAACTGCCAAATACAGCATGCACATCACAGAATTCGCTGACAGTTTTCAAATTCCCTGATATTTTCCTGTTTTCCAGACCTTTGGCAACCCAGTATCTTCAAAAATCCACACGGGAGACGTATCCTTCCTAGCGGGTTCGGGTTGCTTAGTACACGTGAGCAAACTGCATTACTGTGATGTCTTACTGTACCAGCACCCACCTACCAGCACCCACCGTCATGCCTGTGCACTTGTTCGAACCATCCACCAATGTCACGGAAGGATACCACCCTATAGTGGAGGAGGCACAGTTCGGCGAAAGGCCCACCAATGTGCAGGAACCGCAGCCAAGTACCACACCCGACATACCACCCCTCAGTCGAGTGCTACCCCAGTAGTGGGAACAGGAACAGTACCATCACATACTGAACCACCTCGCCGCCCTACTGCACCATAACCTAAACCTGCACCACGCCGCATAAAAATTGTCGAGTCCGACTTCGTACCGAGACGTGACTCGCCTAGTTTCGAATTAGTCACCCAGAACAGAAACAGTCAAGTCAGCCGGGACTATCACGTGACAATAAGGGTACTTTTTGGCGCCTGTTGTAATTTGGAAACAAATTAGGCCGGACCAAGCCAGCATGACCCCAAGGCGATAAAACTAGCCGGAGCTCGAAGAAAACCCAGTCCAGACTTCAGGGAGTCGAAAAACACCCCATGGCGCTCAAGAAACCTTAAAGATATAGGACACCAACGAGGTAGCGCGCGAGTACTCGGAGGAAACCATGGAAGCCATCCCTAGCAACCAATGTGTCAAGGCAGGATGCCCCGGAGAAGGGATCCACCGAACCAAGTGCGTGCATTGCCTACACCACGCCGCATAAAAATTGTAGAGCCAGACTTTGTACTGAGTTGCCAACCCACCATGCCCGTGATGTACACAGGGCGGGCCGCCATGCCCAGACCTGAATAAACCACCTTGAGACGCGACTCGCCTAGTGTCGAGTAAGTCGGGACTGTCACGCGTCACAATCAACATTGGAGTTATTCAAGTTTTTAGTTTACTGAACACAGTATGTTATTAAAATTATTTTTTGAAAACTTATATGAGCACATTGCATGGTAGATTACCGACATATCAAACTCTTGATCTTCTGCAAGATATTTCAGTGTAAATATGACACTTTTTTTGTTACTTTCATTCATGTTAAGCATGTTTAGATAACACCAAGTTGTATTTCTCTTTTAAGGGGGAAAGTTGGATGCCATCTTTTATTTGTATGATTTTTACCATTTACATTTAAGATTAATTATTGAAAATGTAATTTGTTAGGGTGTAGAACATTATTCAAATTATATTTTAGAGGCAAATATCTTTTGAGCACTTGTACTATTATTGCTTCTATAGTGATTCTCCTAATTACCATTTATTCCACATGATAAACAAATAAAGTTATGTACTCCACTAACATCACAGTTGTTTAGTTAATTTGTCGAAGAAGAAATTTTAATAATGAATGTTGAATAAATTTATCGCTCAAAAACTGGCAACACAAATTATTTTTATTACAGACTAGTGCACCACGGCCCTTAAGTGGCTGCTGGGTTTGCCTACATTTATCACTACTATGTACGTATAGTGTACATCATTGTAATTTGAAACACTACCCCCATGACCTGTAGTGGATAACAACTGGAAAAGAACTAATTCACTACTTATAATGAACAGACAAATGGTTACTCACTAAAGGGAAGGCATGCTGTTCCGAGTGTTTGAGGAGGTAGAGTTCCTTGTCACGGGCCATCAGAACATGTGTATGTCTGTCCTCAGAGACTACGGTCCAACTGCTGGGGGGCACTGTCAAACCTGCCACAAAACAGGGTTGTGCATTTATATGCAATATATACATAATATATATTATATATATATTTATTATTATTTAAAAACGTAAAGTGCAGTTCCTACTTCTTAGCACGAATGTTAAACAGTGGATCAGCACTACAACCAAGTAATTAAAGAAGCCTCTGAACACAATAATTTTTTTTGGAAATAAAGTAAATAAATAACATACAGCATAGCCTGTTTTGTTTATTTACTGCTGAACCCTTGTACATACACACAACGGCTTGGCAAGGCAAGTGAGAGGAGTACAGGGAAGGACGAGCGAGGAACAATGATAGGCGCTAATGTGTGAATGCATCACACTTAATTACATGATCCTAGCTGGGTTCCTTAAAAATACGGCATAGTGTCAGCATGAGACTTTAGTGTGGCTAATGCAAATTTTGCCACCTTTGGTAAAAGTACTGTAACCGAGGTGGCGTCCATCACTTCCAACTACTAAAGTCGTTAACGCTCCATAGTAAATTCTGTTTCGCTACTGCGCGGGAGAACGTCGGAAGGGAAAAGTCACTGAAACTAAGTATTGGTCAACACACTATAGCATTGGCGACAAGAGATGGAGGTTGGAACTGTAATGTGGATCACCTGTCGTCTCACGCTGCGTAACTGCATCTTCCCCTCCTGTGTTAATGAAACATGCCTTCAATAGGTTCTGGTGTATGCAATCTTGGGAGTGAGCACGTGTGTTTGTGTGGTGTGACATTTCCCATGTTCTGCTTGTTTTCCTAGTGTCCAAAGAGTGGGCACTGTCACAAACATTAAATGAGAATAATGGTGAAACATCTTCATATTACAAGAGGACATGCTATTAGGTGCCTCCCCCCTCTCCAGGAGGGGGGAGAAGACAAGATTTTAGGGGCTCCTCTTAAGTTTTGCTTCTCTTATAAATTTTATTTTAACAACTGCTATATACAGGACACAGAATAGTCTATAGCTCTGAAATGAAGATGTATATGTATCAGAAATAAGAGTAATTAATTGATTCTGTATACACAATATCAATTCATTTTGGCGAACAAAAAACACTCTGGGTGGCATTTCTTAATTTAGGGAGAGGTGCTGTACAACCTTACCCCCCCTCCCCGTTCATGTAATGTCACTGAATGAAATGGAGAGGTAGGGAAAAAATGGTTTATTGATGCAGGGGCACCCAGTGCCCTGTCTGTCCTCACGTGCCCCTGCCTGGCTTGTATGAATGTCGAGTCTCCTCTATGAGACAGTTTATGTGAGATACCAACTGAAGAGGTATTGTTACCAACCATTTAAATATAGTCTGTACCCAACAGCACACGTGGAAACCAAAAACCTACTAATTCAAACCTTATGACAGTAATGGACAATAATGCAATGTGCTTTCCTTACAAACAATATTTTGTTACATTTTTGTTTATGAACTGTCAACACTAAAATTCCTAAGTTAAGTCTTAGTGGTAGTATTAGGCATATGTCTTTCTATCAATATGAAAGAATGTTAAGAAATTCCAGAGTACACATTTTATGAGACAACATAAGGAAGCAAAAGCAGTTCAGCAACGCATGCAATCTGCAAGATTTGTACATAACAACTTAACGAGCATGACATTTGTATTTAAAAATAATACTATCTGTTATAGTATTAAAAATTAACGTAAAATGTAATTTTAAAAGTTGTATACCAAAAAAACAATTTGTAATCGTCCAGTAACACAAATCACACAGAAGCCTACACCACACTGCTATCCTCCTGACCAGATGAATAATACATTATTTTGTCCCTTGTGCATATTACGTCCACTCGCAACGAAACAAATATTCATTCATGTCCACACACAACCTCACAGTATTAATTATAACTGAAGGAAAAGTAGTCCTAATACATTAAAGTAAAAACTGCATACCAAACAGACTGTCAGCTGGAAGTCTATGAAGCATTTATGGCATGTGTAACTTACTAAGCCAGTGTTCCAAATAGTAAGAAATATGCACTCGCACTTGGCAATGACATCAAAGAGTGCTGTTCCAAATGTTCACAGAGAGCGAGAGTGAGTGCAAGTACGAGCACTTAGTGTTTGCACATGCATGCTCTATTTGTGCTCGCAGACAAAACCATTCTTTTGATTATTTTCTGACATCAGGAAAAATAAATAAACCACCTTATTTCATTCTCCTCCATGTGACGACCATAAACGAATGTATAAACCTAATTTGGGTTACGCATTACAATAGAAAAATTTATAAGCCAAGACTATATTACTAAAATCTGTGTGATGGCTCAGGAACAAGTACTCTTTCACTGTATATTTAATATTTAATATATGTATACATTTATAAAATTATTAATTCACAATTTTAGAATAAAAAGAGCTAAAATTCCAAGCTCAAACTGTTGATTGCAGATAAAATTTATACCTGACACTCTTCATACATTACTATCATACCCATCATCACCCCTACTAATCAATCAATTGTTAATTGAAATGTAATTAATGTAGAATTGTTATTTTTTAAAGCAAATATTATTTTCTTCATGCCGAATAACAATAAAGTGCATACCGTATAAATTAATTTCAAGAGTGCGAGGGATGATAGTTGCATAAAAGAGGGAGTGTAAGTGCGAGAGCAACAGCGGTTGGGAGTGCGAGTGCTGGCTATTTGGAACACAGCCTCAGTGTAGGCAAATTTAACTGGCACTCTTCACTATTTCAGCTTGTATTGAACGAATGAAAATAGTACCACATTACAGAGTTAAAGGCCCAACGCTGTAATTCATTATTACGAACACAAACCTGCAACTTCCGCCAGCTGCCGCACTTTAGGGTCGCTGACATTATTGACGAGGAAGAACCTGTACGAAGACGTCAGCACTACCACACCTGTGCCGTGAGCACTCGTAAAGATCTTTGCCTCAATAACATTTGTGTCTTTCGCTTCCTGCAAAGATAACACAAATACATAATTTTACAAAATAACATGCTGATTTTACTTGTGTGTGTTTCAAGGACAGCTTCGAGAAGAAAATTGAATAACACATTTATGAGATTAGTTATCTTAAGAGTCATTCAGGGTTCCAATATGAACAGTTAAATACAACAGACATAGGACACACACTTAGGCAAGGTCTCAATTTGAAGGATACTCTTTTGAGAAAGCACTATTTCACACAACCTGGTGAGGTCTACTTTGAGCTCTCGCTTTATGAAATTGAAACGACAACTTCACTCTCCGATGTCACACAGAAAACTGTTCAAAAGTTAGCGGAAATACTTTATAAGGTCAGGTAGGGGTAAAATGGACTGAAAAACACAACTGTATCACTAAGATGTTTAATTTCTAAGTAAAATAAGTGAAACATATATGGGAAGTCGCAGGGTTCCTATAGCATTCATGTTATGTAGACCTATATGTCGGCACTTCCAAATACTAAGCCTAACATGAAACTGCCTCCCTGCAGATATTCTGCATGTTTAAAGCCTCAAAATGTGCGAGTTCAAAGGCCAACCATTGCTGACTCACAACTTGCCTCATCGCCATTACACACAAGGAACTCAACTGGCTTCCTTGTCTTTCTGTCCAACAACTCGCCTGAAAGTGGCTTCACGCTGTGATCCTATGTTTTTATAGCATTATAATAAAGGTAAAAGTACGACATGTCTAACAACAACAAAGTTTCAGTAGAGAAAACTTAACGGCTAAAGCAGATACTGAAAACATCAGTTTTAGCCATTTTCACACCTAAAACAATACTCCTAGGAGCGGAACTGAGAACTTTACAGAATATTCCAATTACTGCTCTAGACTGCACTTGGTGCGCACTGGCAGAGTTCCGTGTGTTCCAATTACTGGAACTCGCTCTGACAGAAGTCAGATTTTCGTATTCCAATTGTGAATTGCACTGAACGAGTGCGCATCGATAGCAATTTTTTCCGCACCAAGTCTGGAGTCAGTTCAGCTTTTCAGAGCAATATTGTGGCGACCTGTGATTACGAAAACAGCACGAAAATTAAAATTATTGCAATGTTGAAAATTCTACAATATCTAACATTTCGGCAGCTGAATAATACATAATAGTTGATATAGAACAAATACATTGTTTGTAATTACAGTGGCACTGAGGTTAATTTCACCCAGTGACTCGTGCATACATTTGCCGACGAGTTAAAAACGTGGAATTGGAGAAAACTATCTGTACGGAATTTCATACATTTAAATTTAAATCCTTTCATCAACATCATATTTAAAGTATTTTCTACAAAAGATGATATGTTGTCGCAAATGTTTTGCACTGTTTTCACGGCAGTGTTCCAGCTGTCAGTGGATAAATAATATACACTCGTTTCTGACAATCAGGTGACACATGCACTTTTTCAGTTTTCAGAGTGCACCGAGTGCACACCCGGTGCACAATCATGAGTAGTCAATTGGAATACAACATTAAACTCATATTTGTGCACGAAACATTTCTTAAATGCTTAACTTATCATACTAAGACATGACAACAACAGACGTAACCATCTTTTAATCATGTGTTTTGTACCAAAGTTCTGCAATGGACTCCATGTGCCGGTAAGGCGGAGAACTTAAAACTCAAAAGGAAGTCACCACAGTGCAAACAGCAGGCTAACGGTGATCCACTTACCTGGCCCATGCCGAAGGTGTGCCGATACGTGCCGAACATGTCGTACACCAGCACGTGGCCATCATTCTGTACGCACAGTAGCTCCTCCTCCGACGACCAGCCAAGACTCACTATCTGGCCGCTGGACCACACTACCGACGACAGCTGTTTGCCAGAGGACGTGTACACGGATATTACTGGCTTACTACTGCCTTGGATCTTCACAAACTTCTTGCGGTCCCTAACCACTGCAACGGGGCCTCCGTATGATGCCGCCGACACCACCACACTGTCCAAGTTTATCTCATTCTGCCACGACATGGAATAGATCTCAAATTTTCTGCAACAGTAACATATTAAACAGTAAATATGCAATAGCATGCTTTGCCTAGTAAAAAAATTTACGTGACAGGCACAGTACTGTATAATGTTTATGTGACATTTTACTTAGGCCTACTCAGTGTCAAATAGTGTTCTTTACTGTATGGCAATTGCGTACAATTGTAAAATGTAATAAAATTTGTTGCAAAATTTTGAAAATTGAGTTCTTGGTTCTTTATACCTTGCCAAGTCATTTCCACATAAGTTTAGTTTCCAATTCAGTACGTCAATTTTAGACTAATTAGGATTAAAATGCCATGGCGTGGGCATAATTAATGCATGAGAAGCAAATGCTTCCTTGAAGACACTATATGAAGTTTACGCCGCCAGTTAAGAAAGAGGGTATTTAGAGGGAAATAAAACAACAGTGAGAAATTTAAGAGGGTGTGGACGAGAACGGAGTGGGGTAGGCAGTGTCTTTGCTTGTGAGGAGGGAGTGGAATGTGAGTGAAGGGATTTGGACGGCTCTTAACAGTGAGATCTTGAGAGCCGATGAGGGTGATTGGGGGGGGGAGGAATGTGTTGTGGGACGAATTGATATATGCGAGGAGGGTCGGAAAGTTCAGGAAGGGTGTGGAAGGGGAGTTCAGAGGGGGTGGAAGTGAATGACCTCGCCCCGGGCGGTAGCCTAATCGCGAGTGATGGTTGTATATTATTAAAAGGGAGAGTTCGAAGGCTATTTCACCAATCAATCAAACGAACCAAGTTTGTAAAAATATAAATGTCAGTGTTACCTGAAATAAGCATCCTTTCCTAATGGACACCAATCAGCTGTTAACATCGCTGACATTTTAAAAGAAATGAAATTAAACCACCGAGCAATATAAAAACATAACCTAATCTTCACAATATATAAACAACAAAACGACCGCCATAGAAAGAATCAACAGGAGCAGCCACTTAACTTTACGAGTTTACGCACATGATATTTCTAATCAGATTAAGGAACACACGAGTTTTCTCATGGGACAGTTTGACACAGGAAAAATCTAAGCCACTTGGTGCGCCGTATTCGAAAGAAGACTTTTAAATTAAATTTTAAAGCTAGGTACATGAATAATAAAAGACAAAGATATCACTTAGTTATATAGGAAAGGAGGTGGATACTGGTGCCATGTTCCGTTAACTGAACTAATGCGACCAGTTGCATAACCACCAATTATTCCGTTAATCCATGCTTTCAATGCTTAGCTGAGGAACAGAACGACTTCCAAGCTCTATTTTCGGCGCATAATTTAAGCGTTTTGTTACGAATAGTAAGACATTTACATATACGTCGATGATCCTGATGTACAATATGACAGGATAACTTGTTAACAATTAATGAGAAAGGAACCAGTAATTTTTTGTCAAAAGGGAGAGGGAGGTTAGATCAACATTTTTCGTGAGACGGAATTGTTTTGAAGTTTTGATGTAGCAGTGGGAAATTTTGCTCATATGGTAATAACATTCAAATTATTGTAACTTCGATAATTTAACATCAATGAAAAAACAAAACCCGATACATACATCGGTGTTTGTATTCGTACAGATGCAACAATACACTCAAACATCCACACACTCTCACACTTCGGTCGAAGTTAAGCTTGTTGAATTCATGATACGGACAAAGAAACAAATGTTATTTACACATTACAAAAGTGTTGAAGTGCGACTTTTATAGACCATGTGCATTTCAATAGTAAGAGTTTACAAATACATTATTAACAAAACACACAAACTTACTGCTAGTTAAATACCCAACATCTTAAAAACGTTTGTTCGTCATTAGCATTGTATAATTTATTTGCAGAATCTTTCGGTACAATCAACACTACACACATTTCATAAAACCAACAAACTTACCCTTAGTCTCCACCGATGATAACATCCAGATACGCATGTTTCTGGCATTTTCCCGCCACTGTGATGTCAGCGCATGAAACATTTCTGCTTTTTCCTCGTGCAGCTTATGCGCGAGAATGGCCGGGACAAGAATGACGTAGGAGGTGCACCGTTGCGCCCATGAGAAGGGATCGTAACTACGTTGCCGTGCATATTTCGTGTCGTGAAGGTAACGGAACACGGCCTGGATTTTGGATATGCTCAGGAGAAGTTTTGTAGAGAATGTGCCAGAGACAAGGATGGAAGTGACAAAGGAGGAGAGGTGGAAAGGGGAGATGGTAGAATTGATGAGCACGAAAGAGAGGGAAATGATGCATAGGATTAAGAGAATGGAGGAACAGGTCAGGAATGAGATGGGTAAGTGTAGAGTAAAAATAAGGGCAGAGATGTTAGAGGAGGAGTTGGAAGCTATATAGGACGTGCCAAAGAAAATGCAAGCTAGTCCATACGAGGAAAAGCTGAGAAGGGAGGAAGAGTTAGGGAGAATGCAAGCGGGACTACAGAAGGAATTGCAGGAGGAAAGGCAGATGACAAAGGAGGGAGAGAGCTCATTGAAGGAGTGGAGAAAAGTTGAACAGCTAGTCAGGATGTACAGGGTGGTGAATGAAGAGGGAGAATGGGGAGGGCTTCACTGCAAGCTAAGCAAGGGGGTGTTTAGAGGGAGAGGTAACAACAATGAGAAGCTTCAGAGGATGTGGAGGAGAACAGAGCAGGGTAGGCAATCGCTTGTGAGGTCTTTTAGGGAGTGACATGTGTTGCAGGAGGAATTGGTATCTGTGAGGGGGCTGGAAAGTTCAGGAAGGGAGTGGAAGAGGAATATGGTTCAGTAAGGGAGAGGTAAGAGAGCTAGCCACCAGGCGGTATCTAAGTTGCGAGTGTATGTATTAATATATTTTATTCGGTTTATGATTATTGCAATTATTTTGTTATTTTAAAGTAGAGTATTGAGAAAATCCGATATTCTTGGGACACTTGTGCTTACCTAGTGGAGAAAAATTTTGTCTTAAAAAGGGGGGGTGGGGGATTTGACGCCATCCGCTCCTCCCTTGCCTGTTTGCCCACCATCACTAGCAGCCGCTGTAGCCACCACCACATTATTGGGCGCTCATGCCAACCAGTCGAGTAGTGCACTGCAACGGTGAAACCACGAAGAGCTTAGTACCGAGTGTGGTCAGAGGCCGATGGAAGCACTCGTGACATGAACAAGCAATAAAGTGTAAGTGGAGAGTAAATTACGTGCACCTGCGTGCACGTGTTTTGAAAGAAGAACCTCAGAAATGGAGCGTAAGTGAATTAAGCCTTTACTACAAAATGCTAAAGGATGCCCATTCATGCAACTCCAATTTAAGAAGCCCTACAATAGTTTAATGCACTCACAGGTTTTAGTTTCAGTGTTTGTTAATTCCTGTTATATGTCATTTTCACGTGTTTCGCCCTCATTTTGTTCCATGCAGTGTTTTGTATTTCTTAAAGAGTTCCACTGTCAAGGGCATTTATTTATGTAAGAATTGCAGTTCTTAAAGCAACATGAGTGTGTTTACAGAGTAATGCCCATCAAACCTTGGCTGGCACGCCGGGCCGGACCGTTAGTCATACTATGGCGTCTTGGGGAGTTGGACGTGCTCACCGACAGGATCTCGTTTGCACACTTATTCGGTGCATCAACTTTTAACCTAATCATTTACGTGCAATAGACTCTAACTTACAGGAACCTCGCTTTTACCATCGCCGCCCAACATTCTCCACTCCTACCTTCCCGTGGAATAGCATTTCCCATGAAGGAATGATTTTCACATAAATTTTTGTTGTCTTAGGGCTTTTGTACAGTGCTACCGTGCCGGCAGTTTAAGGTCGGCACCTTGTATCAGTGTGTTTTCTAGAGGAACAGTTAATAAAACTCAGTGAATTAACGTGTGAAGTAGGCGTTCTCATTCGAGTTGACTATGGGCCATAGGGGCGTGGACACCTATCTTTCCACCAAATTTTGAAGGTAATGTGAAAGTGTTTTCATGTATTATTTTCAGTGTTTTATCTACATATAACTAAATATGGGTGTATGAGTTGCCCTGAGACATTACTGTGCAGGTTTTTGTAAAGTATTTTATTGGTTTATTAATTATGACAGACGGAGATTGGAAGGATATCGGCGAGGTCGTCAGCACACGACCCGGAGGAAGGAGTCTGCTCTACGAAGGAATTTTGTATTGCATTCTGACAATGCCTGGTGCCCACAACAGTATATCAATGGCGGTGAAAAAATTCTGGTGAAATTCCTACCAACTCCCAACCTCTAAAATGAACACCTTTTGCTCCACTACCTACCATCAATGCATTGATAAATACAGCTGCTTCACATAACTTCGTGCAACAGTAATTTGTAACCAGAGCAATATAATGCCCACTAAGCATGTTATAAGATTAGCCACGAGGAAGCAATTCTAGGAGTGCCTTGGTTAATTGAGCAAAACACGATTGTAGAGCCTGCTGCGAGGCAAATTCACTTTGGTGCAAATGAGCGATGCATTGTGTACAATATTGACAGGCATATCACAGACAACACCCAGAGACTACTGCTCACTGAGTTCGATTATCAAATATCGCCACAAAACCAGGCTGTGTTACATATAGTACTGGACAAATATAAAGAAGTGATCGCTCAACGAGACGCACCCAGGCGTAACATTTTAGCAGAGCATGCAATCCAATTAACTCGTGAAGGTCCCATCTATACTGTACTGCGAAGCTACATGCTGCATCAGGTGAAAATCATTAAAGAACAAATTAAGGAAATCCTATCGGATGGTGCGATAGAGCCAAACTGCAGTCAATTTAACTCAGCAATCACTCTAGCACCCAAAAAAGATGGAAGATGGGGCTTTTGCATAGATTTTAGGCCAGTAAACGAGTTAACGAACAGTGCATTGCTGCCTTACATAAGCGTTAGAGATGCCTTGCAATTGTTAGGACCACTTTTACTGCATCGGACAGGACACATTACCAGTTTTGTGGTATGCCATTTGTCTTGAAATGTGCCCCAGCTACCATTCAGACGATGATGGTACATGTGTTAGACTATCTGATAGGTGAATTCACTCTCACATATTTAGACGATGTGACAGTATGGTCGGAAACTTGCGAAGATCACATGTATCATTTGTCACTTGTGCTAGAAAGACTGGCAATGAATGGGTTGACATGCACGTTAAAGAAATGTCACATAGGCAAGACAGAATTAGATTTCCTAGGTCACATTTCTGACCAGGCCTGTCATGTGTTGTGCAGCAGTATGTGAGAAATTGCAGAAAGTGCAAGCAGTTCAAATCATGACACACAGATGGCGCACAACAACAGCAACCGAGAACTCCGAAAAGGAAATTTGAAATAATTAGCCTTGAGCTTATGGGCCCTTACCCCAGGTCTGCAGGAGGTAAGGGCTTCATTTTGGTTATTAAGGATAATTTTTTCCAAATGGACCGAGGCCTATGCAATAAGCCGCACACAAGTATTGAAAATTGTAAAACCTTTGCAAAACAAGTTTTTCGCCCGTTGGGGATATACCAGGAAAAATTTTAATCGACAATGGCACACAATTTAAGGGGAGAAAATGGCAAGTGATATGCAACTGGTGGGGGGAACACCACTTAAAGACCTCAGTATACCACGCACTGGCTCACCCCACGGAGCATCGCAACCAAGACCTCAAAACACAGATGCAACTCTGTGTGGTAGACAAGCACAACAACTGGGCTGAACACCTGCCCGGTGCCCTATTTACCTTCTGCTGGCGAGTAATTGCTGCCATGGGAAGGATATCCGTGGATGTATTATTGGGTAAAAATCTTGCACTACCAGATGAACATAATTACCCCAGGAACATGGCAACCAGTACCACAGAGAGTAGTGGCCAACAGCGGGAGAATCGCTAACAATGGCAGCATGAGCTAAGAGAATAACTGAGGTACGCCGTGAATGGGTCCTGCAAAGAACAATACCACCACCTGCAGTTATATTTGCTATCACACATGCAATCAGCTCCCCGGCAGATCTTCTGCATGGAACTGGCAGCAAAATGGGGTGCCCCACATGCTATTGCGCAAGGTATTGGACTGACCACATACATGGTCCAGGTGGGACAGAAATTGGTGAGAGAGCACCGGGATGATCTTAGCCTCATTACAGGAGATGACAGGAGGGAAATGCACCCGGTGCCCCACAGCCCCACGACGGCGAACCGCATGCCGAGCTCTAGGTTAGAGCAAATGAAAAGGAAGGTGGATCGGCACCTCCCATAGGAGGCCGACTACTGGTGACAACAATCTCACCTATGCCAGACTTCGAAAAGTCCACCAGCAGGCCCGGGAACTTAGTGTCATGCAGCAATGAGAATAGCGCAACATTAGTGGAGGTCGAGAGACATGAGTAAGCGGCAGAGCAACTGTAATTGGAGTGGCACGAGAAGAAGTTTGCCCTGGCGATGCTCGATGGCGCCTTCAATGCCGAGCAAGTGGGAGGTCGGAGAAGTGTGGAAGTTGTGTCAGCATCTGCATCAGGGAGAGCAGCAGAGGGTGCAGTGAACCCGACGATGCCCAGCGAGCAGGGGGGTTCGTCCGATGGTCCACCCCGCAATGTTTGATGGTGCATCGCCTACAAACGGCACCATGCAAGCACCAGCATTGCAACCAGTGCTGCAGTTTCGGAAGAAGATTAACTCGGACAACGCCCGACATCACGACACACAACAAGAAAGAAGAGGAGAGCAAGTAAGTATGAGAGTGGGTCGCATCCCCGAAAGAGAGCAAGAGGAGGTGAGAAACGAGCACTAGGATGTGCAATGGAGCAACAGAAGAGAACACGAGTGTAACAATTACAGCAGGGATGAGTCGGCCGGCTCATTCGTCCTATGTCGGTCGCAGAGGCGGAGATGTCCGCCTGCAGCATGTACGACCTGCAGGGATGTTTCGGCACCTTGCAGGCAGACAGGTAAGCAGAGGACAGCCGACAGGGATCAGCTACTGCAGCCGTCAACAGCACGTGGAGGGGAGGCACCGTGGTGCCCTTATCAATTTTGTCCACGACTGCAGGTTAGTAGGCGGTGTTCATGCTGCCAGTGAGAGCATCACAGCTGCAAATGGTCTCAATAAGGGGGAAGGGCGTTTGACGTGAGCCGAGCTCCTCAGCCTTTGACTGTTTGCTCGCTGTCCACAGCAGCCACACCAGGGAGCCATACTATACAATGTGTGGTAGCATGTTGGTGACCGGACGATGCAAGAGGAAGTGCAGTGTGCGTTTCAGATGGTGCAGCACAGCGCAATGCACCTAGACAGTGACCATGTGGTCAAGTGCATGGAGGTGTACAAATACAAGGAAAGAGTACCATGTATATTAATTTCCTTAAAACACATAGCAGGGCAAGGGTGGTGAAGGGAAGTCACATGCAAGTGGAGAGACACCTGCAATATTAATGTTTAAAGCCATAGAGTCATTTTCATAGTGTTTGCAATGTGTTTTGTAGTGTACCATCACCACATGTCCTCATCCCCATTTCATTTCGCATGTTTAGTTATGTATAATTGTAATTCATTATGCGAGGTAATTTTTTAACAATGTAACCTCAGTATTACAAGAGTAAACGTTGTTTTGCAGAGCGTGCATGTGACAAAGTAGTTCCACGTGGTGCACTTCGGCAGCAACCCCGTCGAGCATGCCATGTTAGAAATACTGTACACGCCGAGGACTCAGAGGCAGGTTGTCTACCGTTCGGTTCACTGCCCAGGTGGCATTTACATTTCGCACCAGTCATTTTCACTGCAATAGATGGTTAATCAACTGAAACCTTTTTTCCCAAGCCACCCAAGACACAGTATATCACTTTCCTCAGTGCTTGAATCACCTGGGGAAGCTTTATTACGCACCTAACTCATGCACGGGCCTTCATGCCATTTTACTGCATCACCACTGCCGACCGGTTAATGTCCGACCCATTAATGTAAAGTGTTTCCCAAAGTGGAATTGTAAGCAATAGCCTAATAAATGTTATAATCATAGTGCAAAGTGCTCATCATGTATTCACGTGGATCACAGCAATCCGGGATTATTGTATAAAAATAAGCAAAGCATCATATTCAACATTAAAGGAAACTCAGTGACTGGCAGTAAGTCCTTTTATTATGGTATTTTATTAAATAGCTTACATTTGTGTTTTTGTGGTGTGCAACCTTTAAACCTTTAAATATTTATTTATATATTTGCAATACATGCCATGCAATGCATTTTTAATAATCTACACTGCCACTGTGTTTTTTCTTTTGCAGGAATTAAATTGACTCGAATTGCATAAATTATGAAGAAAAAAAATTAGCAGCACATAATTTTTTATTCATTGTTATTTCGTTAGATTTAATTTGTATGCACAGTGCGAATTGCTATAAATATTTTTATTGAGAGACATTTGTGTTCTGGCGAGTGTTGTTCATGATGCATCACTGACACCATGCCACCCCAGTCAGTCTTGGAAATACTGACGTAAGAGCAGGTCACGTCTCCTGCGGGCCGGAGGCGAAGCATAATTTATAATTGCCATTTTAGCAGTAATAGATTTTATTTATTTGGGAACCTATTGCTTTAGTTATCGTGCATCTCCGTGTTTGCCTCTCTCCGGAGCAGATTCATTGCCCCTCAGGTATAAATTTTTTGTAATTATTTGATCACTTACGTATACGTTTTTGCCAGCTTCTGCCGATGTGGGGCCTTATATCGAATGCCTGCTTCATTTATATCGTGTTCCATCATATTCTACTTGTTGGGTAATAACTGATAATATTTTAAATCTGATTATGTCAACCATCATTTTCGCTTCCCAAAGAATTTCAGGGCAACGACCCTCAAATACACCAAAAACCTGCCACGTGTTCTATGATCATAAAGTCAGTGAGTGTTGTATGTAATCTGAATTAAAGTGTTTATGTTGTATGGAATAAGACATGTTGGTTAGCCACAATATCTCAGCTCAAGTGCATAAGTAGCAGTATTTATTTAGAGGTGTATTGGGAGGCCAGAAATATTCAAGCTCTAGTTCATAAGTACCAATATTTTTAATCAGTGGCGTTTTGGGAAGGCAGAATTTCCCAGATCGAGACCATAAGTACCAATGTTTCAGTCAATTACCATAGGTAATTGACTGAATCCAATCACTTATAGGTGCCGGGGCACAGGATTATTTAACCCTGGGTTTATGACTGTGGCCCACAATTTGGAGAATACCTCTTTCCGATTTGAGCCGTGCATTTTTACAATTTACTTTTTCTTTTAAAATTCTGAAAATACTTATTCATATATAAGGTACATGCCTACCCTGAAACCATTAAATTAATTATTTAAACATTAAAACTGTCAAGAGTTTCGTGTTAAATCAAGTTGACATCTCCACATGTGGTTAGTTGGGGCCCACCGGACATTTCTACCTATCCAATACTCTGTGACCACTCCAGTACGAGTCAGGTTGTTGCAAAAAGTCCATGTCGTTGTCTACAAATTGACTCCTGCAATTGCCCCAGTGTGTGACAACTGGCACCATCCACTGCCACTAGCCTGATGAAGAAATCGTGAAGGAAGGACACATTTGTGGTTCTCAAAGACAGCTGCCATATCTTTCTTCATGAATGGAGTTTTTCTTTATTCCTTAGAAGGTGGGGGCAATGTCTGTCTCCGTTATATGTATGCTTGCTTCATGTCCCGTGTCACATGATGCACCCACATTTCTTTTACTGTAACAATATGGTGCATAATGGCACTCTTTACTTATGGAACCACAGCGAGTGCATGAGAGGCTATCCCGTTAGAGTGGCTTTGTGACTTTCTGTGAGTTCCTTTGGCACTCAATGTGAACATGTCTTTTGGCAGCCGAGTTCATGAATGCTATTGTGCGCACTGCCCACTCAGCAGAGATGCGACAATTAATTTTTCCATAACAAGGACTGAAAAAATTACTAATTGCAGCAGTGTGACTGATAAATATGAAGTGCGTAGCTCTTGATCATTACTTTGCCTGCTGAATGTGTCTTTAAACAATTACCTGTACCTATACCAGTAAAATCAAAGAATGCAATGTTTCTCACACGTATGAATTCTGTATATGTATAAAAAAAATCTTTTTGTAGAATTTTGTAGAACAGATTTGTGCAAAAAAATTAATATATGTGTAATATAATTGTGTATACAAATTTTTTTTATAATAATACGTTTATTTACAAAATTAAAAATATGTGTTTACCATTCTTTATACAGAATATCTACACACAGGGAAACCAGCGAAAAATCTCGGAATTCCATGTGGCAGGGAAATTTCAGAGAATTCTCACCTGGATCATGTAAAATATAAATACCTGCTACACTACAAAGTTGGTGAAAGCATGTTCACCATAAAGTGAGAAGTTTGAAATGAACCTTAGAAAAAAGCCACTGCCCCTGAATGCATATACTTTATGGGCACGCGGATTGACATTCACCCAGTAAAGTTGGTAACCACACACGAAAAGAAGTTCAATGACTTAACGTCGAAAAAATAGTGTTATGTAACTATTAGTGATAACTTAAAATTATTTCTTTAGCTTTCTGTTTTTTAATGCATCGAAGTGTAAAAATGAGAATATTTGTAAATTATTTACTTTCTTAATAATGATTGATGCATGAATAAAAATATGAGGACCATAGCAATGTTAATTTTTACATAAGATGGAAGAATACAAATGTGTATGCAAGTAGAGGATAAGCATGGCTTTCAAAACTACTCCCTTTATCGTGAACATCCTATAGTTGTGTGAATACAGGATATATAGATATATACATTTCAATATTTCTATTTTGAAGTTTCTGAACTGGCAATAATACATATTTGCAGATGACCTAGGGCCCATACATATAAAATAAAGTGTTTGTGTGTTTGAAATGGGAACTCACGTGAAGTCAATAGTATGTGATGCGTGCCGTGTTCCGCTCTAGTAGACCGCTTGCCCCCGCTCAGCACTCCAGCAGTGCACCATCTATCTGCACTCTACACGTGCGACCAGTGTGTGCATGCATGTGTGTGATGTCATGCATGAAGTGCAGCATGGTGTAAGATGTGAAGTGCCATCCAGTGTAGCACCAGGTCACAGAGGCCACGAGCAGCATGGTGTGGAGGGATACAAACCCCTCAATTATATTTTTATTTCAAATGGAAAATATAAAGGATTTAATGTTGAAGCCAACTGACAGACAGTCATTAAACTCTGTTAGACATTCAATAAATCTGCCCGTAAATTTCTTGATCTAATGTAGTGATTGTTTCGTTATTTTCTGTTTTTGTTCATCTCATATGTTCCCATCCACACTTCATTCGC